>CM053523.1:30387480-30429530 GCA_028646465.1 Rhinoceros unicornis | reverse complement strand
TTTAGCTATTCGGGGTCTTTTGTTGTTCCATATAAATTTTAGGATTCTTTGTTCTATTTCTGTGAAAAATGTTGTTGGAACTTTGATAGGGATTGCATTGAATCTATAGATGGCTTTAGGAAGTATGGACATCTTAACTATGTTAATTCTTCCAATCCAAGAGCACGGAATATCTTTCCATTTCTTTGTGTCTTCTTCAGTTTCTTTCAGCAATGTTTTATAGTTTTCTGTGTACAGATCTTTCACCTCTTTGGTTAAGTTTATTCCTAGGTATTTTGTTCTTTTTGTTGCAACTGTAAATGGGATTGTATTCTTAATTTCTCTTTTTGCTACTTTGTTGTTAGTGTATATAAGTGCAACTGATTTTTGTATGTTGATTTGGTATCCTGCAACTTTACTGTATTCGTTCATTACTTCTAAAAGTTTTTTGGTGGATTCTTTAGGGTTTTCTATATATAAAATCATGTCATCTGCAAATAGTGACAGTTTCACTTCTTCCTTTCCAATTTGAATCCCTTTTATTTCTTTTTCTTGCCTGATTGCTCTGGCTAGGACTTCCAGTACTATGTTAAATAGAGTGGTGAGAGTGGGCATCCTTGTCTGGTTCCTGTTCTTAGAGGGATAGCTTTCAGTTTTTCACCATTGAGGATGATATTAGCTGTGGGTTTGTCATAAATGGCCTTTATTATGTTGAGGTACTTTCCTTCTAGACCCATTTTATTGAAAGTTTTTGTCATAAATGAGTGCTGTATCTTTTCAAATGCTTTCTCTGCATCTATTGAGATGATCATGTGATTTTTATTCTTCATTTTATTAATGTGGTGTTTCACGTTGATTGATTTGTGGATGTTGAACCATCTCTGCATCTCTGGAATAAATCCTACCAGATCATGGTGTATAATCTTTTTAATGTATTGTTGTATGTGATTTGCTAGTATTTTGTTGAGGATTTTTGCATCGATGTTCATCAGTGATATTGGCCTGTAATTTTCTTTTTCTGTGTTGTCCTTGTCTGGTTTTGGTATCAGGGTAATACCAGCTTCGTTGAATGAGTTAGGGAGCTCCCCCCTCCTCAGTTTTTTGGAAGAGTTTGAAAAGGTATTAAGTCTTCTTTGAATGTTTGGTAGAATTCACCAGGGAGGCCGTCTGGTTCTGGGCTTTTCTTTGTTGGGATATTTTTGCATATTGATTCAGTTTCCTTACTGGTAATTTGTCTGTCCAGATTTTCTATTTCTTCTTACTTCAGTCTTAGTAGATTGTATGTTTCTAAGAATTTTCCCATTTGTTCTGTTGTCCAGTTTGTGGGTGTATACTTGTTCATAGTAGTTTTTTATGATCTTTTGTATTTCTGTGGTATCAGAGGTAATGTCTCGTCTTTTATTTATAATTTTGTTGATTTGGGTCCTCTCTTTTCCTTGGTTAGTTTAGCTAAAAGTTTGTCAATTTTGTTTGTCTTTTCAAAGAAACAATTCTTAGTTTTGTTAATCGTTTCTATTGTTTTCTTGTTCTCTATTTCATTTATTTCCACTCTAATCTTTATTATGTCCTTTTTCCTGCTAACTTGGGCTCAGTTTGTTCTTCTTTTTATCCATTTGAGAATTGAGGTCATATCTCATACCTTTTTAGCACTGAATTACACTCCATTGTCTAGATGTACCACAGTTTATTTATCTATTCATCTACTGAAGGACATCTTGGTTGCTTCCAAGTTTTGGCAATTATGGATATAGCTGCTATAAATATCTATGTTCAGGGTTTTTTGTGGACATAAGTTCTCAGCTTCTTTGGGTAAATACCAAGGAGCATGATTGCTGGATCATATGGTAAAAGTATGTTAAGTTTTGTAAGAAACCACCAACCTGTCTTCCACAGTGGCTGTACCATTTTCATTCCTCCCAGCAATGAATGAAAGTTCCTGTTGCTCCACACCTTTGACAGCATTTGTGATGTCAGAGTTTTTGGCCATTCTCATAGGTATGTATTTGTATCTCATTGTTGTTTTAATTTGCATTTCCCTGATGACATATGGTGTGGATGCTTATTTGCCATCTGTTCATCTTCTTTGATGAGGTGTCTGTTCGAATCTTTTGCCAATGTTTTAATTGGGCTGTTCCTTTTCTTATTGTTGAGTTTCAAGAGTTCTTTGTATATTTTGGAAAACAGGCCTTTATCAGATATGTCTTTGGCAAATATTTTCTCCCAATCTGTGGTTTGTCTTCTCATTTTCTTGACAGTGTCTTTCACAGAACAGAAAATTTTTAAATTTTAGTCCAGCTTATCAATTACTTCTTTCATGGATTGTGCCTTTGGTGTGTCGTATCTAAAAAGTCTTCACCAAACCAAGCTAAATTCAAATATCATTTTTTGTTTGGTTGATTTTGATTCCCTTTAAAATGTTTTTCTTAATGTTCTTACCTGAACTTTTCATTAGTTCTACCTCACTAGGAGACATGTTTTAGATATTCAACTTGGTTTTTATCCCTCTGGTTTTTGAATGAAATATCTTTCTTTGCTCATTCAGGCTAATTTTCCCTAAGCCATCAGATTAACTTTCAGACTCTTAGGATTTCTCACTCACTGACAATCATTATGCCATAGAAGTCATATTGGCTGTCTGTGTACAAAGTGGAAAATCCTTTTGACCCTTCTTAGATTAATTATTTAGGAATGTCACTTAGCCTCTCTGGACCTTAATTTTCTGGTCTTTAAAATCTCTAAGATTGAAAACAAAGCTGTCCTATATTAGAAAGTAGGTGATCAATGCCTATGCTCTGAAACTCTTCCTGTTTATACTTTTATTAGTTTTATCAGAAACTAAGATTTTAAAAAAATAACAGAATTCTCTTTGTAAATAGAAGCTGTCATCATCTGTGTATGTAACAAAGGGTAGAATGTTTTGGTCCATTTTATAAACAAGAAAAGAGTGAAACTGCTAACACATTGGGTAGGATTGTGGCAGCCTGGAGCCAATTTACCTGAGTGATAACAGAGGAAGAAGAGGGACAGAGCCCACGCAAGTAAATGTGTCTATACCATCACTCTTTCCACAAAAGAAAGTTCTTTCACAGTGACAAAGAGGTCTGACAGGGGTGACTAAACAATAAAAATAAATAAATAAAACAGGAAAATGAACAAATAAGCCATCAGTCTCACCAGAGCATAAGCAACCTGGGTAAACAAAGGAGATAATTCCTCAGTGTTACTAAAGAAACAAAGCATAAGATTAAACACAATTTAAAATGCAAGCACTAAAATTTCTTGATTTTATTCTCCACTGGAATACGATTGCTGCTTGTTATACAGCTTCACAGTGATGAACTAGTAAGCAGGCATCCAGAAAATGTACAGCCCCTTGATAAATTAGCACTTTTTATTTTCTGCAAAAGTTATGGTGAAACTAAATTTCTTTGGACTTTCCTAATTCGAAATTTGTGATAATTCTGATGGACTAGGAAGCTCTCTACTTTCGCATTTTCTGCAAAGAAAGGATTTTGTTTTGGAAACAGGGCCTGTGTTAAAGTATAATTTTCCAACATATGCTCAACACATATTAGTGAATATCTACTATATACAAGATACTCTGAGGGATGCCAAGTTGTTAACATTATCCTGCCTTTAAGGAACTCAGAAGTCATTTAAAGAAAAATACACGCACAGCCATAAATTGAATGTAATCAACTAATAATATAATTTCATCGCATCTCTTCATTAAAGCAAATAACCTATGGAGAACAATTAGACTACACTTTATTACTAAACAGGTTCTATTCATCACATATACTAAAAAGAACTGAAGGGGCTGGCCTTGTGGTGTAATGGTTAAGTTCGCACGCTCTGCTTTGGCAGCTTGGGGTTTGCAGGTTCGGATTCCGACCACAGACCTATGCACCACTTATCAAGGCATGCTGTGGCAGGGGTCCACCGTATAAAGCAGAGGAAGATGGGTACTGATGTTAGCCCAGGGCCAATCTTCCTCAGTAAAAAGAAGAGGATTGGCAATAGACGTTAGCTCAGGGCTAATCTTCCTCACTAAAAAAAAAAAAAAAAAAGAAATGAAACTCCCTTTTCTTCACAAAGCATATACAGCATTCAACGACTGCCTTATTCAAAGAAACCAACTCTCTACAAATTAGGAATCCAAAATATTTATTTCTACAATAATAATGCAACATATATTGCTGATAGACCTATGGTAATTATTTGAAATGGATTCAAGTCTCAGAAGGAGAACACCAAATTCACCAAATTAATGATTTTCTAACCAAAACTAAGAGTCTTATAAATATTAACTATATTTAATAGGTTTAATAGATCTCTAGTTCTCTCACCATGTTTTACTCAAATATACTAGGAAGATTTGGTGTCACTGATGATCCCACATCAAATGCACCACATGAATGAGTGGGAACAATTCCATATCCAATAAAATCTATGTTAATTTTTCTTTCTTTGATATTGTAACAAAAAGAATAAACATCAAGAGAAGCTGCCCTAAATCTTTTCTGGAATAAGGAATAGTATACTTGCATATACACATGCATCCTACTTATGTACATATATATGTGTACATACGTATATAATCATACATGCATTTTAAGTGGTAAGAATAAAACCTCTTAGGGTTACTTATACTGCCCTTTAAACAGCAAATATTTAGTCTGAGTAGGTGAAGTTGGGTGTGGTATGAATAGGCAGTGAAAGTATGATAGACAAAATAAGAACAGGGATAAGAAGAAGGTAGAAGTGGAAATACAATATAGGTAGTGTTTGACCATCTCAGAGTCTGGATTCAAATCCCAGTTTGCTCTTAAAGAGAATTACGGGCTTGATCATATGCAAGAAAAACATATATCTTCTTACCCAAAGCAAACCATAGTCATTTATTTATTTTGATAGATGTTTTAGGGGAAAAAACCATGAGAAACTCATAGCAATTCTTTATCTACTTAACATCTCTAGTTTTCCCTAGTCATGATAGGGACAGAAGGTAGTATTAATAACTATGGTTGTTACCAAAATCTTGATGTTCCTATATCTCATTCTCTCTTTCCTCTTGCCTAATAGTTAGCATGCCACTAGCTTACTAAAAATGAGCAGGAAAATTTAAGTACAGTGACTAATAAAATCTATTTTTGACCATCCATATGTGGTTGAGATGTTCTGATGTGGGCTGCCTAACAAATAGGGAAAAGGTAAGAATATGTTGAAAATTTGCATAGAGCAAGATTTGCATGTTCTAACGCCTTATAATTATAATGAAAAGTTTTAAATAAAAATACAGAAAAATATTCATGGATGTTACTGCCCTCAATCTATCAAACTCAGGAAATCTTAAAACCATCAGATTAGCACTGTTCTTAAATCACAACAGGGGATGCACAAGCTGATTAATTCCACTGAAGCTGACTTTTCTAGATGCAATATTATAGTTTCATTTTCTGATGTTCCCCCACTAAAAAATAAAAATAGAAGCCTTATTCTTAATTAAAAACATAAATAAATGAAAAGATTTGGCACTTTTGTGGCAAAACTTCCTAAACAAATGTAGAAGTTATTTTCCTATTTCTCAGCAAATTTACAGAAATCTTAATAGCCCTTGAAGTGAAAAGAGATGAAAGGGAAGACAGAATGGATAGACAGATTTCTCAAACCTATTACATTTCCACTATAGAGACCAAAACCAGCAGATAGAGATGACTTAGGGTCCCCAAATAGTCTAACTTTAAAATAAATCCCCCCACCCCGAAAGGAGTGTTAAAGGGAAATGTGACATTGGGCTCCTTCTCTGAAGGAAATCATGCTCATATATTTAAGTTTGTATTCTATGAAAGACTCAGAATCTTCAGCAAGTCCCTAAACTCTTCCTTAACTGTGCTGGACTTTAGTTTATTAATTTTTTGAAAAGCTTTTGATCTCTGTACTTACTAATATTTTCAGTCTTACAAGGCATACACCAAAATAATATTAGAGAAAACTAGAGTCTCCTTCCCTTAAGCAAATGATACTTATATATTTATTTGTGTTTATATTTCAGAGAAGACATCAGACCCTGGCAGTAAGTTTCTGTTTGGTTTGTGTATTTCTTATTTGTAATTGACTTACTATTAATGATGTGGAAGACTTTTGACCCCTCTGACTGTCACCAGTTCCATGTCTATCATTGACAAATATAAGCCCCAAAATGAGTTCAGTGTGGGCAGGTGGGTGAGTTTTAGTTTAAAAAGCATTTTTCTCAATTCCCTGCTAAAATCCCACTATAAAGAAAATAAAGAAATGGAAAAAACATACACACAAAGGACAAGTAAAATGGGGAAAGGAAATGAGAGCAATTTATAAGTGTTGAGAAAATTTTGAAAGCAGATGACTAACTGACTTAGGAGATAGAAGAAACCCAAGTGCAAGCAGTGAAGAAAGGCAAAAAGAATGTCAATTCAAAATGCAGAACTCTAGAGTGATGTCAGCAACATGGCAGAGTGAGCTATTCCCTTAATTTCTCCTTTGAACTACAACTAAATGGACATTCATTGACCAATAGAGGATACCCACAGAAAACAACAGGACACCTGAGAGACCCACACAGCTATACATCTGAAGGTGGTTGGACTGGCTCCCCAGGAAGTGGTGGAGACAGGTGAGCATTCCCTTACCCTTTCCTGGCATCCCTGTTCATGCGCAAATGCTTTCCCCGCTGGTGGGAGAGCCCACCATGCTGCTGCAGTCCCAACAAGTGGCCCAGGCTCAGACCCTGTGAAGAAGCCCAGCCCACCAAGCACACTGGCCAGCATGACCATAAGAAGAGGCAGTGGCATATCTACAAATGCACGTGAATGCTTTTCCAGCAAGCACAAGTGCCCATAGTACCACTGTGGGCCCACAAGTGGGAACATGCCTTGGAGCAACTGTAAGAAGAGGCAGCGGCAGCCCTGAGCCCATGCATGAACACTTCCCCAACCAGTGTGAGTTCCCACCATACCTCTATAACTTCCAGAAGATGGGTGGGATCAGAAACACAGGTCTTGCTTCCCCCAAGCAATAGCAGGTGGAATCTGTGACTTGATGCTACCACAAATGTGCCAGCAAAAGATTAGTTAATCAAACACCATGAAAAACTACAGCAGCAATTCACAGAAGAAGGAAAATGACAAATATCCAGTAACCAACCCTGAAGTCACAGAAATTTACAATCTAAGTGACAGACAATTCAAAATAGCTGTCATAAAGAAACTTAACAAGTTACAAAAAAATTCAGAAAGACAGTTCAATGAGCTCAGGGATAACATTAATGAGAAGAAAGAATACTTCACCAAAGAGATTGAAGCTCTAAAAAAAAGCCAAGCAGAAATTCTGGATATGAAGAAAACAATGAGATAAAAAATAATCTAAAATCCTTAAAAAATACAGCCGATGTTATGGAGGAAAGAATAATTAGTGATTTAGAGGACAGAAATATAGAAATGCTTCAGGTGGAGGAGGAAGGAGAACTAAGATTTTTAAAAATTGAAGGAATTCTTTGAGAATTATCCAACTCAATTAGGACCAGCAACGTAAGCTATATAGGTATTCCAGAGGGAGAAGAGAGGGAGAAAAAGGCAAAGAGCTTGTTCAAAGAAATAGTAGCTGAGAACTTCCCAAATCTGGGGAAAGAATTGGACTGAAAAATACATGAATTCGATAGAACTCCTAATTACATCAATGCTAAAACATCTTCTCCAAGGCATATAATAGTAAAACTGGCAAAAGTCAATGACAAAGAAAAAATATTAAGGGCAGAAAGGCAGAAGAAAATAACCTAGGAAGGAACTCTTATCAGGCTTTCAGGAGATTTCTCTGCAGAAACCTTACAGGCTAGGAGAGAATGGAATGATACATTCAAAATACTGAAAGACAGAAACTTTCAGCCAAGAATACTCTATCCAGCAAAACCATCCTTCAGATATGATGGAGAAATAAAACCTTTCCCAGATAAACAAAAGCTGAGGGAGTTCATCACCACTAAACCTCCCCTACAAGAAATGATTAAGGATGCCCTCAAACCTGAAACAAAAAGGAAAAGGTCTACAAAGCTTTGAGTAAGGAGATAAATAGACAGAAAATATCAGAAAACTGTGGCTCTTTTTCAGAACAGGGTAGCAAATACTTATTATAACTTAAAAGTTAAAGGGAAGGAAAACATCAAAAGTAACTATAAATGCCTCAACTTAGTCACAAACTCACAAAACAAAACACAATAATTTATGACAACAATAACTCAGAAAGGGAAGAGGAAAGGGATGGAACTTGCTTAGGCTAATGGAGATAAGAGGCTGTGAGAAAATGGACTATCTCTTCTACAGGATCTTTTATACAAACCTCATGGTAACCACTAAACAAAAAATCAGAGCAGAGCCATAATTCATAAAAATGAGAGAACCTCCACAGAAAACCACCAAAATGGAATGGCAGTTAGACATACAATGGAAGAGAAACAATGGAAATAAAGAACAACCAGAAAACAAGAGATAAAATGACAGTATTAAGCCATCATATATCAATAATAACTCTAGATGTAAATGGAGTGAATTCTCCAATCAAAAGAAACAGAGTAGCTGGATGAGTTAGAAAACAAGACCCAACAATTTACTGCCTACAGGAAACACATCTCAGCTGGAAAGACAAACATAGGCTCAGAGTGAAGGGATGGAAGATCATACACCCAGCAAATGGCAAACAAAAGAAAGCAGGTGTTGCCATACTTATATCAGAAAAAGCAGGCTTCAAATTAAAAAAGAAAATGAGAGACAATGAGGGGCAGTGTATAATTATAAAAGGGACATTCAGCGAAGAGAACACAACACATAAATGTATATGCACCTAACACAGGAGCATCAAAATATATAAAGCAATTAGTAACAGACGTAAAGGGAAAAATTGAATGGCAACACAATAATAGTAGGGGACCTCAATACCCACTAACATCAATGGATAGATCATCCAGACAGAAAGTCAATAAGGAAATAGTGGATTTAAACAAAACACTTGATCAGATGGCCTTAGATACATATAGAGCATTCCATCCCAAAACAGAAGAATATACATTCTTCTCAAGTGCATATGGATAATTCTCAAAGATAGACCATATATTGGGAAACAAGGCAAGGATCAATGAATTTAAGAAGACTGAAATAATAACAAGCATCTTTTATGACAACAAGGCTATGAAACTAGAAATGAACTATAAGAAAAAAGCTGGGAAAGTCACAAACATGTGGAGACTAAACAACCTGCTACTGAACAACCACTGGATCAATGGAGAATTCAAAGGAGAAATTTAAAAATACCTGAAGACAAAAGAAAATGAAAATACAACATACCAACTCTTATGGGATGCAGCAAAAGTGGTTCTAGGAGGGAAATTCATAGCAATAGAGGCTCACGTCAACAAACAAGAAAAATCTCAAATAAGTAATCTTAAACTACACCTAACAGAACTAGAAAAAGAAGAATAAACAAAGTCCAAAGTCAGCAGATGGAGGGAAATAATAAAAATTAGACCAGAAATAAATGAAAGAGAGATTAAATAAACAGTAGAAAAGATCAATGAAACTAAGAACTGGTTCTTTGAGAAGATAAACAAAATTGACAAACAGCCAGGCTCACTAAGAATAAGTAAAATAAATAAAATAAATAAAAGAGAGAAGGCTCAAATAAAATTAGAAATGAAAGAGGAGAAATTACTATGGATACTGCAGAAATACAGAAGATTGTAAGAGAATACTATGAGAAACTATATGCCTACAAATTGGATGACCTAGAAGAAATGGATAAATTCTTAGACTCATACAACCTACCAAAACTGAAACAAGAAGAAATAGAGAATCTGTGTAGACCAATCACAAGTAAAGAGATCGAAACAATAATCAAAAACCTCCCAAAAAACTAAAGTCCCGGACCAGATGGCTTCTCTGGAGTATTATACCAGACGTTCAAAGAAGATTTAATACCTATCCTTCTCAAACTATTCCAAAAAATTAAAGAAAATGGAATGCTTCCTAACTCACTCTATGAGGCTAATATTACCCTGATACTAAAACCGGGCAAGGACAGCATAAAGAAGAAATATTACAGGCCAATACTGCTGATGAACATAAATGCAAAAATTCTCAACAAAATATGGCAAACCAAATACAGCAATACATTAAAATGATCATACAATATGAACAAGTGGGATTTATACCAGGGATTCAGGGATGGTTCAACATCTGCAAATCAATCAATGTGATATACTACATCAACAAAATGAGGAATAAAAATCACATGATCATCTCAATAGACACAGAGAAAGCATTTGACAATATCCAACATCCATTTATGATAAAAACCTCAATAAAATGGGTATAGAAGGAAAGTACCTCAACACAATAAAGGCCACATATGATAAGATGCAACATCATACTTAATGGTCAACAACTAAAAGCCATCCCTATGATAACAGGAACAAGACAAGGATGTCCACTCTTACCACTCCCATTCAACACAGTACTGGAGGTTTTGGCCAGAGCAATTAGGCAAGAAAAAGAAATAAAAGGATCCAAATTGGAAAGGAAGAAATGAAACTCTCACTGTTCACAGATGACATGATTCCATATATAGAAAACCCTAAAGAATCCATCAGAAAACTATTAGAAATAATCAACAGCTACAGCGAAGTTACAGGGTACAAAATCAACTTACAAAAATCAATTGCACTTCTATACACTAATAATGAACTAGCAGATAGAGAAGTCAAGAATAAAATCCCATTTACAATCACAACAAAAAGAGTAAAATATCTAGGAATAAATTTAACCAAAGAGGTGAAAGACCTATACACTGAAAACTAGAAGACATTATTGAAAGAAATTGAAGAAGATATAAAGAAATGGAAAGATATTCCATGCTCTTGGATTGGAAGAATAAACATAGTTAAAATGTCCATATTACCTAAAGCAATCTATAGATTCAATCCAATCCCAATCAGAATCCTAATGACCTTCTTCATGGAAATAGAACAAACAATCGTAAAATTTACAGAGAACAACAAAAGACCTTGAATAGCCACAGCAATCCTGAGAAAAAAGAACAAAGCTAGAGGCATCACAATTCTGGACTTCAAAATATACTACAAAGCTATACTTATCAAGACAGCATGTTACTGGCACAAAAACAGACACACAGATCAATGAAACAGAATTGAAAGCAAAGAAATAAAACCACACAGCTATGAACAGCTAATCTTTGTCAAAGGAGCCAAGTACAATGGGGAAAGGAAAGTCTCCTCAATAAATGGTATTGGGAAAACTGGATAGCTACATGCAAAAGAATGAAAGTAGACCATTATCTTACACCATACACAAAAATTAACCCAAAATAGATTAAAGACTTGAATATAAGACCTGAAACCATAAAACTCCTAGAAGAAAATATAGGCAGTACACTCTTTGACATTGCTTTTAGCAGCATATTTTTGAATACCATGTCTACTCAGGAAAGGGAAACAAATGAAAAAATTAACAAATGGGACTATATCAGACTGAAAAGCTTCTACAAGGCAAAGGAAACCATGAAAAAACAAAAAGACAACTCACCAACTGGTAGAAAATATTTGCAAATCATATATCCAACAGGGGGTTAATTTCCAAAATATAAAAAGAACTCATACAACTCAACAACAACAACAAAACAACCCAATCAAAAAATGGGCAGAGAATATGAACCCAGACATTTTTCCAAAGAAGATAGACAGATGGCCAACAGACACATGAAAAGGTGTTCAACACTACTAATTATTAGGGAAATGCAAATCAAAACTACAATGAGATATCACCTTATACATGTCAGAATGGATATAATTACCAAGACAAAAAATAACAAATGTTGGAGAGGATGTGGAGAAAAGGGAACCCTCATACCCCGCTGGTGGGAATGCAAACAGGTGCAGCTACTACAGAAAACAGTATGGAGATTTCTCAAAAAGTTAAAAATAGAACTACCGTATGATCCGGCTATCCCACTACTGGGTACTTATCCAAAGACCTTGAAATCAGCAATTCAAAGAGATCTCTGCACTCTTATGTTCATTGCAGCGTTATTCACAATAGGCAAGACATGGAAGCAATCCAAGTGCCCTTCTACAGATGAATGGGTAAAGAAAATGTGGTATATATATACAATGGAATACTACTTAGCAATAAAAAGACAAAATCATGCCATTTGCAACAACATGGATGGACCTTGAGGGTATTATGTTAATCGAAATAAGCCAGACAGAGAAAGACAAATACTGCATGATTTCACTCATAGGTGGAAGATAAACAAACATGGATAAAAAGAACAGATTAGTGGTTACCACAGGGTAAAGGGGTTGGGGGGTGGGTGAGAAGGGTAAAGGGCACATAGGTATGGTGATGGATAAAAATTAGACTACTAGTGATGAGTATGATGCAGTCTATACAGAAATTGATAAAGAATAACGTACACCCAAAACTTAACAATGTTATAAAACAATATGATCTCAATAAAATAATTGATAAAAAATGCAGAACTCTAGAAATCCTCAAGAATTGAAGGCGGAAGTGCAGGGTGAGCTAAAAACAGGATGACCAATTAGAAGTCTTTATCAGAACCTTGGATACCCTACTCGACCCCTCACAGCCAGGGACACATTCCACCTTAAAAGAAGCCGAATGGTTTAATGGCTAGAGAGGTTGAAACTTCTGGACACAATACACAGCTGAGAGTAGATGAAGTGGTACTGACATTGGGTGATTAAGTAAAAGGCTATGTAATAAACACAAAAACTCCCAGAATCCTTCTACATAGCTCTTGGTACAATGGCAACCAGGTAAATACTTGCTTACTTGGGAAGAAATTTAGAGGAAATTTTATGGGAAAAAACAAACTCACCAAAGAAAAGGCCTTTATCTACCTTAAAATAGTTTAATTTTTTAAATCATTTTTATCTTTTAAAGTATTTTAAATGGAGACCCTAAACCAAAAAAAAAAAAAACCCAAACGAGTCCGACTTGGCCACCAGTTTGCTTTATAATAAATGCCACCAACAATACCATCCCTCCCAATATATACTTCCATTGAACATTTTTATTCTACATTCTTCAGTTCAAATGGCAAGGCACTGGTTAGCTGACGTTTGAGGAAATCTCCCGATAAAAAAGATGATGCAAAAACAGAAAAATGGAGGTGGAAGGGACTCAGGAAATAAAAACAATGCAAAAAGTAGGAAAATTTTTAAAAATTTATGATAAATATCCATAGCTGAGAAGAAAGAGAAGAATCATCCATGATATAAAAATATTCTACACTAGTAACAAATTTTCAAATAGCAAAAAATGCTCTCAGAAATTAAAAATATGAGGGCCAAAATGGTAGAATTTTTATGAAAGAGCTGGAAAGTAAATTAGGGAGAATATCCAAGAAAGTAACAAAAAAAGAACGAGGAGGCAAATTAGAGGAACAATCCAGAAGATCCAACTAGAAATAGTTTCAGAAAGAATAGGATAAGAAATTATCAAAGAAATAATTTTTAAAACTTATGAAAATATTAAAGGATATAAATAAGCAGAATGAAGTGATCCACTGAGAATCCATAACAATAAATTAGTAACATCCTTATAAATTTTGAGAGCTTTGAAAACAGAAAGAAAGACCTCAAAACATGTCATATATAAAGGATCAGGAATTAGAAGGCATCAAATGTATCAACAGCACCCTGGACGTTAGAAGACAATAAAGTAATGCCTTCAAAGTCTAGGTCCAGCCCTGGACAGGAAGTCTTGTAGGAGATTCTCTCAAGGTTGGACTGGTGGACAAGGTCCTGTACACTCAGGATAAAAGTGAGTCAAAGCTAGGACTTATCTTCTCAAACCAATACCAACCTTGGCAATAAGATGAGTAAGAGAAGGAAAAAGATATGAACCCAGTCCTAGAAAATTTGGTCACAGACCAGTCCTGATACAGATTTTCACCTTAGGTATTCTTAGCCTGGGAGGACCAGTTTCAAATGGTCCCTACGAGGATCCACATAATGAAATTACTAGACACAGGCTTTAAAATAACCATGATTAACATGTATGAGGAAGTGAGAGAAAAGATTGAGAATTTTGGTAAGAAACTAGAAACTAGAAAGAGAAAGAGAGAGAAATTCCAGAATTTAAATATATAACAACTGTAAAGAAGAATTTAACAACTGGGATTAAGAGCAAATTAAACAGCTGAAGAGAGCATTAAAGAACGGGAAGATGGATCAGAAATAACAATCTAGAATGCAATATATAAGGACAGAAGGGTGGAGAATAAATAAAAGAGTATACGATGCATAAATGAAGGTATGTAATTAGAAGGTATGTAATATATGTGCAATTGGTGTCCCAGAAGAAGATGGAAGAGATTGGGGCAGAAGCAAAACTGAAAAAAATAATGGCTGATTTTTTTCCAATACATAGGAAAGACATCAAGCCACAGTTTCCCACACAGGATAAATACTATATATATACACACACTAAAACTGCTAAAAATTAAAGATATAGAGAAGATCTTAAAAGCACCTAGAAAATAAAGATGGATTACCTTCATATGAGAAGCAGTGAAACTAAGAGCTGACTCAAGTGGAAGTCAGGAAAAATGGAATGAAATCTTCTAAGTGCTGAAAGAAAATAACTACATACCTCTAATATTGTATCTAGCAAAAATAATCCCTAGAAATGAAGGCAAAATTAAGAAGTGTCCAGGCAATAAGAATTCCATCAATAGCATACCCCTTTTAAAGGAAATTCTAAAAGATATTCTTAAATGAAAGGAAAACCATCTCATATGGAAACTTTGAGATGCGAGAAAGAAATGAAGAACAGAAAGAAAAAGGTATGATATACATATATGCATATACAAGTACAAAAGTATAAATGTCAGGAGAGCTAAATTGAAGTAAAATGTTCTGAGATTCTGGTATTATGCAGGCAATACAAAACTACTAAGTTTTATATTAGATTTTTATAAATCAAGGCTATATTTGTAATGTCTACAAATAATACAAATAATAAATACAAACATACTACAGGTAATAAAAAATGTATAACTATAAACTTAACAGAGGCTGAGCATGGAATAATGTTTAAAAATCAATCAATCCATTTTATAATTGGAAGTTTGTACCTTTAACTATGTATAGTGATGGATGTTAACTAGACTTATTGTGGTGATCATTTTTCAATACTTATAAATATCAAATTATTATGTTGTATACCTGAAACTAATATAATGTTATATGTCAATGATAGCTCAAGAAAAAAAATAACAAGTAAAAAAAAAATCAATCAATCCAAAAGAAGATCAAAAAAGGAAGGAAAAGTAGTATACAGAACAGGTGGCAAAAATAGAAAACAAATACTAAAATAATTTAATATCCAAATATATCAATAATTCCATTAATTATAAATCAACCGAATGGTCCTATTTTTAAAAACAAAGATTATCAAACTGGATTAAGCAGTAATACCAAAGTCATAATTTTGTCACAATTGCCATTTGTATAGTCAGGATAGTTAATAGTATACTCAACAATGTAATAAAAAGTAAGAAAACTCAAACTCACATATGATAGTCACAGCAGTAAGGAATTTTGTCTCTGTGAGCTCTTAAAAACTTATAAAATTTTTAAATAGTGAATTCATGCTTAGAGATTGAGTTATTTAATGTCGATTAATAATTAAGCATTTGTTTTTATTTTTCTTGTTTCACTAATCAAATACATAATATGAACATTTTAAGGGATTATAGTAAGATAGACCAATCTCCCATGCATATCACTCCACCTATTTTACTCATTAAAATTTGTCCTCTCTAAATTTCTGTGTTCTGCAGTATGCTTTGAAATAACAAGTGGTAGCCTTTTCCTTGGTCAAAAGACTGACAAATTATTGTTTGATTAACTTTTTTCCCTTACTAAACTACTTATCTATTTATGAATTATTGAATCCAAAAGATTCTGAAACTAGTAACTACCTGATTGTTTTCAATACTATCTGTATAAAATATGATGTGGTCCTTCCATTCCAAGTAATAACCATCCATTTAAGTCACTGGTAAATTTTAAGAAGAGAAAACACCCCTGAATAACAAAAAGAATAAGAAAAATGACAACATTTTCCTGAGCTCAGTCACAGCTTTTTATCAACTGAAAACAGAAGAAATTTCCAAACCAACAAAAGGTAGTTGAAAGAGATGAAGACAAAAGTAAAATGATAGAACAGGAAATGAGAAAAATGAGGAAGAAAAATTAAAGCAGCCAAATTTAATAAGAGTTTTGTCAAACTCTGAAATGTGTCAAAGTCTAAGAAAAGCTGAAAAGCAATTGGATTCCCCAATATTCCTTCCAATCCTTGAAGCGAATGTCTAGGACCCATCATCAAGGACTCCTTTGCCTGAATCAACAATAGCTTCCAAGTAACTGATGCAGATATTTCCATACTTACTGAATATCATTTTCTAGGACCATCCTTGAAAAAGTATTTATAGATATTATAATATACACATAAAAGACCTTCCAAAAGCATGCTTTTGTTTGTGTTCATTTCAGCAAAGACAAAGCCACACTACCTATTGGTAAGTCTAAAGTGCACTGATTTTCTAACCTCTGTGGTAGAGGCTTTATGCACTCTGGTTTTCATTTTTTTTCTATAATTTATTTTGCTTTTTTTTTTTTTAATGAGGAAGATCAGCCCTGAGGTAACATCCGATGCCAATCCTCCTCTTTTTCCTGAGGAAGACTGGCCCTGGGCTAACATCTGTGCCCATCTTCCTCTACTTTATATGGGATGCCGCCACAGCGTGGCCTGACAAGCAGTGTATTGGTGCATGCCTGGGATCCGAACCCCGGGCTGCCAGCAGTGGAGCGTGTGCACTTAACTACTATGCCATGGGGTGGCCCCTGGTCTTCATTTAAAACTCTCCCCAAATTAAGAATTTCTTGAGTTATTGAGAAATGTCTTTGAAATTTGACTCCTGTAAATTACAGAAAAATAAATTGAGGAGAACAATGTCAACCACCAGGTCAAAAAATAAGTATAACTCTTGATACTAAGAAGAGAAATGTATCAAATCAACTGTAGCAGATGAGGTGAAGATAGTAGAAAGAAAAGTAGTTCATAATACCCTCAATGTCCCTCCATGTTGTCACAAATGGCTGGATTTCATCGTTTCTCATGGCTGAGTAGTATTCCATTCTTTATCCATTCGTCCCTTGATGGGCACTTAGGTTGCTTCCAAGTCTTGTCAGAGGGAGAAGGTCAAATACTGTATGATCTCACTTATCAAGTAGTAGCTAATAACAACAACAAACAAACACATAGAGACAGAGATTGGATTGGTGGTTACTAGAGGGGAAGGGGAGCGGGGAGGAAGGCGAAAGGGATAATTAGGCACACGTGTGTGGTGATGGATTGTAGTTAGTATTTGGGTGGTGAACATGAGAACATGATGTAATCCATGCAGAAATAGAAGTACAATGATATACACCTGAAATTTATACAATGTTATAAACCAATGTTACTGCAATAAACAAACAAACAAAAAACCAAAAACAACAACAAAAAGAAATGTTCAAAGAATGATAAGAACTGGCTCCCCATGCCTACATGCACCCATTTTCTCTATTGAAATATTTTCCAACTTGTAGGCCCATTTATGGACAAATAATAAATAGCACTGCTCTGGTTGTGGTCGCCCCCCCCCCCCACCAAAAAAAGGAAAAGTAGTTCATGGAATAAAGAAAAATGAAAGAAGGAAACCAGGAGAGTAACAAACAAATATGTGCACAGTACCAGAAGAATGAACAACAGATTCAATTTTTAAACTGAGTTTTCTGTGTTTTTCTTATTGATTTCTAGAGTGTATAATATACTCTGGATACAAATCCTTTGTCAAAAATACGCATTGCAAATATTTTCTCCTACTCAGTTTATCTTTCCATGCCCTCAATGATATCTTGATGAACTGAAATTCATAGATTTTATGTAGTCTGATTCATCAATCTTTTCCTTTATAGTTAGTGATTTTTTACATCTTGTTTAAGAAAACCTTGCTTATCCCAAGGTCAAGAAGATATTCTTCTATGTTATCTTCTAGAAGTTCTATTGTTTAATCTTTTACATTTATATCTACAATCCACCTGGAATTAATTTTTTGTGTGCAGTGTGAGGTAGATAATCAAGATACATTTTTCCATATGACTATCGAGTTGACTAAGCATCACTTATTGAAAAGGACACTTTGTCCCATAGCTCTGCAGTGCCACCTTTTCTCATTTGTCTATCCAAATTGTCTATCTATCCAATATCTATTGACTTACCAATACTGTATTAATTATAGTGGCTTTATAATAAACCTGGATAGATGGTAGAATAAACCCTACAACTTTGCTCTTCTTCAAAATCTTCTTGACTATTCTTAACCCTTTGAGTTTCAAGATAACTTTTTTAATCTGATTGTCAATTTCCACAAAAATAAGCACTGAGAATTTGGGATTGAAATTAACTCACAAAACAATTTTGGGAGAATTTACATTTCACAATGTTTAGTTTTCTAATCCACTTACACAGTAGTATATCCCTCCATTTATTTAGGTCTTCTTTAATTTCTCTCAATTAGAGAGAATCTACGTTCTCTCAGTGTAGAAATCTTGTATAGCTTTTGTTAGATTTATTCCTTGGTATTTAATGTTTATGGATGCTATTATCAATTAAGTCATATTTGATAATAAATACTATTTTAAATATTAATTTTCTAATAGTCTGTTGATGGTATATAGAAATAAAATTGTTTATATAAATTGACCTTGTATCCAGTGACTCTGGTAAATTCATTTATTAATATTAAGCTTATCTCTACATCTTTAGGATTTCCTATGTACACAATCATGTCATCTATGAATAATGACAGTTTTTTTCTTACTTTCCAATCCTTAGTTATTGTATATCATTTTCTTCACTTATTGAGCTAACTAGGACTTAAGTACAATGCTGAAGAGAAGTGGTGAGTGGGTATTCTCTTGCTCTAAATATTTCAAGATTTCACCATTAAATATGTTTGCTTAGAATTTCTGTAGATATTCTTCATTGGATTAAGGAGATTCTCTTCAATTCTTTGATTGCTAAGAGTTTTCACATGAATGAGCATTCAATTTTATCAGATCCTTTTCTATTTTTTAAATTGGATTATTTGTCTTCTTATTGTTGAGTTCTAAGAGCTCTTTATATATTCTGGATACTAGATCCTTATCAGATACATGATTTGTAAGCATTTTCTCCTATTCTGTGGGCTGTGTTTTCATTTTCTTGAAAGTGTCCATTGAGCCACAACTTTTTAATTTTCATGAAGTTCAATTTACATATATTTTCTTTAGTTGATTGTGCTTTAGATGTGATATATAAGAAACCATTCATTGCCTTCTCTAAAGTCATAAAGATTTACACCTATGTTTTCTTCTAAGAGTTTTGTAGGTATAGACAAAATGTTGAATTTTATGATCTATTTTGAGTTAATTTTTAAATGTAGTTTGAGATAGGGGTCCAAATTCATTTTTTTGCACATGGAGAGCCAGTTTTCCCAGCACCATTTCTTTAAGAGACTATTCTTTCCTCGTTAAATAATCTTGGCACTGTGGTAGAATTGTAGTAAGTTTTGAAATTGAGAAGTGTGAGTCCTCCAACTTTGTTTTTCTTTTCAATATAGTTTGGGCTATTTGGGGCCCCTTGCACTTCCATATGAATTTAAAAATTAGATTTTCCATTTCTGCAAAAAATGAAGCTAGAATTATATGAATCGTGCTGAATCTATGGATCGATTTGGGGATTATGGCCATCTTAAAAATATTAAGTTTTTCAATCCATAAATGCAAAATAACCCTTCCATTTATAATAGACTTCTTGAATTTCTTTAAATGATGTTTTGTAGTTTTCAGTGTACAAGTCTTGCACTTCTTTTGTTAAATTTATTCCTAAGCATTTTATTCTTTTTGATGCAATTACAAATAGAATTGTTTCCTTAATTTTATTCTTGAATTGTTCATTGCTAGTGGATAGAAGTAAAATTGATTTTTGTATATTGATCTGGTATTCTGTATCCTTGCTGAATGCCATTATTAGCTATTATAGTTTTTTGTGGATTCCTTAGGACTTTCTATATACAAAATCATGTAATCTGAAAATAGAGGTAATTTTACTTCTTCTTTTCCAATCTTGATTCCTTTTGTTTCTTCTTCTTGCCTATTTGCCCTGGCTAGAACTTCCAGTAAAATGTTGAATAGAAGTAGTAAGGGTGGACATCTTTGTCTTTTTCCTGACCTTAAGGAGAAAGCTTCCAGTCTTTCAACATGAAGTATGATGTTAGCCATGTGAGGGTTTTTTTGTTGGATGGTTGGTTGCTTTTTGGCTTTTTTATTATATGTCCTTTACTAAGTTAAGTGTCCTTCTTTTACTAGTTTTTTGAGCATTTTTTTTATCATGAGAGGGTGTTGGATTTTGTCACATTTTCTACATCTTCCAAATGAGAGGATCTTGTGTTGTTTGTTCTTGTTCTATTAACACAGTATATTACAATGAGTGATTTTCATATGTTAAACCAACCTTGTATTCATTGGATAAATCCCATTTTTGTCATGATGTATAATCTTTTATATGTTGCTGGATATGGTTTGCCAATATGTTGTTGAGAATTTTTGCATCTATAGTCATAAGGGATATCGATCTGTAGTTTTCTTTTCTTGTAATGTCATTGTCAGGTTTTGGAATCAGGGTAACATTGGCCTCATAGAATTACATGGGAAGTGTTTCCTCATCTGTTTTTTGGAGGAATTTGTGGAAGATTGGTGTTAATTTGTCTTTAAACACTTGGTAGAATTTAACAGTGAGGTCATCTGTTCTTGGGCTTTTCTTTGTGGGAATTTTTTTGCATTACTAATGTAATCTCTTGTTATATGTGTATTCAGATTTTCTACTTTTTCTTCAGTCAGTTTCAGTAGTTTGGATCTTTTTAGGAATTTGACCATTTCATCTAGGTTAATTTATTGGCGTACAATTGTTCAAAGGATTCCCTTATAATCCTGATTATTTTGTAAGATTGGTGGTAATGTCCCTTCTCTCATTTCTTATTTTAGTTATTTGAGTCATCTCTCTTTTTTCCTTGGTGAGTCAAGCTGAAGGTCTGTCAATTTTGTTGATCTTTTCAAAGAACCAACTTTTGGTTTCATTGATTTCCTCTATTGTTTTTCTATTTTCTGTTTCGTTTATTTCCACTCTAATATTTCTTATTTCCTTCCTTCTACTTGTTTTGTTTAGTTTACTCTTCTTGTTCTAGCCTTAACGTGGGAAGTTAGAATATGATTTGAGATTTTCTCCTTTTTAAATATAGGCATTTGGCTATTGTAATGCTTTTTCCCTTAATGCTTTTGTTGGCTATTGAAAAGCATTTTGTGTTGGTTTACTTTAGCATTCTCACATGAAATATATTTTCCTTTAAGTTTCAACCTTTATCTTTATATTTAAGGTGTGTCTTGCAAGTAATATGTATTTAGATTTTATTTTTTAATTGATTCTGACAATTTTGTCTCTTAATGGCAGTACCTAGCCCATTTATATTAATTATATATTTGGGTTTAAAAATAATATCTTACTGTATATTTTGTAATTGTCCCACCTATTCTGACTTTTTTCTCTCTTCCTCTTTGCCTTCTTTTGGATTAATATTTAAATATTCCCTTTTCCTCCCCTCTTGGCATGTTGATTATATATTCTTTTACTATTCTTTTATCAGTTACCATAGAGATTACATCACACTTTGTTGTCTTATTAAAATAAAATATAAATTATTGCTTTTAACATTTCCTAGATAATTTCAGACTTTTGGAACATTTGAATTCTATCTCTGCATTTTGTGCCATTATCATGTATTTTATTTTTTTATTATTATTATTTTTTATAATTTTATTTATTTATTTTTTTCCTCCAAAGCCCCAGTAGATAGTTGTATGTCATAGCTGCACATCATTCTAGTTGGTGTATGTGGGATGTGGCCTCAGCATGGCCGGAGAAGCGGTGCGTCTGTGCGCGCCTAGGATCCGAACCCAGGCCACCAGCAGCAGAGCGCGCGCACTTAACCGCTAAGCCACGGGGCCGGCCCAATATCTTGTATTTTAAATCTGCATTTATTTTAAATGCACAAACAGTACTATTTTTGTTTTAAACAGTCAATATTTCCTTATGTTTACCCACATGTTCACTTTTCTGTTGTCCTCACTCACTCCCACATTTCCATAAATCCATAAGGAAGTTTTTCCTTTTATTTCCTTCATATTTCCTTTAGAGCTTCAGCCATATTCTCTATCCTGTACTTCTATGACTAAAATTTAATGGTTGTTAGACCATTTTACCACACCCTGTGTCTTTTATACTCTTTTCTGAAGTCAATGTTTTCTTGCTAATTGTCAACTGGACGCCACTGTCGGCATCAGAAAATCCTGCAGCTCCTTGCCACATAGTCCTCTCACAGACTCTCTCACGACATGCCAATTTAATTCCTCAAAACCCGAAGATAATCTCTCACTTTATTTTGCTAAGATGGAGTGTTATATAATGTAAAATTATCATGGGAGTGACTATCCTATCACCTTACCCATATTCTATTGGCTAGAAGCAAGTCACAAGCTCTGCCCTCACTCATGAAGAAGGAGTCACTCATTCAAAGGGGTATGGGGGGGTCATAGAATTTTTTGTACCACAGGAGAGTAAAGGAGGTGAGGTACTAAGAGGAAGAACAAGAAGGCCTCATCTTTGGTAGTAGGAAATCAGTACATGCTATATAAGCTGAAAAATCAAGAAATTATATTTTCAGAACACTATTTTTAAATTGTTAATAAATACCAAAATAAAAATATCCCAATCAAATATTAGTGGTTCTAAACTGGGAAAGCAAATCTGTGAATGGGGAGAATAAGGGACTAATGTTTTTTACTCTAAGTCTGCAACATAAGTTATCTTTTTAAATTTGAAAATATATTACTTTAATGAAACCAATTAAATTTCAATAATACATGTGATTATGTCAATTATGAATTGTGTTTATAATCAAAAGACTATCAGAGAATACAAGTCTTTATATAGCCAAACAACAATTTTGTGTTTGTTTTGTTTGTGTTTTAGTTGAGACTCTAGAATCCATTCATAAGTTCATTTTCAATTTTTCAAATCTGCTTTGGTCTCCTAACTGCAAAAAGACTTTGGCATTCTCAGGCTCTTATAACTTCAAGGTTTTACCACTCTAGACTAGATTAGGGAGACAAAATATTAATTTCCTCTTAGACAAATCACACGTTATTATTTGTATTCTAGAAAAGACTAGAATACACCGGAATTCTTTGTTTTTAATCTGTTTTTTGATTTGGTCTGCTAATTGTGAGGCTTTTGAGATTTCCATATACTACCATTTATGATTGAAAAAACACACATGAAAGGTGTATCAGAATCCATATTAGGCAAATTGAAAATGGACACTTTCTTCTCTTTCTTCCTAAAGCTCATTAAAATAACTGAGAAAAATAACAAAGGGCATAAACCTGCAAAAATATTCTAAGAAAGAAGAAAATAAGGCAAAAATTAACTGCAGAGAAAGAAAAGTTTGCCCAAGAGAGGTGGTGTAAAACATGATTCAGCTATAAAGATTATTTACATGGTCATGATATTGCTAAAATGATAAAGACATTTACAAAAGAAAAAAAAAGCCACATGGTTTTGTTGGAAAGATTGGGAGATGAAAAGTGCACAGAGAAAGTACAGAAAAAGAGGTAAAGCCTTGGTGCCCATAAGAGGAAGCTAATGTACGTTATGCAAATTTGAGAAATCAAAAATATCATATAGGCATTCTATGACCACATATTAGTTTAGTTCCCTCCCAAAACTGAAAATGAAAATTAAACTAAGAGTAATAAGTGATTGGTCAAAGAAGTAGCATTTTTATATAAAACAATTTGACTTTTAAAATAGGTACAGGTATTTGTAATAATAAAAATTAAAATGAATGCTTCTAGATTTTGCATCCCATTCCATGATTTTAGAAAGATTTCATCAAAACTAATCTCTTCTAATAAACCGACAGCTCCAAGCTCTGTTTGCCTTCCTATGTCAGTTATGACTTTAAAAACCTATTAATAAGTTTCTCTTTTTAATTTCAAATCTTGTTTGCTGTCATTACCAATTTACGTGGAACTTTTGTGTTCCCTGGCTGTCATCATTTCTAACTTTCAATCCTCTCTTTAAAGAAGTAGAGGAAATTATTTTCTGATCTCTAATTTAGCTTACATTTTTATTTTTGTTTGTTTTATAGCAAATACCACAGAACAAACCTGTAAGTTCCTTGTCTGTCCCTCGTCTCTAGTATGCTTTGGTCTGTTGGTAACTGGAAAAGATATTTTCCTCCAGACATTGGCATTAACAATTTCATAAATGCCTTCATTAAAGAGCAATACTGAGAAAATGAGGTTGAGCCATAAAACTTGAAAAACATTATTTTGCTCCATGCACTATTGAAACCACACTACATTGAGATAAAAGACAATTTTCAAAAGGCAAAACCAAAAATTTTAAGAAATAAGAGGAAAATAAGCAGACAAAAATTTGAAACAAAAGTGAAAAAGCTGAATATAGTCAATAATACTGTGTATTGAATAATATTGAATATACTTAATAATATTATAATAACTTTGTATGGTAGATGGTAACTAGATTTATTGTACTGATGATTTCATAATGTATATAAATATTAAATCACTATGATGTACACCTGAAACTAATGGGATATTGTATGTCAATTATACTTCAATAAAAATAAATAAATATAAATAAAACAGAAATAGCTTGGAGAGATTTTAGGCAAAGCTATAAGCAAAGATATTCATTCCTACCCAAATGACCATACATTCATTGCACAGTTTGTTTAAATATAAAAGTGCAAATGGACTTACAGACAAGTTTCAGCCTAGTTTTGCAGGATAATATGAGTTACAAACTTATTTTCTCTTGTGTTGAAAAAATAGGTGTGAAAGGAAAATATATTTGTTTCCAGAATGAGTTAGACATGAAATTATTTATTCTTTTATTTACAGGTTGATAAAGATTGAAATTTCTCTAACTGGTGTCAGTTTGTAGCAGGAGTCAATGATAACTGTGAAGTTTGCTAGTATATTTATAACAAGTAGATCTTCACAACAGACTAAGTCTAAGTATACCATATCAGACTTCTTAGTAAAGCTGTGCTAATGCATTTTGAAACCTGTGGTATGTCTTTGTTAAACCCAGTGGGGAGGAGATAGTACATTTAAAAAAAGTGAAATCGCTGAAAATAAGTTGGATGAGTAGTAACTAACTTAGCTGACCCACAAAACATAAAAGCTATGTAAATATAAGAAGGCTAATCCTAAACAGCAACTCCTAAGAGTGGAAACCAAGATTACTGGAACAAACTAACATCTTAGTCTAGAGTGTGAAGGTGGGGCTGAAGACAGGATGATTAGCTGACAGTTTGTTTAAAGAAATCCATATAAATCAACTCCCCATTCCTCTCCATCAAGCTTCCACTCTGGTATCCACACTGTAATAGAGCAGAAAAAAGGGAGAGGGGGACGTTTATGCTCAGGAGAGCCTAAATCAAAGGAACCCTGGATATGGAGACTCTGTGTACAGTTAAAGCAGGGGAAACATCCTGATAAAAGAGGGGAAAAAATAAGAGTCTACACCTGAAGTAAGGAGTAACATCAGCAAGATGGCAGAGCAGGAAGTCCTGATATCTGTTTCCCCACAGAAACACCAATTTAACAACTAGTTAAAGACCAAAATACCTTTATGAGAGGGTCTGAATCCAGTTAAGAGGTTACAGTCTCCAGATGAGCACAAAGCCAAGAACATCTTCATTGAAATGGGTAAGAAGAACAGTTTCACTTTATCCACATCAGCCCCTCCCCCAAGCCAGCACACCTCAATGCCTAGAGAGATCACCTTGGCAGGTAATTTCTCAGTGGGGGAAAAAAATAGAGGAATGTGCCTCCAATGTCCCTAGCATTTCAGTGCACTACCCAAGAAGCCAGTTTGTTTGTCACCCAACATGGAGTGCTAAACCACCTTTGTTCAGATGCTTGAAGGCAGTTAATTACAAAGGAAAAGGAGCAGGGTCCTTGCTATAGCTGGTGGCTCTGCAAAACCAGAAGACTCAGAACTTGGAGACTTCTCCTAGGAGGGAGAGAGATATGTGAAATATCTCGTTGTGGTTTTAATTTGCATTTCCTTGATTAGTGACATTGAGTATCTTTTCATAGACCTGTTAGCCATTTGTATATCTTTTTTGGAGAAATGTCTATTCAAGTCTTTTGTCCATTTTTTAATTAGATTGTTAGTGTTTTTGCTATTGAATTGTAGGAGTTCCTCACATATTTTGGAAATCAAACCCTTATTTGATATATGGCTTGCAAATATTTTCTACCATTCTGTAGGTTGCCTTTGCACTGTGTTGATTGCTTCCTTTGCTGTGCAGAAGTTTTTAAGTATGATGTAATCCCACTTGTCTATTTTTCTTTTTGTTGCCTGTGCTTTTGGTGTTATATGCATGAAATCATTGCCAAAACCAATATCATGAATATTTTCCCCTATGTTTTCTTCTAGGAATTTTAGAATTTTGGGTCTTACATTTAAGTCTTTGTTCTTTTGAGTTGATTTTAGTGTATAGTGTAATATAAAAGTCAGATTTCATTATTTTGTGGATATCCAGTTTTCCCAACACTATTTGTTGAAGAGACTCCTTTACCCTCTAGTGTATTTTTGGTACCCTTGTCAAAGATCAGTTGACCAGAGATGCATGGATTTATTTCTGGTCTCTCTGTGGTCTGTATGACTGTCTTTATGTCAACGCCATACTGTCTTGATGACTGTAGCTTTGTAGTATATTTTGAAGTCAGGAGATGTGATGCCTCAGATTTGTTCTTCTCAAAATCATTTTGGCTATTCAGGGTCCTTTGTGGTTATATATGAATTTTAGAGTTGTTTTTTCTATTTCTGTAAAAAATGCCACTGAGATTTTGAGAGGGATTACATTGAATATGTAGATCATTTTAGGTGGTATGAACATTTTAACAATATTAATTCTTCAAATCCACGAAAATGGGATATCTTTTATCTTCCTTGTGAATCAACTATTTTATTCCAATTAAATGTCCTTTATACCTTTTGAAATGCTTCTTGCTTTAAAGTCTACTTTTGCTTAATATAGCAATCTGGCATAATGTGTAATTAACATTTCTTCACTTTAATCCCTTCCTTTTAATTTATTTTATTGAGATATAATTGACATATAACATTGTGTAACTTTAAGGTATACACTGTGTTGATTTGATATATTTATATATTGCAACATGATTATCATCATTGCATTAACTAATACCTCTATCATGTCACATATTTACCATTTCTTTTTTATGATGGGAACAATTAAGATCTAGTTTCCTAGCAACTTTGAAGTTTATAATACAGTATTGTCGTCTATAATCACTATGCTGTACATTAGATCTCTAGGACTTATTTATCTACTAGGTTGCACATTTCTACCGTTAAATATCTCCACAGTTCTCCTACCCCCAGCCACTGGTAACCATCATTCTCCTTTCTGTTTTTACTAGTTCAGCTTTTTTAGATTCCACATATAAGTGATATCATGCAGTATTTGTCTTTCTCTGTCTGACTTATGTCACTTAGCATAATGCTCTCAAAGTCCGTCCATGTTTTCACAGATGGCAGGATTTCCTTTTTCTCATCGCTAAATAATATTCCATTGTATATATATATACCACATCTTCTTTATCCATTCATCCATTGATAGACACTTAGGGTGTTTCCATATCTTGGCTATTGTGAATAATTCTGCAATACATATGGGAGTGCATATCTCTTCGATATCCTGTTTTCTTTTCCTTTGGATATATACCCTGGAATGAAATTGCTGAATGATATGGTAGTTCTATTTTTAATTTTCTGAGGAATTTCCATACCATTTTCCACATGTCTGAACCAATGTTTGCATTCCCACCACCAGTGTACAAAACTTCCCTTTTCTCCATAACCTCACCAACACTTATTATTTCTTGTGTTCTTGATGATAGCCATTCTAACAGGTATGATGAGATATCTTACTGTGGTTTTGATTTTCATTTCTCTGATGATTAGTGATGTGGAGCACCTTTCATGTACCTGTTGGCCTGTGTCTTCTTTCAGAAAAAATTTATTTGGGAAAAAGTTCTTCTGTCCATTTTTTAATCAGTTTGTGGGGTTTTCGTTTGTTTGCTGCTATTCAGTTGTATGAGTTCCGTATATATATTGGATATTAACCTCTTATCTGATATATAGTTTGCAAGTATTTTCTCCCATTTTGTAAGTTTCTTTTTCATTTGTTGATTGTTTCTTTTGCTGTATAGGAGCTTATTAATTTGATATAGTCCCACTTGTATATTTTTGCTTTTGTTGCTTGTGCTTTTGGTGTCATATCTGAAAAATCATTGCCAAGACCAATGTCAAGGAGTTACTTCCCTGTGTTTTCTTCTAGGAGTTTTATGGTATCAGGTTTTATGTTTAAGTCTTAAATCCATTTCTAGTTAAATTTTTGTGAGTGGTATAAGATAGGGTCTGGTCGGTGTCAAGATGGTGGAGTAGGCAGACTCTGAACTCACCTCCTCCCACGGACACAACAAATTTACAACTACTCTTGGAACAATTACCCCTGAGAGAGAACTGAAAAGTGGATAAAAAGAACTGGCACAACAAGAGACAATCCTGACTGAGGTGGAAGGGGCAGAAATTCCTTTCTGGAGAAAAAAAAGCCCACCTTTGTGAGTTGTGGTGCTTCGTGGCTGGCCGTGAGTAATCCTAAGGTATGAAGGCTTCCCTGTATGAGGGGGAGATCTGAGCAGGGCAGTGTTACCGATAAAAGCATCTTTTGGCCTCAGCACAACTGAGACGAGTGTCATAATATCCGGCTTTGCTGGCTATTAGCTGCAACAGGGAATACCCCCAGAAAAGCTATCAGACATAAGGGGAAAAAAATCCAGCTCTTAAAGGGCCCACACACAAATTCACCTGTTTCAGAAAGCAAGCTAAAATCACCAGCAAGAAAGATGCACAGTCCTTTGGTGAAAAGAGACTCACCCGATAGGCTCTGGGTGCAACTCGGTGAGGGATGAAACCTCTCTGGGGACTGAAACATTGGCAGCAGCCATTATTGTGACCTAATACAGGCGTGCTGACACAGATGCCATTGGAGTTCTTTCCCTGGCCTGTTAGCCCAGGGTCTGAACAACCCACTAGAGAACCAATTTAATCCAGCTCAG
This sequence comes from Rhinoceros unicornis, assembly GCA_028646465.1. Classification (NCBI taxonomy): domain Eukaryota; kingdom Metazoa; phylum Chordata; class Mammalia; order Perissodactyla; family Rhinocerotidae; genus Rhinoceros; species Rhinoceros unicornis. The sequence continues at coordinate 30,400,090 of CM053523.1, read as the reverse complement.
CCAGGGCAGGCAGCTGCCCTAGGGACTGGCCCCATCCAACAGAACACCCTCGGGCAGCTGAGTTCCAGAGGGGAGAGAGCTATGCAGAAACGGAGCTCTAGAAATATGTATAGGATTTTCTTTGAATCTTAGCTAAATACTAAGACATGCATGTATAGGAAGAAACTCCATGAGGCAAAAAGTGACTGGGGAGCTGTGAGCTGAATGGTTCCCAGAGTTACTCTGGAATGGGAAGCATTTGAATTCCATCCGTCAGAGTGGAGACTTCTTCATCACTCATGGCATTCTGTAGAGACCCAGAAGGATATCATTAGTAATGGGTTAAACTATCAGGATCAAACTGGTACCATAACATTTGCCAAAACAAAGCCATACATTATTTAAAGCAACAAACAAAATCCAGACAATAAAGTAAGAAATATATTGTTCAGTATCCAATCAAAATTTACTAGACATAACAAGATGCAGGAAAATGTGACTCATAACCAGGAGAAAAATCAGTCAGTAGAAACAGAAATGTCAGAGGTGATTAAATGAGCAAAAAAAAAATGTTAAAATGTATTATAGTTATGTTCAAATATTTGAAGAAAAATGTAGTGAGGAGAGAAATTGAAAATATAAAAAAGAACTAATGTAATGTATAGTGATAAAAATATGAAATAAAAAAACTGGATAGGATTAACAGCAATTAGGCACTGCAGAAGAAAAGATCAGTGAATTTGAAGACATTGCAATAGAAATTATGCAAAATAAAGCACAGAGAGAAAAAAAGAATAAAAAAATGAATAGAGTTCTTAGTGACCTGTGGGACAGTATTGAGCAGTCTAATGTATGTGTAATTCTAGAATTGTAATTCTAGAATTCTAGAAATGGCAAGGATCGGAGGTGGAGACAGAAAAAATATTTAAAGAAATAATGGCCAAGAGATTTTCAACTTTGAAGAAAATTATAAACCCACAGATCCAAAAAGCTCAATAAATCCCAAGCAGAAGGATCATGAAGAAAGCCACACCAAAGCACATCATAATCAAATTGTTGAAAGCCAACAATAAGCAGAAAATCTTTAAAGCAATCAGAGGAAAAAAGTCACATTACATACAGAAGAACAAAGGTAAGTATTGTCATAGACAGCTTGTCAACTTTTTAAGCCTGAAGACAATGGAATAGCATCTTTAAAGTGCTGAGAAAAAGAGTCAACCTAGAATTTTATACTTAGAAATAATATTTTTCAAAACTGAAGGTGAAATAGATTTTTTTCTGACAGATAAAAGCTGAGAGAATTTATCACTGGCAGACTTTCATATAGGAAATATTAAAGAAGTTCTAAAGCCAGAAAATAATCACACCGTATGTAAATTGGATCCACACAGGAGAAAGAGGAGCTCCAGAAATGGTGAATATGTGAGAATATTTAAAAATCTCTAGTTTTCTCATTAAAATTTTTTTTAAAAAAGATAACTGACCACTTAACACAAAACACTAATAATGTGTTGCAGGATTTAAAATATATGTAGAAGTAAAACATATAATAAAAATATCACAAAGGACAGGCATGGGAAGTTGAAATATATTTTAAGATTCTTACATTATATATGAAGTGGTATATTATTATTTGAAGGTAGAACACAGTAAGTTACACACACATGCACGCATACATACACAAACATACACACACATATATTTTAAACCATATAGCAAACACCAAGAAAAAGAGAGATAACTAGTAAGCCAATCGTAGAGACACATTAGAAATATAAAAAGTACCCAATTAATCTGAAAGGAAGCAGGAAAAGAGGAGAAAAGGCCTGAAGAGCAGATGGGGTAAATAGAAAGCAAATAGTAAAATGGTAGACATAAACCCAGCCATACTAATAATTACACTATATACAGATGGCATAAACACTCTAGTTGAAAGACAGAAATTGTAAGACTGGGTTAAAAACAGCAAGATCAACTATAAGCTCCCTAGGGAAAAAAAAATCTACTTTAATTTTAAGGATACAGATGGATTAAAAGGATGGAAAAAGATACATCATACAGAAACTAATCCAGAAACCTAGAATGGTTATATTAATATTGAAGTAGACATTACAACAAGGAATATTATCAGAAATAAACAGGGACATTTCATAGTGGTAAAGTGGTAATATATCAAGAAGACATAATCTCAAATGTTTATATATCCAGTAACAAAGTTTCAAAACATATATTACAAACAAAACTGAAAGGAGAAATAAACAAATTAAAATTTTAGATGGGGGATTTCAACATTTCTCTGTCACTAATTGATAGAATAAGTAGGCGGAAAATCAGTAAGTACATAGAAGATAAAAACAATGCTATCAATTAACCGAGACCTAATTGACATTTATAGAAAATCCACATAACAACAGAAAAATACATATTCTTTTCAAGTACATTTGGAATGTTCACTAAAATTAACTATAGCCTTGGCCATAAAACAAGTCTTGATAAATTAAAAAAAGATTGAAATTATACATATGTTCTGTAACAAGAAAGTTAAATTAGTAATCAATAATAGAAATGTTTATGGGGAAAACTCCCCAAATATTGGGAACCCATAAATTAAAGAAGAAATTACAGAGAAATTAGAAAATATTGTAGACTAAATAGAAATGAAAACACAACATATCAAAATTTGTGGCATGTGGCTAAAGCAGCATCAAGAGAGACATTTGTAACCTTAAATACTTATATTAGCAAAGAATAAAGTCAAAACCAATGATTTAAGTTTAGAACTTATGAAATTAGGAAATAAACCCAAAGTAAACAGAAGGAAGGACTAACAAAAGAGCAGAAGATAATGAAACAAAACCAATGTAATCAAAAGCTATTTTAAAATATTAATTAAACTGATAAACTCTAGGGTTAGATTATTAAGAAAAGAGAAGATGACACAAGTTACCAATATCAGGAATGAAAAAGGGGAATCACCTCAGATTCTACAGACAGGGGGATATTATGAACAACTTTAGGCCAATACACCTGACAACTAAAGTGAAATGGACATATTCATTGAAAGACACAAATTACTAAAACTAACTCAAGCAAAAATATATATAATTGAATAGCTCTACAGTCCTGATTCAAATTGCATTCCCAATTGAAAGCTTTCCCACAAAGAAAACTCCAGGTCCACGTGGATTCATGATAAATTCTGTTAAATATTTGAAGAAGAAATAATACCAATTCTATAGAAACTGCATCAGAAAATAGAGGAAGAGTGAACACTTCCTTACTTATTTTACCAGATCGGCATTATCAAACAAAGACTAATTACAAGAGAAGCAAACTATAGACCAATATCCCTCTTGGACATAGAAGCAAAAATCCTTAATAAAATATTAGCATTTTTGAATCCAGGAACATATGAAGAATTTAGTACATCCTGACCCAGGAATGCAAAGTTAGTGTGACATTTAAGAACCAATCAATGTAATTCTCAATATTAACAGAATAAAGGAGAAAAATGGGGTGGTACTCTCCATAGATGTAGAAATAGCATTTGACAAAATTGCTGACAGCAAACTAGGATTAGAGGGGATAATTAGTACTTTAGGAATTTGAGATTATAGAGCAAGCATTGGCAAATTCTAACCCATGGGTCAAATACAGCCCACCACAGGCAAAATCCAGCAGTGCCCAGTGGTTTATGTATTGCCCATGGCTATATTTGCACAGTAGAGTTGAATAGCTGCAACAGAAACTATACGGCCTGCAAAGCTTAAAATATTTATTATTTAGCCCTTTAGAGAAAAAGTTTAATATTCCCTCCTATAGAGCAATCATAAAGAGACCCCAAAGTGATTAACAAGACAAAAGAATAAAAACCATAAAAAACACCAACAAGATGCTATGAAAAGACTTTAGGATGATCACATAGAACTTCCAGAAATGATAAATGATAAATGATTACTTTTGTTAGTAATTGACTAAAAACTCAATAGCTAATCAGAACATTAGGCACTGGAGAGAAAATTAGTGAATTGGAAGGCAGGCCTGAGGAAATTACCTATAATGCATTGCAAGAGATTTAAAATATGAAGGCAAGATTAGCAGAAATAGAGGCTAGAATGAGAATGTCCAAAATCTATTTAATGTGAGTTCCAGACAGAGAATATAGAAAGCATGGGGGAAAAGCAAAGTTCAAAAGGATAATGTCTAAAGGCTTTTCAAAATTGGTGAGAGACATGACTCTGAAGCTTTAAGATGCACAATTCCAAAGAAGGAATAATGAAAATGTACTAGATACGTAGTAGTGAAACTGTGTAACACCAAGACAAAAATTCTAAATGCCATCAGTCAAAAAAAGACAAAATAACTGCCGAACTAACTAGGTATTTAGCAGACTTCTAAAGAGCAAAAGCAAAGGCCAAAAGGCAATGGATAATATCTTCAATTAGCATAGAGAAAATAAATCACCAACCTAGAATTCCTTACTCAGCAAAACTATTATCTAATAGTGAAGGTGAAGTTAAAAATCTTTTTAGAAAATGCCCAAGGAGTTTATTATTCACAGATCCTTGCTGAAAAAATAAACAATGCATGTCCAGAAGGAGGAAATCAAACCACAAAGCAAGGATTAAGATACATGGAGAGTGGGCTGGCCTGGTGGCATAGCGGTTAAGTTTGTGCACTCTGCTTTGGTGGCTGGCGGTTCGCTGGTTCGGATCCTGGGTGCGGACATATGCACCACTCATCAAGCCATGCTGAGGTGGCATCCCACACAGAGCAACTAGAAAGATGTACAACTATGACATATGACTATCTACTGGGGCTTTGGGGAGAAAAAAGGAAGAAAGGAGGAAGATTGGCAACAGATGTTAGCTCGGGGCCAATCTTCCTCAAAAATAAAAAAAATGATACAAGGAGAAATAGTGAGCAAAGATATTTGTAAACATATGAGTAAATCTAAATAAATATATTTAAATGTAATTATCATGACTAATTTTGGGATGCTTAAAAACATGGCAGAATGAAAATACCAGACAACAATAGCAAGGACAGTGGAAGAGTGGTAAGAATTATGCTATATGGAAAGTAATGACAGTAAACTGTCATAAAGAAAATCAAATACATTGGTAATCATCATAAATATAGATGATTTAAACTTTAAAAGGCATATACTGTCAGATTGGGAAAAAGAATCCAGTTATTTTCTGTTCACAAGAGACACTGGAATCTGAAAAGTAAAATAATAGAAATAGACATAGCAGAGGAAAATATTAACCCAAAGAAAACTATCATTTAAAATGGAATTTAAATCAGAAAGCATTATTAGGAATAAAGAATTTCATTAAATATTAATAAAAGAAATGATTTTCCTGGAAGAATCTGGAGCTTATATACACCTAACAACACGTGCTCAAAATGTGTAAATGTCAAATGTGTAAAGCAAAATTGTATCTCTTTACAGAAGAATATTAGAAAACCCAAAAAATGGTTAAAAAACTATTAGTATTAATATGAGAGTCTGAAAAGGTATAAAAATTAATGGCTTTTCTCTATACTTGTTAAAACTAATTAGAAAAGAAATTTTAAAAATCACATTCACAATGACAACAAAACTAATAAGTACCTAGGAATAAATTTATCAAGAACTAATAAGAAGAAAACTATAAAGTCTTGTGAAAGCACCAAAATCAAGACCTAAACCAATGAAAACTCACGTGATATTTCTGAGTGGAGTGATTTAAATAATAATAATATCAAATGTCTCTGATTGTTATATATATTTAACTCACTTTCAGTCAGAATATTAAGGTTTTTTTTGGAGGGAGTCAGATAAATTATTTTAAAGTTCACGTGGCAGAAAGTATGTCCAAAAGAGCCAAACAATGAAAAAGGAAGAGTAGCATAGGACATGTCTAATAGATATTCAAACTTTCTATAAAGCCTGTGTAATCAAAGCAGTATGATATTGGCATCTTTTTTTCATTATCAACCCCCCCAAGGAGCCTTTTAAAGATATGTTTTTCCTAATTATCCCTCTCCCAATAAAATCACAATATATCACAAATATGCTATATATCTGCTTATGTATTTTATGAATATACTATATATTTGCCTAGGTACTTTATGAATATCTGTGATTTATACATAAAGAAAATACAATTTTTTGATCCTCAAGAACCAATTTTTACAACATTGCTGCCATTGAGAATGCATGATTTTGTGGAAAAAGGATGGCTTATTGTACAAATGCTGCAGACAAATTTTATCTCTATCTGGAAGAAAACTAAACTCTATTTCACATCATAAATAAATGGATTAAATAAGTGTGAAAGAGAAACAAAAATTTTAGAAAAAAACTGAATATATGTACCACAGTAGTAGGGGAGACACTTTTGAAAGCCCAGAAGCGATCAAGGATAAGGTAGACACACTTGACTAAATACAATAAATTTTTGTACAGTAAAAGATACCTTTATTTAATTTATTTCATTTAACAAATTATTGTTGAGCATCTACTATGTGTAAGACACTTTTCTAAGCACTGGAGATTCAGAAACGGTCAAAACTAAGTCCCTGTCTTCTTAGAGTTGACCTTCTAGTGTTTATCTAATGATAAACAATCAAATAAATATATAATGTGAGGTAGTGATAAATGCTAGGAAGAAAAAGAAATCAGGACAAAGGCATAGAGAATGGGGAGTACTGTTTTAGTTAGGATTGTCATATTTTAGCCAACATCTTCAAGAATTGAGGACGTTGAGTTGTGCAAATATTTGAGGGAGAGTGTTGCAGGCAGATTCTGAAATGGGAACATGCTTGGCAGGTGTGAAGAACAATGAGGTCACCAGTGTGGCTGCAGCAATGGGATGGGAGATGAGATTGGAGGGGAAGCCAGAAGCTGGATATTGTAAAGCCTCAAAGTCCATAAGAATTTTGGAGTTTTGCACTGAGGGGATTGGAAAGCCTTTGGAGGGTCTTGAGCAGCGAAGTAACATAATCTAATTTACATTTGAAAAGTCTGATTCTGACTGCAGTGGGGAGAATATGCGGGGAGTGGGGGGTGGGATCAAGAAGCTCAGGTTGGAGGCCACCACAGCAGGACAGGGGAGATGTGGTGAAGCCTTGGATTACCAGATGAAGGAGGTGAGTAGTAGTCAGATTCAGGATATAATTTTAGGGGACAGGTTGAATGAATTGGATGTAGAGAAAGAAGAAGTAGATTTGGAAAACATTTTTTTTCAACACAGATGGCAGATAAAACATTAATATACAAAAAACACCCACAAATTGAATACGAAAAGGACAAACCATCAGTTTGAAAAATGAATAATTCACAGAAGAGGAAATTCAAAAGACCAGTAAGGCTATGAAAAAAATGCTTGGTCTCACCAGTAGTCAGGAAAATGCAATTAAAGCAAGAGTTATATACCACTTTTCTCATTAAATAGACAAAAATTGAAAATAGTTACTGTTTGTAGCACCATTGAGAGAGCATAGGGAAAACACAACTCTCATGCATTCCTAGTTGGAATGTAAATTATTACAAATTTGGGGGAAAGAGATTAGGTAATATCTATTAACATTAAAAATACATATTTCCTTTGACCTGATAATACCACTTTTGGAAATCTAGAGAAATAAAATTCTCCTCATGTACAAATATGTTTATTATAGCACCATTTGGCAATTGTAGCACCATTTGGCTAGTGGCAAGAAACTGGAAACATGCCAAATGCCTGTCTTTAAGGAAATGAATAAGCAGCAATTCATACACACTATACCAATGCTTTAGCGATGTACATGATATATTGTTTGGTGAAGAAATCAAGTTGCAGAATAATGTACATAGTTTGACCCTATATATTTATGTGAACATGGATTAAGATATGGAGAAATTCATGGGAAGTTAACACTGATAACATTGTGAGTTTTTAATTTTTGAAGAGAAATTTAATAAAGATTTAAATAAAATATATTTGGGACTTGGGTTATAATGTGTATAATCTGTAGTGTGGCATCTTTTAGGTTTGGCTTCCCAGTCTTGGCAGATGCTTAGGCTTCTGGATGATGATGAATAAGAGTATCTTTATTCTTTAAATGCTAGAAAAATAGGCTTATATTTCTTCAAAAACTGATTGGAACCTCCCAAGTAGAGAGTAGGGACACTGGTTGTTTTTCCTGTTCATAACTGTTTTAAATGGGGAGAGTAATGGAATTTCATCAAATATAAAACTGAATATTCTGATCATTTTTTCAGTTTATCCTTTTACCCCTTTGGATCCTGTTTTTAAATTCTGTACTTCTTTTCTTTTCCCAGCTCCCTGTATTCACTTCCTCGATATGCCAATTATCACCTTGAGTGAGAGATATTTGGGGGCAATGGGAAATTGCATTTTTAGTGCAATTCTAACCTAGGAAATCTTTGATTGGGAGAGGAACCTCACTAACTGATTTTACATCAACTGTTTATTTCCCAATATCTTTGCAGTTTTTATTTAGCTTTGTTATCCCTAAACTCACTTTCTTGCTTTTCTTTCCTTAGGTTCTTCTCCTAAACATAAAATGACTAATGGTAAGGCTTCCACTCATTCTTTTTTTTTCTTTCCATGTTTATTGAGGTATAATTGACAAATGAAAATTGTATATATTTAAGGTGTAATACTTGATTTCCCCCCCAGTTTTATTGAGACATAATTGACACATAACATTGTGTAATTTTAAGGTATACAACATAATATGATATACGTGTATGTTGTGAAATGATTACCATAATAAGTTTAGTTAACATCCATCACCTCACATAGTTACAAATTTTCTTTTTTCCTTATGATGAGAACTTTTAAGATCTACTCTGTTAGCAACTGACTTGAAGTTTTGATGTATATTTCCGCTTGTTTTTGTGAGCAGGGCATTTGACATTTGTATTAGCTTATTTGTAAAACAAAATTTACCACCATTGATTTTCTATTAACTACCACATTCCTATCTTTATATCTAAACTACCTTGAAAGTACATATACTTATTCATTTGCCTAATATTTGCATCATTTTGCTACATATGGTGCCGTTTTGATAGCTCACCCTTTTCCCCTTCCTTTTTTGGGGGTCCTTTAAGATTTCCATACCTGTGTCCTTAAGGGAGGATTAACAATTTTTTTTTTTTGCTGGAGAAGATTTGCCCTGAGCTAACATCTGTTGCCAACCTTCCTCTTTTTTTACATGAGCTGCCGCCACAGCATGGCCACTGACAGACGAGTGGAGTGTTTCCGTGCTCGGGAAGCGAACCTGGGCCGCTGAAGAAGAATGCACCGAACTTTAACCACTAAGCCATTGGGCCTGGCCCCAACAATTATTTTTAACTGGCCTATTTTTTTGGTGGCCTTTAGAGAATGGTTCACACAGTTTTCATAGTTGGAGTTTCCTATTGTATGACTGACTTGCCTTCAAAGATCTAGTGGGAATGAAACTGTTTTGACGGCAAGTTAGAAGTTATGGAGAAGATACAGGGAGGTTTCTATGGATTCATCTCTTCTGAATCCTTGGTTCAGTGGAATATACAGTCAGATACGGCATTAGCTGAGCTGGATTGTTAGAGTCTGTCTACTGTTTTTCAGTAGTTGCCTTGATAGGGTCCCTGCTTCTTAGCAGAAATCTGAGAGAAGCTGCATTTGTCACAGCCTTCTAAACCTACTAGCAAGCTGCCAGATGCACCAGAGAGAGCTATAGAAAAATGATGTAAGGACCATGAAAACATAAATATTTTAAACTATATGAAAAGCCTTCTGGTCACATTTTTCCCTGCATAATATATGCAAGAGCTAAGTCAACTAAGGCTAGCAAAATCTCTAAATATGTGTATTCCAGAGACATGGAAGTAACTTACCATATAGAAATTTCATATTCAATATTTGTCCTCTCTCCTTCCCTCCTTTTTTTTTTTTTTGCAGTTCAGTCTTGCTAAATCTATATGGTTCATTGAAGGCCTCAGGGTTTTGCAAATTTTAAAATTAACTTAGGCTTCTACACCTGAAGCAGGTCTGCAAGCACACAGTAGGGTCTACACAGTGGTTTGGATTGTGCTAGAAGCTGTGGAAGCTGCTCTCTTCAGCTTGTGGTTAGGGAGCATGAACCACTTATTAAATGTTTTATACTTTGGGCAGGGACTAAAATATGAGTTTTCTTTTTCTGGTCAAACTTTCTAAAGAAACCTAACATATTAGATTAGATTGTTTGAAAATGTTCCTCAGAAGACATCTAGTTAGTGCAAAAGAATTGTATACTTTGAATTATAGACTCATATTTGGAAGGAAACATAAAGATAATCTATTCTGACCAGTCAGCAGATTCCTAAGAAGCTCTTCTGCAGCACCAAGTGATCACACAGTCTTCAACTCTTGCTTAAACTCTTTTAGGCATCCCACTTTCCCTTATGCTGAGATAAAAATCTGTTACCTTGAACATTTCATTCACTGGTCTTATTTCCTCGGGGCCATACGAAATATTCTAATCTATGATGAACATTCATATATTTGAAAATAATTCTCATTGTCTCCTTGTGTGCTTTTTTTTCCCGGGGTGAAACTGTGGACCTTCCTGCTTACTTGAAATGATTTGAGTCCCCTCACCATCATAGTCTTTCTCTTCTGAAGGCACTCTAGTTTATCCATATCCCGTGACAGAACTGAATGTAATATTCAGAGTATGGGCTAACCAGCACGGAACAGAGTAATATAGAAATAAAATTCCTAAAAACTGTACTTTTAAAGTGGTCTAAAATTGGTTTTATTGGAAGGCACATCCTGCAGCTGCTTACTTGTATTTCTATATTCTGCCTGCTTAAATTCCTTCTCCTAGCTACCTCTCTTTGGAAAGTGCTCTTTACAAGTTCATCAGCCATCTCCAAATAGCAACAATGGTCTCTTTCAGTCCTTATTCTTCTTGAAGTCTTGGCTATTCTTTAATCATCCTTTATTTATGAAACTCTCATCTTCCTTAGTTATCAGAACATTCATTATACAGGTTTTCCTTGTATCTCCCCATAACTTAGTTAATTTTCTTCTTCACCTTATTACATATAATAGGCTCAGCTCTTGGACCTCTGCTTTTGCTAGTTCTGTACTTCATCCTTTGAGGAGCTCATTTACTCTTATGGCTTCAATTGTTATCTCCATTGGGCTGACTCCAGACTCCTCTCAAATGACAAGTGTTATTGTTTGTCCCCCTAAACTCAACAATTTGTTATTCTCTCCTGTCTCTCAAACTAGCTCCTAGTTTGTTATTGATTTTCTTTTTTGTGAGGAAGATCAGCCCTGAGCTAACATCCTTGCCAAGCCTCTTCTTTTTGCTGAGGAAGACTGGACCTGGGCTAACGTCCATGCCAATCTTCCTGTACTTTATATGGGACGCCACCACGGCATGGCTTGACAAGTGGTGCGTCAGTGTGCACCTGGGATCTGAACCTGGGCCGCCAGCAGTGGAGCATGCGCACTTAACCGATAGGCCACGGGCCCGGCCCCTGTTATTGATTTTCTATCACTCAGTTTCAAAAGTTATGGTGTCAATTGTTTTGTCTTTTCCCTTTTCCTTACTCACATGTAGTCAGTCATCATGAAGTAGTGATTCTTCTTTGAAAAAATATCTCATATTTATCCCTTCCATTTCTTCTCTTTCCATCACTTACTGCTCCAAGTACCTTTTAACTAGATTTACTACCTATGATGTTTCTCTTCTTCAATCTATTTTGCACCATCACAAGATTAACATTTTTCTTGTGATGCAATCTTATGCACTTTACTCTCCTTCTCAAACATCCCAGAAGGCTTTCAGTTGCCCGATGAGTAAAATATAAATTCCTGATTTGTTTTTCAAATCTCTTCAAAATCTTCTAACCTTCTTTTTCAAAATTGTACCCCAGAATGCCTCTCATGAGCCTGCTGCAACAATAAAATTGCCTATGTCCCTAGAGCATGGCATGGCAGCCTTTAATCCCTTTTCCTTTTTTCTATTCTTTCTACTTCACTCAGCATACCAACATCTTACCATCTTTTGAGACACGTCATATACCCAACTCCCTTCCCCATGAAGGTATCTCCTTTACCTTCTCATCTCAAAAGGTTGCTAACTCATATTATATTGTCCATCTAAACTACATTTCGACACATATTTTACTTTTTACACATAACTATGTATGTTACAAGCTACTTGATTGCACGGACTCTGACTTACATTTTTCTGTATACCCCTTAGCTCTAGAACAGTGCTTTGCAAACTTTAGGCCACCATGAGGAATTATTGGTTGGTTGACTGGTTAGACTATCACAGAGATATAATACTTCTCAAAGGAAATTATTATACATTTCTTTAATCAAAATGTTTTATTTCAGAAAATATCCAGTCTTTCTTGACTAAATAAATAAGTAACAACTTACAAAACAGTTGGAACCTGAGGTTATGGCTGAGAGGTCTAAAAATGGTGAAACATGTAAAGAGCAGAAACTCTGCAGATGTAATTATGATCCATTTAGGCAGTGGCTGGGATATAACTTGTATCTGGAGGATGGGAATCATAATAATCAGTTGACTTATGGGCCTTCCTTTTATTTACCCTTGTTCTTCCAGCTTTTTGTTGTACTTC
>CM053523.1:30353245-30386980 GCA_028646465.1 Rhinoceros unicornis | reverse complement strand
TAGTCTCCTACTCAAATGTTTATTCTTTCAATCCAGTACTTAAGAACCCAACCTGCTGGGAGTAAGAGGGAGAGGAAATATTTATAAGTAGAAGCCCTAAATGGAATTGGTCAGAAGTAGAAAAAAATTTTCTCTTCATTCTGGGATCCCCATTTATACCAGATTTATGAAAAGTAAAGGAACTTACTGATAGGTACCGCTACATGTGCTAAAATCCAAAGGCAAATTATTAGTATGGGTTGAAACTAATAACAGAATTGACATTGCTAATATAATTCTTACTGATACTGTTTCAGATAGGAATTTCTGGAATGAAAAGGAAGAGCAAGCTCCAAGCTTTTTACATAAGTTATTTTAGTCACTTTTCCAGTAACATAGTCGTTATTTTCCTTTTATCATCCAATTTTTCTTGAAAATTGAAATACCATAGAACTGGAAAACCTCATTTCTTTTAAATTTTGCCTCCATTTTCATTCTACTGTCTTTTCTCATTGCTTACTCTTGCACGAGTTTTCCCACTTTTCTCTGTCATTTCCACTTTATATTTAGTTGAAAATGTATTCTTTTGTTGAAAAGTCAATAGAGCCAATCCCAAGAGATTTTCATCTCACTCGTAATTATGTTTGTTTATCAGTTTCATTTTCCAAATATTATTCAGTAATCCAAGAGGGAAGAAGTTGGTCAATGTATGTGCACAGATTAATGAACATAAGCAGTTCCAGCACAGTCAGAAATGAGGACAGACCTCACTTTTCCTGCCTCCCTCCTCAGGCAATAGTGTATGATCTCTATTATGTCCTTACCATGAGTTTTTTTAAGTATGTAAAGTCTTGTTTGTTTTCAGTAGGACATTTTAACTTACTAGGAAAAAATCATGTTTATTTTTTCCACCAATCTTTGTGGTCTATGCTTTTGTATAAAATCATAAATATTCTGGCAGGATTCTGAGGAAAGGGTGTGAGAAATATAAATGTCAATCTTTCTGTTGGAATGGAAGCATCCATGTTTAGGAAAGAGCCCACGGTGAGCACCTAACAGAAATATCAAACAGAAAGGGAATTTCTTAGAATTGCAGGTGTCCTTAAAGTGGATACAGAGAATATGGCTCTTATTGATACTATTCTTAGTGAATGAAGACAGAAATATACTCTTAAGTACTACTAAAACATATTTGTCAGATGCAAGAGCTCCATTTCTAGATGTGGGAGAAAACTACTTTTCTTCCTATGCTTCTCAACTTCTCTGGATGAGAAACATGTCAGGAATGTTTAAATTTATATGTAAAATCTGGGAGCTCAGTATCTCCTGTTTTGATCCCTGCTGTATTCCCTGTGCCTGGCATGTGTTAGGCCCTCAATAAATATATATTTTTTGAATGAGTAAGATCCCAATTAATTTAACTTTGCCAGTTCAACTTTATTTTCGTCATCTCCTAATTTTTTATTTTCTGTCAAAAACATTGATAAACTCCAATACTAAAAATATTAACAGCTAGCATTTTTCTCCATAGGTGACAATTTACAAAAAATGTTCAAAAGCATTATTTCTAATTTCAGGTCACCTTTAACCAGCTTATTATTTGATTTCCATCTGTGGGTTTTTTACTTTCTAAAATATTCATCAGTAATTTTAGAGGAAGTTATTCAATATAAAAACAAAAGAGATTGAAACTTGAATGTCAAGGTCTTACGTGTTCAGAAAAGGATATAATCAGTACAGGACCCAACCCCAGAATTGATGAATAAATATAGAACTTACTTGGCTCTTCTGGTGTTACTGTGAAAAAGAAATCAAATAAATGAGTCAGAGGTTTCTGGATGAAGAACAGAATTACTTTTCAAACTCTATGCTGGAAGCTTTAGAAACGGGACTTTGCGAGACCACCAAACTCTATTTAGAATCAGTTAAATACAGTGGGAGAATAAATATCTTCAGATTATTATGCTCGTATCTTCAGATTATTCAGGTCAAGTCTCTCTTAATTTGAGTGCCTCTTTGCAAAGAAAGGATAAGAGTGGAATCATTGGGAGAGGCTATTTCTTACTTCTGATTTCTCTCTGCTAATTCAAACTTTCTAAAATCATTGACTGGTAAGATTTTGATGTCACTTATACTTTCCAGCCTTCTTATTATTATTCCTCTCTTTCCCATCACTACTTAGGAATGATTGTTTTGATTTATCCGGATCATTACTATGATTCCTGTTTGCTAATTACTGTTCTTTAGGTTAATTTTAGAAAGGTTTCTCTTTTCCCCTGTAAGCATAAATATCTTAGGGCTGGGTGACCATATTTCTCACCATTTGACTGGGATGGAGTCATTGTTTGACTTTAGAGTCAGGTAAATAGATCTGAATTTGAATTGAATCCCAGCCTCTCCTGCTCATACTTGTGGGATCATGGGCAAGTTACCTAGTCTCACTATTTCCTTCTCTTTATAATAGGAATAACAATACTTATCTGATATAATGTATACGCATATACACAGCCCTGAGTACAGTGCCTGGCACATTGTATTTAATAAATATTATTTATTATTATAGTACCACATTAAGTACTAATTAATTTCATTTATAGACTCCAAATGGACATTGATAGTTGAAAGTAGAGCAAGCTACTGAAAATAGGAATAGGGAAGCAAGAAGCTAGAAGGAGAGGAATCCTGAAAAAATTAATAAACCATAGAGCCATAAATATAAATCTTAAGTCTTGGTACGTTTACACTAAAAAACAGGGCACAAAAGGTCCTCTAGATACCATAAGATATCAATTATAACAATAGAATTGAGAGAAACATGGGACTTACTCTTAGATTTCTCAGGTCTGGCTTTAATAAAAAAGACAAACAAATTAGTGTGGTTGTCTGATGAACCAGAAACACATTTTCACTGATGTCATTTCCAGTATGAGCCTCGCACACTGGATAGTAGTGAAAAGAAGGGTGATGAAGCAGAGACCACTTTGCCTTGGGAGTGTTATGGAAGAAGGGTCCACAGCTAGTGAGGGAGCTCACCTTTCCCTTTCCCATCTAAGTCTCTGATTGTGTGAAATCAGGAAATGTGTAACGTCCCCACCTATTTTAGTTGAGCTACTTTTTTGGTTTACCTCTGCTATTTTCCTCTCCCAATCTCCACCCACATTCTCAATCTCTGCAATCCTCACCATTGTTCCTCACTTGATTTGCCCAGGTTGTCACTCCCTTCTCTGAGAGCAAGTTCTGTGTTCTCTTTATCAATCTCCACACTTAGCATGGTCTTTGCAAGAGCAGGCACCTAACAAATGTTTGCTGAATCAATGAAGAAATTCTCCTTACTGTGGCCAATGTCAGAATGCTCCTCCTTTCCCCCTGTTCTCCTCATGCAACCATTAGTCAGGAAGATTTTATGCCTTAAAAGCGAGACAAGTATTGGGCATATGAAGACAGGCAGTGATCCCTGCCACAAAATACATGAGGGTGAACAAAAGAGATTGCCGGAGGAGGGATGATCATACGGCATTTTGTGCTTAAACCCTGGCAGGATTTTAGCTGTAAGATTTTGAAAACTTGCTAAGGCTAGGAATAATAATTTCAAAGTTATAAGGAGTTTTCTATTTGTAAGAGGTGAAATAATTAATACACTTTTGGGCCAGCTTGTTCTTTTGTTCTAGGAAATCTCTGGAAAGGTCCAGGTATGAAAAAGCAAAGCACAGAAAAGTAAGATTTGAAAAGCAGATGTTTGATACACTATGACTCTCAGTAACCAAGCCGTTCCATTAAGTATGAGAAAACCTACATAAAAGAAAACTATTGTTTTCTAAGTATAAATTTGGGTTGCACTAATGTTGAAAACTGTTCTTTGAGTGTGTAAACATGTCTCTGTGTTCTTATTCACAGATGACTAAGCAGCAATTTTATTGAAATATGAGACTGAACTCAAGCTGTGCTATTTTGGGTCTCA
Source organism: Rhinoceros unicornis (assembly GCA_028646465.1). Lineage (NCBI taxonomy): Eukaryota > Metazoa > Chordata > Mammalia > Perissodactyla > Rhinocerotidae > Rhinoceros > Rhinoceros unicornis. The sequence continues at coordinate 30,383,043 of CM053523.1, read as the reverse complement.
GGTAACAAGTATCAGTGTGGAGAAAGAAATCCTCCTTCCTCATGGAACCCAGCACTATAAGGCACTTTGAGGATCAGTGGCTTTTTTAACATCAGAAGGCAGTGCTGTTGACAAAGAAGGGCATTAGCTTTGGAAGTAAGTGGGGCTCCTTCAAATAGCCTCATGGACAGTGGATAAAATGAAGAAAACCAGAGAAGTTCTGTTAGACTAGTGGGTGAGGATGTGTAGTCACTCCCTTACAGTTCCCAGAGCTTGAAGGTACAGGATGCATTCCAAGACGGGCTGGATCTTTTGCAGGGGGATGCACTGGTGCTCCACAGCCAAATTTGTCATGATGGCATGCCTGCTTAGGACATCACAGTATATTTGTTTTATTTTCTATCTTTTTATTTTGAGATATTTTAAAAAATATTCAAATAATATTTCAGGAATATATAGTCATACTACCTATAATGTAACATTTGTCATATTTGTTCTCAATTTTTCTTCTAAGAAAAAAATAGTACAGAGATGACCAAAATCTCTTTGAATCACTAGTCCCAAGTTCATTGCCTTTCCTTCTGCTCTTTGGAGGCAACCACTATTATGAGTTCAGCGTACCCAATAACTTTTAAAAGTACTTTCATATATATGTGGATCCTTAAGCAACATGGTGGTTTAAATATTTTTTTTGCTTTAATTTGCATATGTCATCTTTTAATACCATTTTATGTCTGCAAACATCATTTTGCATCTGGCTTGTTTCATTCAGCACTATAGTATGGGATCTTTCCTTGCTTATACACACAGACACATATAGTTAGTTAATTCATTTTAAACTGCTATATAGAATTCTGTCTTATGGGTATACATTTTATTATTTCTGATTTTTTTATTATTAAAAATGTCACAGCAAATTTTTTTTACGTGTTCTTATGTACATATGTAAGACTTTTCTCTAGTGTTTATACCCAGAAGTAGAATTCATAGGATTTGCACATATTTGGTTTTGATACTGACAAACTGTTTTTCAGAGAATGAGAATTCCCACTTTATCACACATCCCAGTAAATATCTGAATCTTGTCAGGCTTTAAAATTTTGGCCAATATATTTTGAGAAAAGTAGTATCTCATTTTTACATTGTATTTTTTGATCATTAAAGAGATTTAGCAACTTTTTGTATGTTTACTAGACATTCAGTTTCCCTATTTTGTGAACTGCTTACTCTTATCCTTAAATCATTTAATTTCTTTTCTTTTTCTTACTGATTGTGGGATTTTATATATATTCTTAATGCTGATAACATTGATAGCTATGCATACTACAACATTTTCTCTCAGTCTGACTGCCTCTTGTCTTTTAACTTTGTGTGTAGTGTGTTTGGTCAATAAGTTTTGGATTTTTGTTAGTCAGTATTTAAGTTTGGTGTTTTCTGGATTTTTTTAAAAAACCTCACTCCCTATCTGAGAACATAAATCTATTCTTCTATATTTTCTTCTAATAGTGATAGAATTCATGTTTAGGTATTTAATTGGACTTGATTTTTTTTTAAGGAAGTGTGTGAGGTAGAACATCTCTCTTTTTTTTTTTACGTGAAGACACTCAATTGACCCAAGACGATTTTGAATTCTCTGTCTGTTATGAGATCAACTTTGTCATATAAGAAGGATCTGTCTCTGGGCAATTGATTTTGTCCCACTGATTTTTTTTCCCACCTTCACTGAGATATTAATAATATATAACATATGTAAGTTTAAGGTGTACAACTTGATGATTTGATACATGTATATATTGTGAAATGATTACCACAATAAGCTTAGTTAACATCTCAAACTCCTCACATAATTACCATTTTTTTCTGTGATAGTGACAACATTTAAGAATTATTCTAAACAATTTTTGGGTATATAATACAGCAATGTTAAGTTTAGTCACCATACTGTACATAGATCTCTAGAACTTATACATCTTATATTTGGAAGTTTGTAACTTTTGACCAAATCTCTCCATTTCTCCCACCCCCCAGTTTTTGGCAACCACCATTCTACTCTATTTCTATGAGTTTGACTTTTTTAGATTCCACATATAAGCAAGAACATACAATATTTGTCTTGCTCTGTCTGACTTATCTCACTTAGCATAATATCCTCAAGGTCCATGCATGTTGTTGCAAAAGGTGAGATTTCCCTCTTTTTTATGGCTGAATAATATTCCATTGTATGTATATGTGTGATATATATATATATATATGTATATATATATATGCATGCCTATGTATATATAAAAATTAAAAATAGAACTATCATGTCATCCAGCCATTCTACCAGGCATGAGGTTATATCTCACTGTGGTTGTGGTTTGCATTTCCCTGATGATTAGTGATGTTGAGCACCTTTTCATATACCTGTTAGCCATTTATATATCTTCTTTGGAAAAATGTCTATTCAGTTCCACTGTCCATTTTTAAATTGGGTTGTTTGTTTTTTTGCTATTGAGTTGTGTGAGTTCCATAGATATATTGTGGATATTAACCCCTTAGCAGATAGATGGTTTGCAAATATTTTTTTCCCATTCTGTAGGTTCTCTTTTCATTTTGCTGATTGTTTCTTTTGCTGTGCAGAAGTTTTTAGTTTGATGTACTCCCACTTGTTTATTTTTACTTTTGTTGTTTATTTTTCTTTTGCTGTGCAGAAGCTTTTTAGTTTGGTGTAGTCCCACTTGTTTATTTTGTCCAATGTCAAGGAGCTTTTTCCCTATGTCTTCTTGTAGGAGTTTTACAGTTTCAGTTCTTACATTTAAGTCTTTAATCCATTTTGAGTTAATTTTTGTGAGTGGTATAAGATAGGGTCTAATTTCATTCTTTTGTATGTGAATATCCAATTTGCTGAACACCATTTATTGAAGAGACTATTCTTTCCTCATTGAGTATTCTTGGCTCCCTTGTCAAATATGAGATGACTGTCTATGCGTGGGTTTGTATTTGGGCTCTTGCTTCTGTCCTACTGGACACGTCTGTTTTTATGCCAATACCATACTGTTTTGATTACTATAGCTTTGTAATATAGTTTGAAATCAGGAAGTGTGATGCCACCAGCTTTGTGCTTTTATCTCAAGATTGCTTTGTCTATTTGGGGTCTTTTGTGGTTCCACATAAATTTTAGGATTTTTTTTTCTATTTCTGTGAAAAATACCACTGGAATTTTGATAAGAATTACATTGAATCTGTAGATTACTACACTAATAGTACTATGAACTATTTCCTTTCCTTTTTACTATCTGGATTCAATGTTTAGGTCATTTATTTTTATTCGTTAATGATTTTTATTAAAATCATTTACTATGATAAGTATCTATCAAAATAATATTTTGACATTACCCTAAGTGTTTTGATATGTAATGCTTTTGTTTTCATTTATTTCTATATATTCTGTAATTTTTCTCACAATTTCCTTTGTAATCTGTGGATTATTTTGATATATACTTTTTAGTTTCCAAATATGTATATTTTAATATTTTTTATTGGTTTCTAATTTTATTACCTTGTGCTCAGAAAGCATGCTTTATATTATGTCAAAAATTTATTTTGGAATTATTTGAGACTCTTTCTAGTTGAGTGAAACTCTTTTTAGTTGGTCAAATTAATAAATTTTCCATCTGTGCTTGTTGGAAAGAAGGTTCTATGTACATCTATTAGACAAAGCTTTTTAAAATTGTGTCAGCCAAAGCTTCTCTAGCCTTAATAATTTTTGTCTGTTTTATTTATTTTCCGAGAGAGGTATTATAAAAATTTCCTCATTTAATTATAAATGCATTGATTTCTTCTTTGCTGTTTTGTCAGCTTTTGCTTTATATATTTCAAAGGCTATGCTAATAAGCACCTATGAGCTCATGACTGTTACACAGTCTGTTAAAAATTTCTTCTATTAATATGGAATGTCATTATTTGTCCCTTTTATTTTACCTTCTGTTTTATCTGATATTTGCACAGTTGTATCAGCTTTTGTTTTCTTGTTGTTTACCTGGTATATTTTAAAATTCCTTCATTTTCAATTTTTTACATGTCATTTTATTTTAGGTATATTTCTTGTTAACAGAATTTGGCTAATTTTTCTTTCTTTCTTACAGGAAAGTAGAAAATTAAGAAAAATTTCTCTTTTCCTGCTACATCTGAGAGTTTCTAGTTTTCAATGTTAGTATAACATTATATTGTGTTAAGGGGCATATTTAAACCTTTTTCTGCCGCCTCATTTTTAAAATTTCTTTTTTTTTGCTTTCATTTTTTTTCTTTTCTTGTTTTCTTTTGGATTAATAAAGTTTTCTTTATCCTTTTATATTTTTCCCTATGGGTTCAGAAGGTGTGTGCTGCATTTCTATTATATTAATAGTTGTCTTATTTTTTAGTCTACATATTCAAATTTACATTTTTTTAACAAAGTGTAAAATTGATCAGTATTTCTGTTCTTCCATCAAATTATCTTCATCCATAATCACCAGCCTTGTCTCTAAGGTGTTTTTTCTAATGCTTTAGGTCTATTCATTTTAAAACACACTAATAAAGTTTTCCTCCTTCACTTCCTTCTCCTTCCCCTTCTCTTCCTCCTGCTTCTTTTCCTTCTTTACCTCTTCTTTCTCTTCTTCTTTCTCCTCAACATTTTAGGTTTAGCATCGTGTTTTGTCAATTTATTTTCCTATATATGCTTTTTTTCTTCTAACTCCTTTTTGAGTTTTTATTTTCGCTGAAGTATGTCCCTTTAATAAGTCTTTCACTGAGAATCAGGCGTTAGTGGGCTTCTAAGTTCTTGAATATATGGAAAATGACTTCATTTTTTCTCACTCATAAATGGTAGTTTAGCTGGTTGTATCATATGGATTTACAGTAATTTTCCTTCAGTTCTTTGATGATATTGCTCTATTGTCTTCTGGCACAGTATTATTGTTAATGAGAAGTCTAGAGTTAACATGGTTCCTTGTAGATCTGCTTTCTGGTGGTCTTTATGACTTTCTTTTTATCTTTGTTTGTCAGTTCACTATGATGAGTCGTGGCTGGCATGAGCAGCCACGTGTGTGTGTATGCGTGTAAGTGTGTATTTTAAAGTTATCTAATTCCAGCCCTCAGTGGACCCTTTTGATCTGAGTACTTAAGTCTCTTTTCTTCTGGAATATTGTCAATTACTATCTCTTAAAATATTACCTGGCATTTATTATCTGAATTCTCCCTTATGGAATTCCTCTTACACTTGACCTCTTTATTCTATCCAACCAGGGCTCTCATTTCTCTTTCATATTTTAAAACTCTTCCTCTCTGTGTACGATTCTGGGAGATTTCCTCAGTTCTATCTTCCAATTCACTCTTTTTAGCTATGATCAATATAATATTTAACCATTATTTATATAACTATATATATTTACATAGTTATAAATATGAATATTTTATTTAATTATATATTGTTTCAATTTCAGTAACTATTTTTCATTTCTAGGATTTCAGCTTTGTTCTTTTTTATATCTGTTCTTTTTCCAAACTATCTTTAAAATATATATCTTCTTTTTTTATCTTTTTTAAAATGGATAGTCTTTTATTCCCCCTGAGGGAAGCCACAATCTATCAAACTCCAGTCTTTGCTGCCTTTTTGATGCTATACTAGCTCTACCATATGCTATATGCCATATCAGCTGCCTTATCATTTTAACTTTTCATTCTCTCCTTAACCACCTCCATTAGGCTTTGGTTGCCCTCTACCCTATCAAGGTTACTAATAACTCCCATTTTGCAAAATTCAATGGCCATTCTCAGTCCAAAATGTTATTTCTTAGCAGTTTTTGATGCAGTTATTCATTCCTCCTTCCCATCTTGAAATACTATCTTGAGTTCTACGACACTCTCCTCTCCTGGTTTTCCTTCTTTCTCCCTGTTCACTCCTTCTCTATATACTTTGCTAGACGTTTTTCTTCTTCCTAACCTCTAAAACGTGTTCCTGAGATCAATCCTTAACTCTCTATCTTTACATACACCTTTGGTGATCTAATTTAGTTTAGTGGTTTAAAATGCTATCTATATGCTAATTACTGTCAAATTTCTTCTCCACCTGATCTCTCCTTAAAGCTTTGGTCTCAAATATTCAATTGCTTTTTGATAGACAGCATATGCTTGGATGGAGAACAGGATGTTGAGTGGGACTTTTTCTATTATCTCAAAATTGACAAGTAAGATGATAAAACTGAGGAAAAAGAGGTTATAATCTCTTATTTCCCTCTTCACTCAACTCAGGTGAGACCAGTCCTCAGGAAAGATTGCACAATTCCAGAACACAATGGGAAGGAATTCCTGGAATTGGGCAATACAGAAGTGCTGCTCTCAGGCCCTAACAAATGATGACCAAATTAATTCTCCTATCCCAAATATCACCCTTCTTCAGAGCCTACATAAGCAGACAGGTGTATGGGAAAGGAAATTTAAGGCAATCTTCAGAGTTGTGAGTAGTTGACTAAGGAACAGTGTTGTGGGAGAGAAAGGGCTAGTGATTTTCTTTCCGAAAACAAATGAGAAGGACTTCGAGAGATTTGTTTACAAAGATTGGGGATGTCTGTGAGAAAGAACATGTGGCAACTCATCCCCTGGTTGAATGTTTGCTTAGTGGATTTGCTGATTTGTTTTGTGCCTATTTGAGCATAAGGAAAAGAAAATTGGAGAGAGGGAGCAGTGCACAGTGAGGAGGGTTCAATGGAACAGCAGGCATCCTCTTCCTTTTTCTTGTGGCAAGGATGCTTGAGCCTCACGAGAGTCAAGTGGGCGTTGTACAAGACATCCAGGCTTGAGCTTTTGTACTGGTACCTCACTCAAGTTGGTGACCTACTTGTTGAGGGCACCTCAGCAATGACAGGCTATGAGGTATACTCTGGGGTGGGAGCTGAGGGGCTCTGGAATAGGCCATATTGGAGTCAATACTTCCACATCAGGGACCGTGCAGTGGAGCCCTCAGAACTGAGCAAGCTCTTGCAAATTCCCTTAAAGAACTCAAATATATATTCTACAAGACATCTGGAGTGCCTGCATTACATGACATTGAAGGGCAGTCAGTCTCATGTCCTCAGAGAGAAGGATCTACAACTAACAGAGGAGGGAAATTACATGCCAATTAAGTAAAATCCTTCATCCTGGTCTCAGCTCAGTGGGAACTATAACCATGAGGAGGGTAGGCAGTAAGGAGAAGCAGACTGTACTTCCTCCCTGTTCTCAGTCAGTGGGCCTAAGGTTGGCTGCTAGGAGAATAGGGTGTTTTAAGAGGAGGAGTCCAAGTGTTTTTAATAATTTAAAGTGGCTAGAAAATTAGGGGTTCTACCTAAGACATTAAAGGGTGGGGCATTAAATGTCTTGTCTACCCAAGACATTAAAGGAGGAGATATATGTCAGAGAACATGCCTAAAGCCTAAGTGCAGACTATTTAATAAACTAGTCATAGATGTCCAAGGAATCTCGAACTTAACGTATGCAAAACTGAACTCGAGATTGCCTCCTCTAAACCTGCTCTTCTTCCCATCTTACCTAGATAAGTAAATAGCCTCATTCTCCCAGTTGTTTAGGTCCCAAACCTAGAAATAACCCTTGGGTCTTCTTTTTCCCTTAAACCCACATTCAGTTGAACAGCAGACCCTGTTGCCTCCACTCTAAAAATAAATGGAATCTGAAGACCTCTCGCCACCTCCACTCTGACCACTCTACTTCTTGCCACACTCACTTGTAACTGGTATTTCTACAATTCCAGTCCTAACTGGTCTTCCTGCTTCTTCTCTTGAGTCCTCTACCCTTGTCACACCCATTCCAGTTAATCTTCCATATAGCAGCCAGAGTGATCTTTTAAAATGATAAAGCAAACCATATGACTCCCTGTTCAAATTCACCAATAGACCCTCAGTACCCCTGGAATAAAATCTGCCATTTTACCAAGGACTGCAAGGCCCCATATAATCTGGCACCTGTCCCTCCGGCCTCATCTTCTACCACTCTGCCTCCTTCTTTTCATTTTAGCTAGGCTAGAATGGGCATCCCCACAGCAGGCCCGTTGTGCTTGTTCCTTTTGACCGGAACACTCTTTCTCCCCTCTATATAACATCTTTCTGTAGTCTACTCTGTTACCTTACTTATATTTCTTCATGGCATTTATATACCTGACATCTATTATATGTTTATTTGTTATTATTTGCCTGGTTTTATCTCAAAATGTAAACTCCTTGAGTGCAGGGGCTTTGTCTTTATCACTGTTATATTCTCAGTGCATAGGATAATGCCTGGCCTGGAACAGGCACCCAATATATATTTGTTAAATGCATTAATATCTTTGAAGATTTTAACTTTCTTATTTTAGCGCTCTTCAGATTGCTGTAGCTGTATTTCTCTGGGTTGGAATTCTCCAGTTTGTTGGGGCTTATGAAGTGCTAGATTTCCTCCTACATTTCATATTTTTCTGGTAGTCTCTTATTCCTTGGGAGTTATCATTGTAGATGTCTTATCTTGTGAATACCCTGTGTTGTGTATGCCTTATTGTGGGCAGTTTCATGGTTGTTATTGCCCTAGCTACCTATGTACACCATCACTGATACAGATCTCAACTGTTTTGGCTTGGGATTCCCACACTGCATGGATAGCACACTTCCAGCAGGGCTTTGCACCCTGGACAGAATAGGTCTGGATCTGTGCAGGTGGCTCTGTTTTCACGGCTGGGGCAGATGGGTGAAGATATTTTGGCTCCTCTCCTAGGACAGTCAGTGTATTTTCTGCTCCCAGCTTACCTCAGGGAGGCCCAATTCCAGTTCTCACCATATTGGATCCTGCTTTGGCTGCCATCTCATAGCAGGTGTTGTAACTCTAGCTCTGTTTCTGAGATGAAGCTGCTACTTCTGTTCCCCTATTCCTTCATCATTCCTGCTGAGACCTTAATTTTAGCTTCGCCTCATAATATATTTCTATTCAATTTCTGCCCCTTGGAAGTCATTGCCCTCCCCCCCCCCCCCCCAGTTCTTATGCTTAAGCTTGGATGTGTATTTTTAATTAAAAAATAATTAGAAACAAAGATTAAGCCAGCCAAAAAGAAGGTGGCATATTCTCTAGTTCCTTTGGAATGCCTTTTTTCGTCCTCCCAATCTCTTGGGTCTTGGATTTTTACATCTTTTTACTGCCCATTCTCTCTGATGCCTCTGCTGAAAAGGACACTATTCATTCCATTTAGATTTTATATAATTTCTAGCTGCAAAACCAATAATCCCTTCTGCTGACCTCAAGTGGGTCTTGGTCCTTGTTTCCAGTTATAGACTATGCCCAAACATGGACATGTGAGGTGTCCAACCTCATCCTTGGAGTCTGCATCATTGACTCTGTAGACTCAGTATTTTCATCCGCACAGTGAAAATATTTAGCTAATCAGCCTCCTTGCTCAGGATTCAGAAAGGATATGTAGATGGGAACTTCAGAGGGACACTAGTTCATTCTATGTTATCAGTTTCAATTCTCCCTCCTCAAATATCAATCCCTGTGTCCTAACACTACTGACACTGTTAAAAACTTATTATTATTAAAAATATATTCAGAGTGTGTTTAGATGGAACTTTGGGGAGGTATATAAGCCTGTTTGCAATCTGTCAGAGTGATCCAGATGTCTATCATGTTTTAAAAATTGAGAAATTTTACCTAAAATCTGGATTAAGTAAGATGCCCTGGCAACTCTAGATCTGCATTCTTTCATGGAGAAATTGGCTGGAACTCAGCAGCAGCACCCCTCTTTACCCATTCTCCACAGTTCCTAGGGGATGTACCTAACCTCACTCATTTACATTACCTCCCTGGGCTCTGTAGGCATATGAATTTTTAACTTTGACAGGAACTTTGGGTTTTAATATTAATGTAATTTAATTTTGATCTGAGGAAACCCAGGGATATTGAAATTGCATAAAAATCATTTGTAACATAGGTATGAGAATGAGATTTGAATTATGGAAAACTAGGACATAGTGTGAAAAATGGCTTCATGAATTCTATATTAAATATCACCATTGTCAGTGCTCGATCTGGTTTAAATACTGAGTCACTGTTGGTGTCTATTACCTGGGAAAATGAGTTAAGAACTGAAATAATGGGAAATCCTACAGTTATGAATCAAAAAGTTTGTCTTGCATTCTTAATCTGGAGGCCTTTGGGTAGTGTGAAAGCAAACTAATGTGAGAAACATGAGTCTCAATCTTTTGTGCACTTAGAAATAGAAACATCTTAGTTCAGACAGAGTCTAACATATACAGGCTGAGAAGTAAAGAACTTACTTGAGGTTCTCTGTGAAATCACTAAAAAATAAGCAAAAAGAAACCCATATAATTTTTCTTAAATAGAAAAAACATAGTTTTATCTAATATATTATGCTGGTGTCTGTGAGGGGAGGACCTGGGTGGACATAAGAAGAAAGCATCCAAAACAACCATATAGAGTAGTTGCAATGCAAAATTAGATGTAAGATTAAGCAGTGATGATGTGATGATGAAGTCAAAGGCAGGGTTTCCTTAAAGGCCCTCTTCATTTATTGGACCTGAACAACTTTAGTTACAGTCCCAGGTAAAGACCACTGGTTCCATCTGTTTCCTTTGAATGGCACTGTATAATCTTTGAGGGAACACGCAAGGTCTCTCTCCATTTAAACATAATTTTAGACTTCTTGTCTCACTCTCAAAAATTCTGCCTATCTCTGTTATTTCTTAATATTCTTCAGTTTTTGTTGACAAATGCTAGCTTAGTCTTTCTTTTAATCAATATTTTCTTAAATTATGTATAATGTAGGGGAAGCTGAGTAATAAGGAAGCAAGAGAGCAATGAGAAATTCAAATCACTGTAACAGAACAAAGTCCCTCAGACTTTGAAGAAGACCAAAGAAAACTAAAGTAGAGAAACAGATGTAATACTTACTTATGGGTGCCAGGGGCAGACCTGAAAAACAGATTAGATATCAGCGGATATTTGTTTGAAAGGAACAAGATTCCTTCTAGGGAGACATGTTTGTGTAGGGGGAAGCTTGGTAGTCACTTAGGTCTTTATTCAAATTATAGTTCTATGATCAAGTATGTGGTCTCAGTTTCTTAGCCCTTACAAAGAGATCAATGGAGTTACCTTAAGGATTAAATGGGATAATGTAATTAAAGCGCTTATATAGTTCTTATCACATAAGAGATGCAAAGTAAATATATGTTTGAAATTAAGTAAATGTAAGTTTATTTCACAGGGAGAGAAGCTGGGTGAGCAGAAGGCAAAGGAAACTGAGAGCCGTGAGTCTCAAATTGTTGCACGAGAGTTAGAAGTGAGCAGGGCAGGGACAGGCCTTGTAGGCCTTGTAGAGAACAACAATAACAACAGGAAACAGCAGAAAAACAGACTGAACTTACCTCTAGGCATTGAAGGTGGACCAGCTGAAAGAGACAAACAGAGAAGTATCTTCACAACCCTTTTCTCTCCCACTATTTTTTTTCCCTTTTATTTAGAGAGTTCCTTCTTGGTAGGTCATTGTAACAGTAGGGAAAATGTTCCCTTTGTCCTTTATTTGTTTTTAATGTAAATCAGGAGAATTTGAACTTTCCAAAAGTCATTAATAACAATGGAATTTTGACCATGGGAAGATAAGTGGTTAAGGGAGTGTGTACCCCATGCCCAGAAATCCCAGCACTGCCAGGGAAGAGAGGTTATCGGACCCCGTAGTGAGGGGAACATGGAAAGATTTACTGAAAGCGTGTGGAGTTGACCCAGCTGGAAAACAGAACAGAGAAAATTGTTATCTCTTTGTCCTTTCTTCCCGGTTCAATTTTTTGTTTTCAATTTGCAAATTTCCTTGTAACATGTCATTTTTAACTGCTGGGAAACTTTCCTCTCTGAATTTTATTTTTTATGTAAATCAGTGGGGTTTGATTTTGTTCCATAAAATTATTGAAAACCTGAGAGAATTATTGGTAAAGTGAAAGTAAGATGTCAAGGAAATAGGAACTTCAAGCCCCTAAAATCCCTGTATGGTCCGGGAAATTTTCCTCAGGTATCTTGGAATTCAAATGTAAGAAAACAAACAGGATAGGGCAGGAGGTACAAATGAAAAACTGTTTTTGAAATTTCTTATCCCCTTTTTTTCTCTCCCATCATTTTTTCCTTTTCTGTAGATAGACTCTTGTTGATGGTCTTTACAACCAAGCAAAGCTTTTTTTCTCCTCTCTTCTTCTTTATGTAAATAAGTAGTGTTAGAACTTTCTAGTACATGATTAATAACCCAGAGGGATTTTGATAATGCAATAGTAAGAGGCCAAGATGTACCTGAAACCCTTTGCCTCCCAATATGGCCAGATAAAGACTCTTGGACGCCACTAGAAATCAGTCAAACTCTGCAGCAGTGAATAAAAGAACACACAGACTGACTGATGGTGTGAGGAGTTGATCCCACTGAAAAACAAGTAGAGAGATTTCTTATTCCTCTCTTCTTGTTTATTCTCCTATTCATTTTTTTCTTTCAGTAAATTTCTTAGTGATATAACTGCTTAAAAAGTTTTTCTGGTCAGAGGCATTTGAACTTTTAAGAAAACTTATAATCAGCTGGTGGAATTCTCGATAATGGAGAAGTGAAAGGCTAAGAAAAGAGGAGTTTCAAGTTCCTGTACTGGAACTCAAGTTTCAGTAGACATTGCTGGACTTTGATAAATGCACAACAGAGAAAAAACACTTACTAATTGCTTGTATAGATGACCCAGCTGGAAAACAGAAATATTATCTATATCTTTTTCTCCCATTCATTTTGTTCCCTTCTGTATGGAAAGTCCCTAGTTGACAATCTTTAGAACCATGGAGAAACTTTTTTTCTGTGCTCTTTAATTTTTATGTGACTCAGTGAACATTCTAGAAACTTATTAATAACATAGTGGAATTCTGAGTAATGGAAAAAAAATAAGGGTTCAAGGAAATAGGAGCTTTCGTTATTGCAATCCCAATATGGGTGGATAAATTTTGGTTCAAGAAGATCTGTTAGATACTGCTGGAAATAATTGAGTTCCATCATGAAGGGAGACAGTCAAACTTACAAGAGGACGATCCTGCAGCTGAAAAACAAAGAGAGAAATCAGGGTGGAAAGGCTGGTGAGAGAGGAACTAGTTTTCCTGCTACTTTTCTGAGAGGGAATATCAGAAATGGCAAAGGATGGAGCATCAAAACCTTGTACGTGTTGTAGGCACTGTGCTGGGGAATCCAGCTACCATCATGCCTTGGGGCATTCTGCCTCCTGCTTAGTCTGAGAGGCTGTGGAAAGGGAGATGATTTATCTGCTTAAAGGTAACTGCTTAAAAGTAAAGGTATCTGCTTAAAGGTAACTTAAAGGTAACTGCTTAAAATCCTACAGGGGATTGGTAGTTTAAACTGTGCTGCCTTCACCTTTCTTCTCCCTATTTCTTCCTTCCGGTGCACGCTCTCATTCAATAATAAAAATACCCTTCCTCCCTTGTTAAGTCACAATAAACTTTGGATAGTTTCCTCTGGCCTTTATATTTTGGGTTATTAAGTGAGGTTTGTATTCTCCTCAATTCACTCATTCCTTGGGGGGCAGCTAGATGGCGGAATAAGAAAGAGATGGAGAAACATGAATTTCTATACCCACGAAACAGAAACAAAGGATTCCAGTCCCTGTAGGAAGCTGAAGGCAACTATCATAACAACAGGCATGGAACTTACTGGTCATTTCTGAAGTTTCAGCTGGTGGAAAAATGGAAGGAAAAAAAGGGAGACATCAGTGTGTGTAGAACCAAGAGAACTTAATTCTCCCATGATGGGCTTAAAAACGGTAACTTCAGAGAGGATGCAGGGAGCTCTAACCTGGCTGTTGGCTCAGTGCAGTGTCTGGGCTTAAGCACCTCCCTTGTGCTTTGCATCCTCAGGTTTGTTTCCCCTGGTCTGGAGCAGGAGAATGGCCATAAAGGGAGGCTTTGTTCATCCTTTCCATTCCTTTCAGGGATGGTAAATGCTTGAAACACTTGAAGAGGGTCACAATGTCTTAAACTTGTACTTCTATGTACTTTTGTCATTCTCATTATCACTAATCTCTCTTTCCTACCTAACTTTTTGATTGACTTGAAAAGTTTTCTTCCCACTTCTCTTTACTAGTCTCATTTGGAGCCCTTATTTTTGTTAGTTAAAAAAAACAATCAGAGCATTTTGCAGTTTCTCCAAATCACTGATGATTTGGGGGAAAGCTAGGCAGGAATAAATTTAGCAATATAATTTTCATTTATCCATTATTGTATTTTCAAAGTGTTTACACATAGGAGAGAGAGAGTTAAGCAGGGATAAAAAGAAGGGAAAGGGGATCCATGTACCCACACAGATTCTCTGGCACATGGTGGCTATTAAGAGACTTTGGGCCAGATGAGATCCTTCCTTTAGCCACAGTGAGATCCTCTGAGATGAGCCGGCTTATGTTTTTCCCCTTATAAGTATTATGAGAACTTCCACAGCTGTCGGTCTTGGTGACAATCAAGAGTACTGAGAAAGGCAGCCTTGATTTGGGGGAATAGTCGATAAAATAGTCACTCATACTCATCCACAACAATAAGGGTATTTAGAACCAGCATTTAGGGCAGGCAATATCCAGTTTTAGTGGTCATAGTATGATTGTGTGGGAGACTACCCGCCCTCTCCACAGTTTGAGTTCCTTTTTCCAAGATATTTTGTAGGACTGTAAATTCCACGGCACCAGAAACCAATCTCATCTTTCTGTCTCTTACTCATGACTTTATCCCCAGTGCTCAGCTCAATTTCTGAGACATGGTAGGAGCTCAGTTAGTGGAAGGAATATTTGAGTACACCTGACTTGCCTTCTGATAACTTCCTCCTGTTTGGTTTAAACATTGGAATGCTATCACTTAATTTCCAGATTCAGAATTTCCTATGACCTAGGGTTGGTTTTGACACAAGCTTTACCCTAGCTAGTCACAATATGAACTTTCCTGTCACTCTCTTCCACTCATGGTTTATAGTTGCCTGAGGCTTCTGCCAGTTACTGTAATTGCAGCCCAACTACTGTCATGTCCTGTTCCCTAAAGGTGTGCGTGTGTGTGTGTGTGTGTGTGTGTGTTTGTGTTGAGGGGTGTTTGGGGCAAGGGGGCAGGATAGGACATGAAGAAAGAGAATGGCCTTGGGAGTTGGGAGAGAAGACTGAGGAACTCATGGTAGACTAGATCCTGAGTAGTATTCCCTGGTAGACTTCCCCCAGGAAACTAGGAAGAAAATTGATAAGACCTCAGTCTATTGAAATTTGATTGTCTTTTCCCTCTTTGATATTTATTTTTTAAATTTGTCTTCCTTTTCTCATTTTCTCTTCTTTATCTCCGTTATCTTTGAGTAGGCCCTTTATAAACTACAAAGCATTTCAGAACTGGAAAACTACTCTTGTGGTTCTTTCTTTGTTACTTCAGAAAGTCCTATATTGTTGTAGAAGCCATCATGACCATATCTAGGGGAGTTTTCTTACTCTTTTTATTTAAAAAAATAATCCTGGAGAATTCTCAGCAGGAGGAAACCAGGAAGCATGAAAAGATGTCTAAAAACACTGTTCTAATGGCAATAGATACATTTAGGACAGGTAATGCTCTCTAGACATGGTAGAAGATCAGAGAACACCAGAGGAAAAAAACAGATAAGAGACTTACCACTGGGTCCAGTATATTGTACTAAAAATAGAAATAAACATAAATTATTTTGGTGGTTGAACATGAAAAACAGAAGTACTATTGATGTTTTCCAAAGAAGACCAGTGAAAATGGTTTCCCAGGAATTATTAAATTCCAATTTTCAGGATTAAATACTTTTTATTGCACTGCTGCTGGACTATAGAATCTCCATAAGAATAAGATCTTCCTCTAGGAGACTTGTAACCCTGTTTTAGTTAGAAGGATAACCACTTCATTCTTGCCTCTCATTATAGGTGTTTGAGGTGAAATCTTAATTCTTCTCTCCATCTAAATCTAAATCTTCTCTCCATCTTCCTCTATATTTTTTCCCTCATATCACTTTAGTTTCACTCTCTCAGCCATTTTTCTTTTGTCTTCTTGCTTGTTTCTTACACCCTCCCTCAGATTCTTTCTATTGCATCTTTGCTTTGGAATGCTCTTCTAATGATTATTGACAAACCACTATAATCACTATTATAAAAGTGTTATACTACCTATTATGAATTTGAGTGATATATAAGAGTTGATATATATATATATATATACAGGCAACTTACCAATAGGTCCTGGAGTTTGCACTAAAAAGAAATGCAAATTGGCATATTAGAATGGGTTTTCAGATGAAGAATACATTTTTCATTAATTTTATTCTAGAGGTGGGGTTTTGTGAGGTAGAGTAGGGGAGAGGGAGTGATATCAGTAATGAGATCATTAGGGAGAAATAATCCAGCTGTGTTAACTATAGAGTAAAAAAGATATTTAGCATATATTGCAATATTTCAGTCTAGAGTGACGGTTTCCCTAGGATCCTTGTCGACCTAGGAGACATTAGGGAAAATTGAAATTTTATACTTTCCTTTCCTGTCAGTAACAGTAAAAGATACTGCTTTTTCAAGGGATCACCCTTGTACTAAAATCTTTATTTGTGACCAATTATTATGTTCCATGATAGGCATTAGGGTAGGAGATAAGGATCCAGTCTTCTCACAGCTTCCAGCTTATTGGGGACTGACAGAGCTGTGACTGCTGCTTTGATTAGCTTTAGTGCCTGTGGGCAAAGGTCAACAAAACCTTCAATTTTTAACAAGAATTTAGCCTTCCGTTGATTTTCTAGCTCCGATCCTCTGGTGACATGATAAAGATTCTAAGCCTGCTATGTTACTTGGAAACATTGCTTTTACATAAGAATGATCATTGGTTGATAGACTGCATCTGAATCAGGAGAACTATAAATACCTGTTAGAAATCCATAGCCTGGGCTTCCCTGAGTGTAGGGACCAAGTACTATTATTTGGGCATGTTCCTTGTGAGATCCCTGCAGATTATGTATATGGAGTTCTTACAGGAAATTTTGGCTCTTGGGGCTTCTAAGCCAGGGCAGCTCCCATACTCAGCTGATGGGAGGCCAAAGAGAATAGTTTCTGGATGGCCCTGTGGAAACCTGCAGAGACCACTAGCAGGACTACTCCCACAGAAGAGGGATGGCTGTTACTACCTTGCTGGCAAGCTGTGTTTCTTGTGTTAGGTCCTACAAAGTAGACTTGTGCCAGGTGAGGACTATGATAATCTTGTGAGTCTGCATGGTTAATTGAATCTAAAAAGACCACCCCTCGTCTCAGTTGGCATTGTGCTATCTTTCTCCTCCACAGCCCCTGACTGCATGGCACTCATGATGGAAAATACCCCGGTTCCGACCCGTAAGCCCCAAACCTTTAACTTTGAATTTTCTTTCTGTGTAAAAAAGCTGGAAGGTGGCTTACTGCTTCTGAATATCCTGGGCTATGAGCTGTAGACAAGCTAGAAATTTAGGTGTTTTGCAAAAGTAATTTAATATTTGCTTTGACTGTATTTATGAAAAAGTCCCCTTGATCCTGGAGTAGAACTCCTTGGACACCTGCCCTCTTGGTATAAGCCACTAAATCCTTGGACGGATGATCACTTCAAATTTTATTTTGTTTCTTCAGTTTTTCTATATTTTCTCCCCCTTTTTCCACTCTTAATTTGTGACTTCTTGAACACTGCTTTTTCCTCTCTTTCTCAGCTTTATTTATAGTCATTTATTCTTCTTTCTTCTCCTATCAGCCAATTCACTTAATCTTTCTCCTTCCTATTTTCTTCCTATTTTTAGTTCTGTTTTTATTTCCCTCTCTTTAATTTGTATCTTCATTCTCTTTTACTCTTTGTATTGCATTTTCTCTTGCTTCCTCTTCCCACAGGTCTTTTTCCCTCTGAATTCTAATGTTAGAAGTTCATTTTATTCATTGCTAATAACCCATTATAACAACCAAAATGGTAGTAGAAAGAACTCAGCTAAGAGTCAGCAAAACTTCAGTCCTGAGTTCATTATTAACTAATACGCCCTCCTCTTATTTTTTTGAGAAATGACTCCTGAGCGTCAGTTTCCTCATCTCTAAAGAAGAGTAAATACATGCTTTACCTACTACCATTGGAATTTTGTGTAGATCCAACAAAATAATGCATGTGAGAGTTAGAAAAACTGTAAGACATTATAGGAATCACTCAAAGAATGAGACTAGGCACAAACTCATTCTGTCAGATAAATATAGGTGAACATCAAATCATATTTCTATAGTTTTATAATTTAAAAAATTCTTAATTATTCTTAGGAATACTATAATCCAGTGTGTGAGCTCTAGTTATTTATAACTATTTGCTCTTAGTTTATAAACATGTAATTATGGACAATTGTGTCTTGGAAACTAACCATTATTTATAATGTTTCTATGGAAAAATGTAATAGAGCAAGTTGCTGAAATTTGGCTAAAATGGAACTTAACTGTCCTGGAGAGATTTTTTCAGAGCAATTAGAAATGAAGAGAAACTTAAAATTTGCATTATTTTACCAAATGAAGACAATCTAATAATGAAAAATTATCTGCACAGAAAAGAAGAAGTTTAGATGCTGTGTTGTAAATCTTTATTACATATTGGTTCTAAAGAGCTAGATTATATACTTAAGTGGGAACAGCCCAGAAAGGACCATCCTTTGGGGGGGCATTTTTTTCACTTTATATTTCAGCTTCATAGTTAATATTTTTTTTGTTGCAGAACCTTGGGGAATCCAACCTCTAGGAATTCTGAGTGGGATAATGAGGCAGCGGAAACACTTGGTCCTTGAGTCTGTGGGCACGAATCAGTGAAACAAAAATAGATTGATTTTGTAAGCATTGTAAAGGACCAAACAGTATTATAATCGAGACTTAGGTGACTTACCAATGGTTTTTTGAGAAAGCTCTAAAAACAGAAAAGAAAAGAAGTAAAAGAAATCAGTAGGTGCTTTCAGACTCTGGAGACCATAGTTGCCATTTATATGCTTTTCCTAGTAAGAATCTGCACCACTAAACTTAGAGTCAGCTGCAGTTGGGTAGTGGGGATGTTGACTTTCTTGTTGGGATGCTAAGACAATCTAATACATATAAGGTCCTCCCCATCTAATGGATCCACTGAGAGAGTAAGTAGCAAAGGTACTAACTAGAGGTCACCCCTTTGGTCCATTTAAACCCCTGTAGAGGATTGAAAAATCCTTCCCCACTTAAACTTTGTTTTCTTCTTTCTCTCATTATTTCACTTCTCTCCACCTTACTCTGTTTTCAAAAGTCCTTTGCGTGATGTTGATAAGCCATTGGAAACCTACAAGTGTTTGTCCTCCACTTTATAGTTTGTGTTTATCAGTGCAACGTACATTCACAAGATCATTAATGACTTACTGAAATTCTAGATAGAGTAAAACCAAAAGGCCAAGAAAATGTAGAGCCTAAACCCCTGAACTCCCAAAACAGAATCCAGGGAAATTAAAATGCTCCACAGTGGAGAATCAGCAAACTTACTGATAGGTCCTGTAGCTCCAGCTGAGAGAGAGAGAGAGACAGAGAGAAAGAGAGATAGAGAAAGAAAGAGAGACAGACAGACATCAGTATGCTTCACCACTGGGAAGGAAATACCCATCATTCCCCAACATTCACTCTGAAGGGAGTGTCATAAATGGAAACCCTAAGAAGATCAATGGTTGCATGTATGGCAGTCCTTGGGTAGGTTCCTGATCCACAGGAATGCATGCCTCCCCTTGTTTTCAGTGATGGTTGAAACCCTTTAGAGGACTGGGAAAGACTCAGTCCATACTAATTTGTTATGCCTCTATTTTTTCTTACATTTTTCTTTTATTTTTTTCTCATTTCCTTAGGGACTCATTGTTTATTTGAAAAGTGAACCTTCCCTTGCTGATAGGGCATATGACTGCTACTAAAAACGCCCTTTCTTTTCAATTTATTATGTTAGCCCATGGGGTTTGCAGTATCTCTGCTTCAAGCAGAACTTCTTTGGAAACTGTGTAATAGAAATGCTAGAGGAGTTGAGAAACATGGCCTCAAGAAAACAGGGTGGATCAGGCCTCAAGACCTTGTAGGTTAGATATTAAAGGAATCGGAGTATAGAAACAAACTTGATACTTACGAATAGGTGCTGTGAATTGCACTAAAATACAAAGAGGAGGAAAATCAGTGTGGTTTGATATTAAGAGAATTCTCATGCCACCAATGTTGTTTTTAAAGAAACTGTGAAGAAACTCAACCAGAGGTAGAACTACTACTGCAGGGCTGCAGATAATTTTAGCACTGAAGCCTCTAGCCCTCCCACTTGGTTGAGTCATTCAACGTTCATCTTAAATGAGAAATCTATGGCAGAGGGGAACATATGGAACCTGGGCTGAAGGTTGTCAGCTCAGAATTTTTTTTCTGGTAATGATATTAAATATGAATTATTTGGCTTTCCCTTGTCTCACACTCTGACAATTCAGGGCACTTTTTTTCTGATGGCGTGGACATCAGGAGGTGTCAGGAGATTCAAATGCAATCAAGAAGCATGAGTGGGAAAGCCTACAGGTGTAGAAATGGAAACAGGGTGAGGAGAGGATTCCAGATCCGACAAAGACCAAAGAGTGTCAGAATTAGGAAAGAGAAAAAACTCACTTATGGGTCCAATAGCTCCAGCTAAAATATGGGAAAAACAAGACAAAACTAATTAGAATGGTTCTTTGGCATAGGAAGAATACAGTTTGCACTGAAATTATTTCTGGGAAAACATCAGAAATGTAGACACCAGGAGCAAAATTACCATGTTAATGGAGGAGCAAATAAAGTTTATGCTTCATTTCCTACCTTTGGGGGACCCAAGTAGCAACTGGGATCTGACAGCTGGAGCTGCAGGGATGCAGTTATCAGGGTTCATTCCCCAATGAGTGTCTTGTTTGTATCTCAGTAGATTACACAGGCCATTGCTTTTCTCCCACCTGGGCTAATTTGAGCTTGTTTAGCTACTCTATAGTCCCATCTTCTGAAGGAGGCAGTGGGAATTTCTGTGTCCTGTGGGTGACCTTGGCTCCCTTATTCAACAGAGTAACTTGGCCTGCAATATCTTAGTATAAGAGGGAATAGCAACTGCTAGATAGACTCAAGACATTCACAGGTACAGTTAGTAGGTAAAGGAATTGAGGCACTAAGCCGACATACTTAGCAATAACAGCCTTCTCCTTCTTTACAAACACACACACGCATCACACACCCCTCTATACCTCTTAGGCTACATGAGCTTTTGCGACACCTCCCCAGTGTTTACTCCTGAAGTTTGACTTCTGATTATTTTAATCATGTTTCATGTGTATAAATGCTCCAAGAGGAGTAGACACAGGGTGTGATTTTCCATAAGCCCTAACCTTCAAATCATTTTTCTTCTACTTTTCTTCAGGGTTGATCCTGCCCCAGGAGCTCAAGTTCTGAACATCCTCAGGACTGATGGAGAGAAATGTGTTAAGAAATGAATTAAACCTCAGTGAGTTTCATCTTTCTTTCATCGGCTTTAAGGCTGCTCTTCATGTGGAGAATCTGCAGGGATGGAGGAGCTAGTTAAACTCAGATCAAGCGCACTCAGACTTTTCTTTTCCTGCTGAGTGCAGAGGATTGAAATCCTATAGAGCAATGATTCTAAACTTTAATGTGCACACAAACCACCTAGAAATCTTGTTAAAATGCAGATTCTGATTTAGTAGCTCTGGAGATGGGCATTAGATTGAGATCCTGTGTTTCTAACAAACTCCAAGGTGATGCCAATGCAGGTCCTTGGACCCACTTTAAGCAGCAAGGAAGTAAAGGACTGGTAAAATCTCAGAGCATTTATACGTCATTGTTTCCACTTACCATCTCTTTCCTTTTTTAAATCAACTACTTCTCATTCATCCCCCAGTCTTTATTCCCTCCCAGTGCTTCTGCCAGAGATGTTTGTTGTAATGTCATTTAAAATGCTAACTGGACACTTACTCCAGATTTATTCTTTGTTCATAGCAGGGCATATACGTTCCACACAACCATCAACAATAGACTGGGGACCCTCAGTCAGTGAGCTGGGACTCACTGCTCTCTTCCTCCAAGTGTTACTGTGATTTCTAGCAAAAGACCTTCCTACTTTTCTCTCTAACACTCTTGTTCTTAACATTTTTCCCTTTGCCATTGAATCTCAAGATTTTGAGAAAATTTAAAAGTGCTACTACTTTCTCACAAAGGCACCCAGCTTATTAAGATAAGAATCAGGAATAAAGATGGAGAAAAGAACTGACAATTTGTGTAGGAGGAAATAAAAACATATAGGAATGGGAGTGTTTTACATATTCTAACAGTGTAGTAAAGCAAGGCACATGACAATTAAAGCACAGAAAAAGAACTTACTTATGGGTCCTGCAGTGCCGGCTAAAATACAAACATAAACAAGTCAGTTTGGAGAGAGCATGACTCAAGGATGTACATTTCAGGGAATTTCAGATCAAGCATTTACTACATATTAGGTTTATATGGAAGGCAGTAAGAAGGTAGGTCTGTATCTTTCTGTTTTTTCCTTAGGCGACTGATAAGATCATACGCCCTGTAATTATTTTTCTTGTTCTCAATTTTTACTATCTTCTTACTGGCAAATCCTTCTAAAAGTTTGTTTGTTTCTGATAAACAACTCCATCCAACTCCAGGATTTTTCTTTTGCCTTTCAATTAATTAATTTTTTATTAGCAGAGTTTCCACTTTGCTAAATAAGAAAATCATCGATTACTTATAGGGATCCTGAAATCAGCCTCGAGTTCCTTACACTGGAAAAGGAAAAGGAGAACAGCAAAATAATGCATTGTTCTCCTTTCCTCCATCTTTGTGTGGCTCCTCCCCTCCCCTCCAATCCCCCAATAGTAGGCACTTTGTAGAAGAGCAAAAAGAACTGAGTTGAGAAATAGGGGAAACTTACATAAAGGTTCTGGTGCTTTTACGCCTTTTGTATCACCTATAATGAAAATTGACAAGAACTGTGAGAAATAAGTGTTTGTTGTTTAAGCCAAAAAAAATAAAGAAAATTGACAAATATAATCTCACTTAGATTTAGACTTTTAGAGGACATGGAGTGTAGGCAATCCCAATCCCATTTCCTCCCCAGGTATGAGACACAAATAGTCTTGAGGTTAAGACCCAAGACTAGAGAGTCCCAGCTTTGCTACTCTCTAGCTCTATGACTGGGTAAGTCACTAAACCTTTTGAACATTAATTCTCTAATCTTTAAAATGGAAATTGTATCTCCTGTCTTACTACACGGCTGCAGTGAAAAATCACTAATAGTAGTGGATAAGAAGGCTGAACAGTTCTATTAGAAATGTTATGGCCTTCCATAGTCAATGACTATATTCAGTGACTATAAAGAAATGAAACTTCTGCAAAGTAGTAAGTTTTGACTGTATTTAAGGTTTTCTGCTTTATTTTACTTTTATTCTTCCTTCTCTATTTTTTCCTCTTATTGCTTATTGTCATTTGGAAAATTCTGAAGGCTGGTGACAGGGCATTATCATGAGCACTTCATTGTATTTTTTTGGCTTGTTAATCTGTGTGATTTGACTTAAAAAAACTACCTTTTTGTATTCCTTAGTTACCTTAGTACCTTGGATATGTCTTAGTTAGTACCTTAGTTTGAAGTTCCAGTGAGATTGTCACCAGTCTCTAATTGTTGCTTCTGCCTTGAGAAATAATCAATCTTATTTTAAGACGTTAAAAGCCTTTTTATGCAAACAAGTTTATTTACGAAATGAATTAATGTTCCCAGAGAATTTCAAAGGTTTTGCCTATGTGTGAAATTATGACTTGGACGTTTAGAACTTACTTTGGTCTTTCATTTTCCTGTTCTAGAGATTTTTCACTGAACTTTTTCTTCCTCATTCCTTTCCTGCCCACTCTTTCATCTTCCACCTGTTCAAGTCTTTGTTCCTTATGTACTTTTATTTCTCTTGAGCATTCTTTAAGTGCTGAAGTATTATTTTTAAAAACTATATTTAGTAGGAAAGCTTTTTGTGAGATGAAGATTTAGCAATTTATTTCTCTTAAAATAATTAAATAGATATAGTTTTTGCTTGAGTATTTATGATTCTGTTTTTGTTTATGGTTTTTTTGGGAAAATATCTTTTCACAGAAATGATAAGATATACCTCAGCACTTGGGAAGAGATGTCAGTTTTTCTATGTGGTATAAACGGAAGTAACATACTGTCATTCCCAATACCAAATAAAGGTAATTTAAAAAATACAGCTCCCATATATTTAAGATTTAAAAATATTAACCCATATTAGGAATGACAAATATATTTGAACTGTGTGCTAATTCTGATCGATTAGTAGCAATTCCCTGGAGAAAAAAAAAATTTTAGGTTTTATGTGGTCTGAGCAGGAAAGAGAAATATGATCAGTTACTGATGTCTGCTGCAGGCAAAGGCATGAGCAGAGATGGAACACCTCAGAGGTGGAAAATATCATACATTTTCTATTCCTGACCTAAAGTAATATAGAATAATGAGGACAAAGGAAATTTTTGAACTGAGAGTTTTGTGGCTTTGCCCAAATAAATAGGACAGTGAAAAGTATTCACTTATTGACTTTCAGACTGGAGAGCAGATAAAAAAACTTAATTATAAGGCTTGAGTATCCTGCCAAAATACTAAGTATTACGTGTTTTTGGATTAAGGAAACACCTTCTGTGGATATTCTTCCTAATGACAATATCAGAACTAGTTCTCTTGGATAGTATCAAATTTTCCATACTGAATAGAGATACTGGTTGTCTTTGTGGGGATCACAAACTCAGTTGCTTTCAAGGGCTCACCAGGTCTCATGAATTGTGAATCTGTCAGTTATAGGGAGTGGTGGGGATGTTGGCCATTTAAAAAGTGCACACCCTATCTAAAAGCATTCACATTCAAAATTTAAAATAATGCTATGCTGAGGAGTGATGTCAGCATCATGGCAGAGTGAGTTGTTCCTTTTGTCTCTCCTCTCTATGTTTATAATCAGTAGGACATCCATTGACCACAAAGGACTCTGCAAAGCACAGCTGAATGCCTGAGAGATCCATATATCTATACATCTGAAGGTAGATGGACTGGACCTCCTGGAGGCAGTGGAACCAGGGCAACAGTGACAGCAGCTCCCATGACCAGAGGTTCCAGAACCTGCAGCTGTCCCCGTGAACAGAGGCCCCAGAAACTAAAGTAACATCCACAAATGAAGGCCCTAGGAACCCAGGCAGCCTACACTCTCAGAGGCATGAGGAATCATTGTGGGCCTGTGACCAGAGACTCTGGGAACTATGACATACCTGTGACCCAACTCCACCCCCCTCCCCTGTGGAGCCTTTGGCACCAGCCCTTCCACCAGTGGGGGCTGCATCTGAGATGTGGATACCCCCAGCAGTGGTGGTGGTGCCCGTGACTTGAGGTTTCAAAAAGTGCACTGGCACTGGAGACCAGAGGCTGCAGTAGCAGTGGTGGCACTTGTGTCTCAGCTTCCCCAGCAGTGGCAGGTGGTGCCTGTGACCTCAGGCTTCAGGAAACACAGTGGTACCTGTGACCAAGCCCTGTCCCCTGGTGGAGACACTTTTGACACTGAGCCTTCCAGCAGCAGGGGCTGCATACAAGAGCCCGATACATCTCGCAGCGGTGGTGGTGCCTGTGACCTGAGATTTCAGGAATCAGGCTGGTGCCTGAGACCAGAGGCTGAAGGTGCCCCAGCAGCACTCACAACTTATCTCCTCCCCCTCCCACAGCAGTGGTGGTTGGCACCTGAGGCTTCAGGAACCACAGCAGTACTCATGACCCAGCCCCCAGTGGCAGCACCCCCAACACCAGCCCTACCAACAGTGAAGGCTATATACAAGACCCCAGGCCCCTAGCAGTAGTGGTGACACCCAAGAACTCAGCACTCCTGGCAGCAGTGCTGCCAGAACCCCCAGATAACCCAGGAGCAGCAGTGCAGGCAGCACATGCAACAGCAGCACCCAAATCCATAGAGAGCCCACAGAAAGCCAGGTAACAGCTACAGCAAAGCCCATGGCCCAGTTCCCCTTAGCTGCAGAGTTGCCTATGACCCTGGCTCCCACCCCACTCTCCCTCTCCTCCCACCACAGTGGGGGAACACAAGACCGAGGTGACCCCAGAAGCAGCAGAGGTGCTTGCAGCTTGGTGACCCAGTGGCAACACCTGTGACTGCAATGATGTCATAAGCAGCAAGGCACCAGCAACCTCAGAGGCAGAAGCAGCACAAGGAGGGCACTGATGATATCTCTGGCAGAGGCAGTGGGGGGTGGAAAGTGCAGGCTCTCAAATACAGCCAGAAGCAACTCAGAATCAAAGTAATGAAAACCTTGCCCAAATAAGAAAGGTGTTTGCTACTGCAAATGCACTGGCAGAGAAAGAACTCATCAAACGCCATGAAGAACTACAGTAACACGGTAACACAAAAAGAAAATGACAACTCTCTGGAAACCATACTTGAAGTCATGGAAGATTGTGATCTAACTGACAAAATTCAAAATAGATTTCATGAAGAAACTCATGAGCTATAAGAAAACTCAGAAAGGCAGTTCAATGAGCTCAAGGATAAAGTTAATGAACAGAAGGGGTACTTTACCAAAGAGGTTGAAACTCTAAAAAAGAACCAAACAGAAAATCTGGATCTGAAGAACTCAATAAATGAGATGAAGAATAAAGTAGAAAGCACTGGAAATAGAGCAGACCATATGGAAGAGACAATTAGTGAGCTTGAAGATACAAATCTAAAAATGATTCAGTTGGAAGACAAGAGAGAACTAAGATTTAAAAAAAAAATGGAGAGGGCCTTGCCCCATGGCTGAGTGGTTAAATTTCTGCATGCTTCGCTTTGGTGGTCTGGGTTCACAGGTTTGGATCCTGGGCATGGACCCACTCCACTCACCAGCCATGCTGTGGCAGTGTCCCACATAAAAATAGAGGAAGATTAGCATGGATGTCAGCTCAGGGCTAATCTTCCTCAAGCAAAAAAAGAGGAGGATTGGCAATGAATGTTAACTTAGGACAAATCTTCCTCAGCAAAAAAAAAAAAAAAAAGGAAAAAAAAGAAAAAAGGAGAAATTCTATGAGAAATATCTGACTCAACTAGGAAAAAGAAACATAAGGATAATGAGTGTCCCAGAAGGAGAAGAGAGGGAGAAAGGAGCAGAGAGTTTATTTAAAGAAATAATAGCTGAGAACTTCCCAAACCTGGGAAAGGAATTGGATATACAAGAATATGAAGCTAATATAATATCTAATTATCTCAGTGCAAAAAGACCCTCTCCAAGGAACATTATGTTAAAACTGTCAAAAGTCAATGACAAAGAAGAATATTAAGAGTGGCCAGAGAGAAGAAAATAACTTACAAAAGAATGCCCATTGGGTTATCAGTGGATTTCTCAGCAGAAACTCTACAGGCTAGGAGACAGTGGAATAATATATTCAAATTATTGAAAGATAAAGGCTATCAACCAAGAATACTCTATCCAGCAAAGTTATCCTTCAGGTATAAAGGATAAATAAAGGCTTTCCCAGACAAACAAAAGCCGAGGGAGTTCATCTCCACTAGACCTGCCTTACAAGAAATGTTGGAAGGAGCCCTCCTATCTTAATTAAAAAGGCAAAGGTATACAAAGCTTTGAGCAAGGTGATAAATAGACTGACAGAATCAGAAAATTGCAACTCTATATCAGAATAGGTTAGTAAACATATAACTATAACATAAGGGCTAAAAGGAAAGAAAGCAACAAAAATAACTACAACCACTTCAATTTGGTAACAAACTCACAATACAATAAGTGATAATTTGTGACAACAAAAACATAGAAAGGGAAGATGAAAAGGACAGAACCTGCATAGACAAATGGAGATAAGATGCTATCAGCAGCAAAAGGACTATCTCTTTTATGAGATCTTTTATACTAACCTCATGGTAACTACAGAGCAAAAACTCAGAGTAGAGTCACAAAACATAAAAAAAGAGGAAACTGAGAAACACATCAGAAAGCCACCAAACTGAAATGGCAGACAGAAACACAAGGAAAAAGAAACAAAGGAAATATAGAACAACCAGAAAACGAAAGATAAAATGGCAGTAGTAAGCCCTCATGTATCAATAATCACCCTAAATGTAAACTGTTTGAATTTACCAATCAAAAGACACAGAGTGACTGGATGGATTAAAAAACAAGATCCAACAATATGCTGCCTGCAGGAGACCTCTCAGTTCCAACAACGAACATAGGCTCAGAGTGAAGAGATGAAAGATGATACTCCAAGAAAATGGCAAGCAAAAGAAAGTGGGTGTAGTCATACTTATATCAGACAATAGATGTCAAGCCAAAAATGATAACAAGAGACAAAGATGGACATTATATAATGATAAAAGGGAAATTTCACCAAAAAGACATAATATTTATTAACATACATGCACCTAACATAGGAGCACCAAAGTATATAAAGCAACTATTAACAGACCTAAAGGGAGAAATTGGCAGCAACACAATAATGGTAAGGCACTTTTAATACCCCACTAACATCATGGATATATTATTCAGACAGAGAGTCAGCAAGGAAACATTGGCCTTAAATGAAACACTAGACCAAATGGACTTATTAGATATATATAGAACATTTCATCCAAAAGCAGAAGAATACTCATTCTTCTCAACTGCACATGAAACATTGTCAAAATAAACCATATGTTGGGAAACAAAACAAGTCTCAATAAATTTAAGAAAACTGAAATCATATCGAGCATCATTTCCAACCAAAATGGTATGAAACTAGAAATCAACTACAAGAAGAAAACTGGAAAAGTCTCAGATATGTGGAGACTAAACAGCATGCTACTGAACAACTATTGGATCAATGAAGAAATCAAAGGAGAAACAAAATATATCTGCAGACAAATAAAGGTGAAAACACAACATAACAAAATCTATGGGATGAAGAAAAAGCGGTACTAAGAGGGAAGTTTGTAGCAATACAGGCCTACCTCAAAAACAAGAAAAATCTCAAACAATCTCACATTACACCTAAAAGAACTAGAGCAAGAAGAGCAAACAAATCCCAAAGTAAGTAGAAGGAAGGAAATAATAAAAATCAGAGCAGAAATAACTGAAATAGAGACTAAAAAGGTAATAGAAAGGATCAATGAAACTAAGAGCTTGTTCTTTGAAAAGGTAAACAACACTGACAAACTTATAGGTAGACTCACTAAGGAAAAAGAAAGAAGGCTCAAATAAACAAAATCAGAAATGAAAGAGGAGAAATTACAAGTGATATCACAGAAATGCAAAGGATTATAAGAGTATACTATGAAAAACTACACACCAACAAATTGGATTACCTAGAAGAAATGGATAAATTCTTAGAATCATACAACCCCCTAAAACTGAATCAAAAAGAAATAGGTAATCTGGACAGACCAATCACAAGTAAAGAGATTGAAACAGTAATCAAAAACCTCCTCAAAGGGGCCGGCCCGGTGGCGCAAGCGGTTAAGTGCGTGCGCTCCGCTGTGGCGGCCCAGGGTTCGCCGGTTCGGATCCCGGGCGCGCACCGACGCACTGCTTGTCAAGCCATGCTGTGGTAGCGTCCCATATAAAGTGGAGGAAGATGGGCACGGATGTTAGCCCAGGGCCAGTCTTCCTCAGCGAAAAAGAGGAGGATTGGCAGATGTTAGCTCAGGGCTGGTCCTCCTCACA
>CM053523.1:30336444-30352745 GCA_028646465.1 Rhinoceros unicornis | reverse complement strand
CAGTGGGTGATCAGATGCTAGACTACTTGGATTTGAATCCTTGTTCCTGTCCTTATTAGCTGTGTGACTTTGCACAAGTTAACTTTTTCGAGGCTAAGTTTATTCATTTTAAAAACAGAATTTATAATAATATCTACTTCATAAGATTGTTATGAAGATGTACAGAGTCTGGAACATATGCTCAATACATATTAATTATCATATCATGTTTCAAACTGCAGTCCTAATCTATGTATACCTGTAGGAGAGATGGACCATAGCCTCCTCTGCCTTGGGCACTACGCTGGTTTGAGATTTTTCAAAGAAATAATAGGATCAACCCCTTTGAGCTCCTGGTTGGAGAACCTCTTCCCCAAGTTACCACAGTCCGGTGAGTTGCCTATGAGAATGACCTCTCCAGAGAGCCTCACTCATTCTACAGGACCACACGTCATCTTGAACTTCAGGGTTGAATAGCTTCCTGGTGGCCTCATGCATCCTTCAGCTAAATACTCTGTATAATAACTAATTGCTCACTTTCCTCTGAGATTAATCCCAACATGTGTCATATTCCCATTTAACTTATTCACCATCAGAGGATAATCCTCATTTTAGGGGTGCTTATTTTCATAATGATTGGTATAATTACTAATCTGATCTTCTTTCCACCTCTCCTTACTCTCTAAAACCACAATACACCATACTATCTGGAATTCATATCGGCAAATTCTCCTATATCCATAACTTCTCCAAATGTCCTCTTCACCATCTATTTTTTATTCCTATACCCTTGTACCATAGGACCTGGATATAGGTTAATGTCATTCTCACTTCCTATTGCTGTTTCCAAACAATTTCTCCTCCTTTAGAAACTCCTGTTGTCTTTGAAGCACATACAAGACTTTACTCTGTATGCTATCATCTACCAATATCCTGGTCATTCCCTATCATTCCTTATCTTTTCATTCTCTACCAGAAGCCAGGGCTGCCTTTTTAAAGGATAAATGTGACCATATTCTTTTCTTGATTAAAACATTCCAATGGCTTATTGTGGCACTTAGAATTGTACTCCATATATTAGTCTAAAAGGCATTTTATGATTTGGCCCCTCCCTACCTCTTGACTCCCTCCACAGTCATTCACTACTGGTCTTCTTGCAATCTCTCATACATACCACTCTCCTTCCTGTCTCAGGGACTTGGTGTACTTTTTGCCTGGAATAATCTTCCCAAAGATCTTCATGTGGCTGCAAGCTTTTCATCATTTGTATCTCAGTTCAAGTATCTCCTCAGAGAAGTTTTTTCTAATCTCCTAGCTAAAGATCCCCACTCAAAGATCTCATTTTATCAATATTATCCCAATTTATTTTCTCCATAGAATTTACCACAGTTTGAAATTGTTTCAAATTGTTTATTTGAAACATGTTTATTTTCTCTCTTACTTTACTAAAATCTATGCTCTCTATGAAATAGGGACCGTATCTGTCTTGTTTACACAGCGTCTAGAATAGTGTCTGGCACATGGTAGGCCTCAATATGTATATTTGTTAGATAAATAAATAATTGAATTTACCAAAATTATTTTGCTTCTATTTCCTTCCTTTCAACTTTTTCCTATTTTCTCCTACCTTCTCTTTTCCTATCAACTTGGAAAATTCATTTCATTTTTTTGGTAAGCAAAAGCATTTATAATTATGGTAGCCAGAACTGGAGAATGTTAGAATTATAAGGGATTTTAAGATGACCTAGTCCAACTTTTTAATTTTACAGATGATAAAACTAGAAACCACGTCTTGTCTGAAGTACCAAATAAATCAGAGGCAGACATGGGACTAGAACCTGTCATTTGACTCCTAGTCCATTTCGCTGTTTTCTAGGTCACAAAATCGTCCCCCATGCTTCTTGTTATTTTTTAATATCTCTCTAGTTTTCAGTTTATTTATTTTTTCATTGTAGTAAGATACATATAACATAAAATTTAACCATTTTAACCATTTTAAAGTGAACAATTCAATGGCATTCAGTACATTCACATTGTTGCTAACTCCTGTGGTATAAATGGGGGATTATTCTAGTTTTCTGATAAAGCAAATTATATTGTCTTGACCATAGCAGTTACAGCCCATTGAACTATTTCCCCTTTGGTGGGCTTTTCTGGCAAGCCTGTCTCACATGGATCCCCTGAAAATTTTGCAGGATAAATTAAAGGTCTGAGTTTAGTATTTAGCTGTATACACTAAATTGTTGAAGTATACACTTCGACCTGAAGATATTTTACCTTTTTCCTATAATAAATTATCCTTTCTATGACATAATTAGATGAGAACAAAACAAAAATAAATAAAACTTATTTTGATTATAAAAGTAATAAAATATTGAGCTTGATAGTTTTCCAAGGACACCCTTTAAGAGTCATATATATATATAATAAAACAGCCTTATTCATGGGATAAGGTTATGGCAGAATATTGGACTAGCAAAATAATTTTGAGAGTAAATTAATTCACATTTTGGGATTTTCAAATTACATTTTAAAAATTGAAGTAATATTGTTTACATATGCACAATTTCCTAAATTCCTTGAAACAAACCTTTCATTTCAAAAAGATACTTTGAATTGGAAAATTAAATATATTTAATGGTGTTCTGGGGGCAGTTGGACAAGCACAGGACTTGAAGTCAAAGGACAATGTTTAGAACCTCAGTTTTACCTTTTACTAACTACGTGTCCTTGGCCAAGTTAAATTATGTCCTTGAACTTCAGTTTTATCATCTGTAATACCTCTAAATGTGGACTTATTATCACAACTTTCTTTAATTACAACTCTCCCCTTGTCCCCTGCTCCCATCCCCTGCCCTCTTCACAACCCTCTTTCTTCTTCTCTCCTATTTCTAAGTTAAGAATTCTTGTTTTCATTGTTTTCCTGAAACCATCATAGACAAGTAAAACCATTTTAGTTCTCTCTTTATTCTTTTGTTAATCAGTGGGCTTTTCATTTTCCAAAGTTCTCATTAATTTCAGATAAAATGCTCAGTGATGGGCAAGGAAGAGAAGGTGAGGGACAAGAGCTAGGCAGAGTTAGAGAATGTTCCCCGGCTCTGTGATACACCAAAGAGAATTAGTATTAGG
This sequence comes from Rhinoceros unicornis, assembly GCA_028646465.1. Taxonomy (NCBI): domain Eukaryota; kingdom Metazoa; phylum Chordata; class Mammalia; order Perissodactyla; family Rhinocerotidae; genus Rhinoceros; species Rhinoceros unicornis. Next base: position 30,349,637 of record CM053523.1, on the reverse strand, counting down.
AAATAGAACAGGAACTTACCTCTTTGTTCTCCTAGAAAGAAACACAAATAAAAAGTTTATGTGATTGTCTAGCTCAAAAACTACACATTTTTGGGGGGTGGGGGTGGGGGGTGGGTGGGAATATCAGAACCAGGAGCTCCTGGGAACACCAAACTCTTGAGTGTCGTTTGGCTCAGGGAGGTAGGGGATTAGACATTTCCACTGCTGCCAGCCAGACTTGGGGACATCTCCAGGGAAGGCTTCCCTTTCCTCTCAGCCATACAAAGCTTTGACATTCTCAGGAGACAGATAACACCATTTGTCTTTCATACTGTATTACCTCCATTCTCATCTCATATTTCTTCCTAACTCCTTGTTCTCTTCCTTCTTTATTTACTCTGTTTTCCCGGCACTACAGGTTTGGAAATTGTCTCTGTTTCCTGCTGACATTTCATTATAAGCCACTAGAAACTTTCATTTACTTCCTATACTTTTGGTCAATTATTGAGGTGTCTGGGTTTTGTAGAAAAAAGAAATTGGGGAAAATATCAAGCTCAAGCTTCTGTTATGCCTCAGTGGAAGAAGTTTGAGTAATTTAGGAAAATGTCCCTTGGACTAAATGGGGCTAAATGTCAGCAGAGTTGAAGAAAAGTCAAGGAACTTACCAATACTTGATTGAGACAGTGCTAAAAGAAAACAAAACAAGAGTGAAATCTGTGTGTCTCAGGAAGAACTTAAATATTCCATAGCTACTATATTAGGAAGGGGTTGTGGGAAAGAGGGCAGCAATGGGTCACATCTCGTTTTCTATTATCAGTTGCAGTGCAATGTGATGGGCAGGCGAATATCCATTTACAGATTGCTTTTTGGGTATAAACTTCAGATGTTTGTATATTTGCTCAGTAATACTCTTGTGGTAGAGTAGGATTGCAAGATCTATGCAACCTATCTTTTAATTTCTTTCAGTAAAAGAGTAAAAATTTGGGGGGATTGCTAGTTTCTCAGTCCATGGAAATTTTTCTGCCTCTATGTCTTTCTTCTTTCATTTCTGATCTTGCTACTTTTGTTCTTTCTCTCTTTTCCTTCTCTGCCTCTCTTCCTCCTCCTCTCTCTCAATTTTCATTCTTTTTTTTTTTCTTTGTTTGGAACATCTTTTGTTACACCAAACTGTTACTACATAACTGCTTCAACAGGGGGTTTCTACTTTCCAAAAATCGTTTGTGGCCTATGAGGATGCTGAATAACAAAAAGCAAATTCAGGATGTGCCTGAATACTAGAAGATAAGGAGTTAAGGCAAAGAAAGGGGGCTTGCTGTCAAGATGGATATTTCACTCTCTTCTGTAATCACTTGGAAAAGTTGGGCACAATATTTTTTAAAGTTTCAAAATGTAGAGCTGAGCTTGAAAACTAGAAAGAGATGTCTTCAAGAGTCATATATCAAGAAGGAACCCATCATGTTGATAGTGAATGAGAAGTTTCACCACCCACATGAATATCTTATTGGGAGCTGGGATTTCAACACCTGATCAGGAGCAGAAATCAAGGCCACAGGCCTCATGCGTTGTAAGAACCTGGGACTAGTCTTCCTGTATATCAAAGGCTGACAAAATCACTATCTGTGAAAAGGGCACCATTAATCCCTACCTGTTGGTTAGGGTATGCCAGGAGGTGACCTGTTTGTACCAGGCTGGGGTTGGAAAGTGAGTCTTTAGCCAAGAGAGAATACTCCATGTAAGCTGAGTTCAGGTATAGAGCCCACATTTGATCTCCTCATGTAGGGAAGAAATTATGAGTGCAGAAACTATTATAAAAACAGACCCATGAAATCTATGCAGTAATAGGATTATTGCACAACAGAGAGTTTATGAGGAACTCAAATGATAATCAGTGAGCTCACAGACTAAAGATAAAATACATTTGAGGAAACTTACTGACCTGACAGACAGTAGCCACAACAGACAGGACAACACTTATAAGAAGAGCAATTCAAAGGAAATTTTCAAACAAGTGTGTTTCAAATACTCAAAGATACAAAAGAAGAAATAGAATCCATAAATCAAGACTAACATTATCAGGAGGAGCTGCATTTGATAAAGAACAAAATGGAAGTAGCAAATGTAGAAAATATTGTCATTATAAAAATCATTAGGTGGATAAACAAAGAGAATAGACCCAAATAAAGAAAGAATTAGTGAATGATAAATCTGAGAGAAGTCATCCAGGACCCAGCTTAGAGAAATAAGGAGATGGTATGACAGAAATTGCCTTGCTTTTCACCAAACTAATTTCCTTTTTCTCCTAGGTATATGTGTGGTAGGCACAAGAATCGCACCCCCCCCAGATGTCTACGTCCTAATCCCCAGAACCTGTGAATATGTTAGGTTAATGGCAAAAGGGAATTAAGATAGCAGATGGAATTAAGGTTGCTAATCAGCTGACCTTAAAATAGGGATATTATCCTGCATTGTCTCTGTGGGCCCAATATAATCATAAAAGTTCTTAAAAGTGAAAGTGGGAGGTTGAAGGGAGTTAGAGAAAGAGCGGTGATAATGGAAAAAGGACAGAGTGATGTGATGGAAGGGCTTGGTTTATTTCTGCTAGCTTTGAAGTTGGAGGAAGGGGACCATGAGCCAAGGAATGTGGGCAGCCTCTAGAAGCTGAAAAAGCAAGGAAACAGATTTGCTCTTAGAACTTGCAGAAGGAATGCTGCCCTGCTGACACCCTGATTTTAGCCCAGTGAGACATCCGTCAAATTTCTAACCTATGGAATTGTAAGATAATAAATTTGTCTTGTTTTAAGCCATTAAGTTTGTGATAATTTGTTATAGTAGCAATAGAAAACTAATACAACATGGTTAGGTTATTTCCCCCAGATTCCCTTGCAGTTAGGTGTGGCCATATGATTGAATTCTAGCCAATCTAATGTTGTTGGAAGTGATGTGTGAGACAACATCCAGGCTTATCCATAAAAGCCTCTCACTCATGATCTCCAAGCTTTTCCCCCTCTGCTGGCTTAAGGCAGTCATGATGAACTTAGAAGCCATTAGTTGAAGATGGTGGAGACATAGGATAAGAGGAATTTGAATGCCTATGTCATTGCTGAGAGAAGAGCCAACCAACAGTCAGGCATTCCTGATTTTACAGAATTTTGTGAATAGAACCACTGAGATTTTAGGATTTATCTATTATAGGAGCTGGGGCTAACTTAACTAATGCAGATGAGAAATACAAAAGAGAAGTTACCAGACCTGAAAGATGGGAGGAGAATTTTTACAAATATTTGGTAGTAATTTTAGAAAGAGAGACTGTAGTTTGTTAAATAGATAGATATAGATATAAATATGGGATATATTCATAGCAGTTAAGTTTATGAATTTCCTGTAATTAAAGGAAGGTATATGTCCACAGAGTGGAAAATTGTGAGTCCTGAGCAGTATAAATGAAGTTAATTTCACACCTAGATACATCATAATTAAAATGCAGAATACAAGGATAAAGAGAAAATCTTAAAATCACATTTACTTAATAACAACCATCAAACTAGTAGTAGATTTTTATTAACAATAATAAATGTTAGAAAAAAATGAAATAAATCTTCAAAGTATTGAGAGAAAGTAGTTGTCAATTATATATTCAGCTAAAGTCTCATTTAAGGCTGAAGGTGAAGCAAAGCTATTTTCAGTCATACAAAGGCTTAGAAAATTTTTCATACACATATAAGGCTTAAAGAACCACTAAAAGTTTGTATTTGGGCAAGAAATAAAAGAGGAAAGACACAGGATGGGGCAAACAATGATAAACAGAAAAAATGCTAAAATATTTTTATGTCTATTGATTGTAAAAAAATGAATAATTACTTTGTTTTTAAAAATCATACCATAAAACAACGTGGAGGATGTTGAAAGAGAAGATGGTCAAATAAAAGTTATTGTTTAGTCTTGGAGGAAGAAAAAGATACTGATTAGATTTTTAAGAAAAATTAAGCAGTATGCATGTTGCAAATGTAAGGATGAATAAAATAAAAGCCACCAACACAGGTAAAGCAAAACAAAACGAACAAGGAAATCTAACAGTGGGTAGAAGGTAGGAAAGAAGATTAAAAAAATAAAAGAACAAAACATGGTAAATAGAAAACACAATATAAATTTGCAGAACTTAGATAAAATATATCAGCAATTTACAATAAATGTAAAAGGGACTAAATTCATGTATTAAGAGACAGAAAATTTTACAATTGTTAATGTGAACAAAGACAAGCAATATACTATTTAAAAAAGACATAACTGAGACAAAAATAAACTCTAAGGTTCAAAATAAAAGGTTAGAAAAAATATATACAGGCAAATAGATACTACAACAAAGGTTTTGGAGCAATATTAATATCAGATAATGTAGAATTTAGCCAAAAATAATCATGAGGCTATGGATGGACAATGTATCATTATACAAAGCAAAATTTTAAAAAAGAAGATAGAACAATTATGAACTTGTATATATCTAACAACAACCAAAATATACAATGAAAAAATGAGCAGTATTAAAAAGAAAAATGGCATTGAAAGGAGACAATTATAGCTGGAGATTTAAACATATCTCTCAGAAACTAATACATCATGCAAAGGAATAACAACAGGGAACATTTGAATAATAAAGCTAATAAGCTTGGGCTGATATGTACGTCTGTGGCTAAAATTCTTAACCCAACCAATAAAAAAGTCTCAACACATTTCAAAGAATCTGCATCATACACATCTCACTTTTGTATCATAATGCAATACAATTTTAAATCAACAATAAAAATAACAAAGCTAAAACATATTAAATTATAACACACTTTTTATAATTGTTAAAAACAGGATGGAAATTATGAAATGTTTAAACTGAAGGGCAAGGAAAGTACAATATATCAAAACTTATGGGATGGAGTTTCAGCAGCATTTATAATGAACTTAAATACTTATATTAGAAAATAAGAAAGTCTGAAAATTAATTAAGAGTTTCACATAGTAAGCTAGAAAAAGGAACAAAAATAAAGTTAAAGTAGAAAGAAGGAAATACTAAAGATAAAAACAGAAATTAATGAAATAGGAAAAAAAATCAATAGATGTTCAATAAAACCAGAACTGATTTTTGAATAGATAATAAATAATCACAACTATTTCTGGCATGAATGATCAGTGAAAGAAGGCACAACTCCATGATATTAGGAATAAAAACAGAATGTATCCATAGATAGAGGGAACAATTTTTAAATTGTAAAATAATTTTATGCCATTAAATACAAAAAATCACTAATTAAAATTCATTTATTACTCACTCTTGATAAGATTTTTCTTAGCAAACTAGAAATAGAAAGGAATTTCCTTAACCCAGTAAAAGGGAGCTGACAAATGGAAGCAAGCATCACAGTTAACGGTGAAGCCAGAGGTATTTCTCTTAAAATCAGATACCAAGAAGGATGCCTGTGGTTATTGCTGGTATTAACATTGTGCTGGATATGTTGGGCAGAATAATAAGATAAGAAAAATAAAGAAGAAAAAGTTTTAAGAATTAGAAAAAATACAAGAAAAATTGTTAGTTTTTGCAGATATGATTTTCTATAAACAGAGTCCAAGAGAATCTAAAAATTATTAGGACTCTAACAGCTCAGGTAGCAAGGTAGCTAGATACAAAATCCACTCTCAACAATACAACATACAACTCATATATCAGCAATAATTACTGGGGAAATCCAATAGAAAAAAATACCATGCACGACAAAAATGAAAACCAATATGTGCATAGGAATTAATCTAACAAAAGATACTCAAGACCTTTTAGAGAAAATTATAGAACATTATTTAAGAGCATATAAGGAGATTTGAATAATAGATACATTACCATATTAATGCATGAAGAATTGATTTTGTAAACCTACATACTCAGTGAATTTCCAACAAAATCCTATTGTGACTCAGATAGAACTTGAGAAATTCATTCTAAAATTCTTGTGTAAGAGTAAAGGTCCAAGAATAGCCAAAGCGTTTCTGAAAAAGAACAAAGAGAGAGAATGTTCCATTCCCCATATTAAATGTTATCACAAAGTTTTAGTAATGCCAGCAATTTAGTATTGGTTCAGCAAAAGACAAAAGTTCACTGGAACAGAAGAGGAAATCCAGGGAAAAACCAAGCATGAGATGAAGGAGGTATTACAAATCAGTGGGGAAAGAATGCAAGAGTCAATAAATCCAATTGGAACAATTGGTTTTCCAGAAGAAAATTAGACCCCTACCTATGTTATTTATGAACAAACAAAAAACAACTCCCAAAACACAAAAATCTCCATTTGGATTAAATACCTATATGTGGAAAGAGAAACTTTATAACTATTAAGAGAAAGTATAGGATAACATCTTTGTGATATCCAGCTAAGAAAGGCCAGAAAAACCACAAACTCTAAAAGAAAATGAAAGATTGACAAATACTATTTACAACAAATTGTGTGTGAGTGGTGAGGACCTTCTAAATGTTGAGACACCATAAAAATTTAAAACTAAGAGACAGAGTGGGAGGAGATATTTGCAACTATTTAACACAAAATATAAATGTTTAGCTTTCATAATCATAAAGAATTCCTACAGATCAATAACCTAATAGATAAATGAGTAAAGTAAATGAACAAACAATTTGTATAAGGTGAAGCCTAACTAGCTATTAAACATATGAAATGATACTCAATTTGAGGAGCGAGCAGGAAAACGCAAATTAAAAAAATTTATACTTATTGGAATGGCAATAATGTGAAAGTATGACAAAATCTAGGGTTGTTATTGATGCAGGAAAATGGGAAACTTTTATACCTTTTGGTGTGCCTCCTGTGTCACTACTATGGAGCTCAATTAAACAATAGCTAGTAATTAAAAATGTGCCTAAATTACATAAAATAAATGTTCATACAATGTGATTCATTAATCCCACTTCAGGGTATGTACCCTGGATAAACTGTTTTCCACTTACTTAAGGACATTTTGTAGTGTTATTTGCGATAGTAGAAATTGGAAGCATTGAGAGTGTGTTAGCAGGGGAAAGAATAGAAAAGATATTTATATTTATAAATTGGAATATTATTTAACAATTGAAATGCATAACCTGGATTTCTATATATCTCAATATGACAATGTTTTTGGGAAAAATGCAAATTGTAATGATACTTTCAGAATGAGGCCATTTTAGTAAAATATTTAAAATAATACATACAAAACAATACTATATATTATTCAGTGATACATAGAGATTATATAAATATATGAAAATAAACTTAAAAGATTTATAATACATTTATAAGTCTTTGGGGAGAGTGGAATGGGTCTAGGATAGCGACAAAAGGGATTTCTATATTATCTGTCACTTGAGAAATATGACAAAGTATCAGTTGTCAAATCTAGGGTGTAGATTTACGTGTTAATTCGTTTTGCACTTTATTTTTAAAACTTTAAGAGAAAGAAAAAAACAAATACAGAAACTACAAGACTTGCACAGACGACAGTATAATTCAAAGAAAACCACAAAGAACTTACCTAGGGAATTGGCTGATGGTGCTAAAACATTACACACACACACACAGAAACACGAGGAGAATCATGAGAATTTGGATCCCTAACTTTTGCACATCAGCTTCAATCATTGTGACCTCCTCTCCAGAGTTGAAGCCCAGGCCCAGGGAGATCTACTGACCTTGTGGTGGGTACTGGAGGCCACTCCAGCTCTTTCTCATCCTTTCAATCTCTAGAAAGGGTTTCATCTTTTAGTCGACACATGATATTCCTATGAAACTTTGTGGCTTACATTTTTCTCTGCCCTCATCCCTCCCTCCTTTGCATCTCTTTTTCTCCTCTCTCCCTTTATCTCTATCATTTCCCTTTTCTCTCTCTCATGATTTTCTCCATTTTTTTCCTTTCCTCTCAGTGAATTTGGAAACTTGTTTGTTACTGATAGGCCATCCTAAACCAGCACTAGGAGATTTTATCTATTGCTTAGTATTCATATGAACAGATAGGATTTCTCTTTCCTCAAAGCATTTAGAATCTAGGGGAATGTTACTAGTGAGATGCAAATTTTCATTCAAAAACTAGAGAATACTTACTGTAATCGCCTTTGGATCCCTCTAAAAACACAAATGAAATGAAGAAAAATCAGTTGGGATTTTTTATTTCTGTAGTTTTGATATCATTACAGAGGACTACCTACCCAACGTCCTCAAGTATCCAAATAGGCAAGAAGCTGGAGGCAAAATCTCCTCATGGCTTAATTTATGAGTTAATGACATGAAAAAGCAAGCAAAGTCTAACTAAGGTTAATATGTGTAGTGAGAAGAAATAATAAATTATGCATGGAAACACTGAAACAGATGAATGTATTAGTTATAAAATAAGTTGAGGCCAAGTAAGAGAAGAAATGGCAGAATATTTACTTAGCTGATTGAGAATTCAAGTTCAGTGAAGAGATGGCAAATTATAATGAATACATATGCATTTATTTATTGTGATTGAATGTGCATCCTGTGACCTAAAACTTGTTTCTTAGTGATGTCATGGAAACAGACTTTCTAAATGATCTGGAGACTGACAAAGCAAATTACACAAAAACTAGTCATGTTATCACTATTGTTTTCATGAAAGTGTAAAAATAAATACTACTGACACTCTGGAAGGAAGTAACAAGTTATGTTGCATGACTGTATCATTTGATATTTTATGAAAGTATAAATAGTTGAAGATCTACCCAGAAATGTAAAGACGACATGTATTTTTTTTTTCTCAGCTCCTTTTCTGAAATGAGTGCTTTCCTTCCATACTTGGTTGTCATTGTGATGGGATTTAAGTCCAAAACATGCCACATCTTCCCTGTTTTACACTAATATTACTTGTTTCTTGTGGTTCCGTGGGTATTTTAAAAATAGAAAATACTAAGAGATGCAGAACACTTTCATGTGCTGCACTTACATTTGCCATAAAAATAATAACATTGAAAATAAATTCAGTACATTTCAAAATTTCTGAATTATCATGGCTACTTTAATATATATGTGATATATTTAAATTCAGCTAAGATTTAAGTACTAAATTTCGTGTACTTAAGCTAATGTAATGATGTTACCTATATTTTTCTGTCAGAAGATTTCTATACTCTCAAGTTGACCAGGAATTTATATTTCTATGTCCAGAAGTGATAGAGGGAAAACTAATAGAGCTTCAGAACTTGCAAACTTAGAATAATTAAGATTTATAGGGCTACCTTAGAGGTGATTGGAAAGTCAGAGAAATAAATTGTCATTTGGCTTTATGAATTTTGAGTTATGGCTTATTCAGACAACAACAAAATGTTTACTGATGCAAGTTTTCCCTAAGAATGCAAGTGTAGCCTGGAATTGAAAGAAGCTAAGATTGCAGACTGTATACTAAAGATCTATAACCAGGAAATTAATAATAAGATATAAGAATAAACTATCTAACTTCATGAAATCTGAAATCAGACAGTTCTAAGTTCATATCCAGGTTGAGTCACTTGCAAGCCCTATGGCCTTGGGCAACTCACTAACATTTTTCATGCATATGTTTCTTTTCTATAAATTAGAGATAACAATGTATAGTAAATTAATTGATTTATTTAAGAACTGCTTATTAGAGATCACTTTGAATGATGAGGAGAATAGATTATAGGAGAGCAAGAGTAGAAGCAAGGAAGCTAGTTAGGGGACAGCTGAAATAGTTCAAGCAAGAGATGTTGGTGCTTGGGCTAAGATTGTCATTGTGGTGAAAGGTGGTCTGATTTGGAATACAATTCGAAAGTATCAGAGATGGGATTTGCTGGTAGATTGGATGAGCAGAGAGAGAGAAAGCAGTTAAAGATGATTCCAAGGTAGATGGCCTGAGCAACTGGGTGAACACAAGTGCCAGTACCTGTGTGTAGAAGGGATCAGGACTTGGGTTTTGACATAGTAAGAGTGAGATGCCTCTTATATATATGTCTTCAGGACCACTGTATTGTAGTTGTATAGGTTGTTCACTGCACAAAGGGATAAGGGGACTGAAATCCCTAACAGTGTCTCTAGTATGGGGCTGCATCTGCCTGGAGGAAGGAGCACTCTCTAATTTGCACCAAAGCAACCCATAAGCTAGTAGAGGCCTTGGACAACTGGGGGGCTTTTTGTGTAATTCATCGTTGTGTGGTTGACAGCAGGGTCTTTTGCAGATAATAAAGAAAATAAAATGAAAAATGCCCACCAGAGTGACTAGCACATAGTAGGTGCTGAGTGCACGTTAATTCTCTGCCTTTCCTACTGTGTCTAGTTTTGTTTTGCTTATCTGTATGCCCTTTAAACACATTCAGGTAGCTTCTTGCACTGGTTAAATGTGGTGTTCTAATGAGTAACTGTTACTGAGGAGGTTTGTTTCCCAAGAAACAAGAGATGTAAATGACAACAGTTGACAATAGCAGCACTTCTCTGTGCCCTTGAAATCTCAATGCACAGGTCGCATCCTAATGTGATGAATTTTTGTGGATTTATTCCTCCATTTCTTAACATTTATATTAAGAAAAGCACACTGAGTGGTTAGCATTTCTGAGCTCCGGGATATTGAATTTCTCTTGAGTAGTCAGACTACTTTTGTTAACTGATTAGGAGGTGGATAGTAGAGGAATTGGAAAGCACTGGGGAGAAAGCGGCCTCAGAGTGTGAAGGTGAGTATTTTTGAACACTTCTCAGAATCTTCTACACACTACTTTGGTTTCTTGTCTTTTTACCTGGGTAGGTTTTACAGCCCCTCATGTTAAAACAGGAAAAAACATTGATTTTCCTTTAATTTTACCATAATCTCTAAATATACTTACCTTGGTCTTCATAGGAAGTGTCTAGAGGATTGAGGAAAAAAATAAGATTCTTAATTTCTCATAAACAGATTTCTGTATTAATTTCTTAGCAATTCAGTATCTAATTTATTTACCACTTTCTGTTGAATATGAATGTCGGAATCCTAAAAGACAAGATGAAAACATAATGAGATTCTACCTTGACAACTATGTCTACATTATTTCTTATTAGGTGAAAATCTGTTTACCTCATCCCCTTTTAGATCTCTGAGAGGAAAAATCTTTTGGGAAAAAAACCCAGATTAAGTTTACCGCCCAGTAAGTTTACTGCCCATTTAAGCCCATCAAGAAGTATTTCATTAGTCTAAATCCAACTACTAAGAGATTTTTCTACTTTCCCAGATGTTCCCATTTTCTTTGGATTCCATTTCAGAAAAGAAACAGGGTATGCCATGGTCCTTTGCTCCTCGCTCTTGTTGGTCATGACAGATGAATCATAGAGGTAAGAAGAGGAATGGACTGAGTGTCCCAAGTGTGAGGCATGGACAGCAAACAGAGTGACCAAACTACCTCCTCTTTTCTTTCCTTTTGGGGATATGAATCTATATGTTTGCAGCATGTGCACGTGTGTGTGTGTGTGTGTCCCCGCAAAAAAGTAGAGAGTGCCTTGGAATCTCCTAAGAACCATCAGATTTCTGGATGTTTTATTCCGAATAAGTTTTATCATTATTCATCACTCGTGTCAGACCACATGTCCTGATTTGAAGGACAGAGTGTAACTATTAATAATAATAAATACTGAAATTCAGTATAATATGAGCCTTTTCTGTCTTAAGCCATGTGGGGATAGTATGGTATAAGAATATGAGTATTGGACTCAGGGACACAAACCTGGGTTTTCTATCCAACTCCTTCCTTTGCTAGGTGAATTTGAGTAAGTCTCTTAATGCTTTTGAGCATCAACTTCATCTTCTAAAATAGAGATAATAAGTTGTGCTCACCTATTATATTATACTTTATAGCTTACAAAGTGTCTTTTCATGTATACTATTCAATCTTCATGACAATCCATGAATTATTCTTTTCTGCCTATTTATACATCCAGGAAATTGTTTCAGAGAGGTTCCTTAACATTTCCAAGATCTTAGGATAAACAAGAGCTGGAAAGAATTCTTGTAATTATCATAGGAAGGGGACATATTTGCCTTTTCTGAGAAAAATGCACAAATCTTTCATGTCTATATATATATATGCATAGTGAGATGGATTGGTAGTTGGATATTGTAACAGGAAAAGATCTGCTGACCTAACAAATTATGCTCAATGGGAGATAGGTCCATTTTGTTCTCTGAAGAACACATTCCTCCATTAATTCTCTGTAGTTCCTAATTTATTTACCTCTATTCTCCTCATAGTCCAGAAGACTAGCACCTGGAGAAAAAAGGAGAAAAGGCTCCATGATTTTGCTTCTTGAAAATTAGTAGGGCTTTCAGACTCTGAGAGCTAGTGTAGATATGAACTCCCAATAGCGAATTATGATGGGAATTAATTTATTTTGCAGGAACTAGGGACTGTACATAAGTAGCAGGAGCAGATGATGATAGGTGACTGTACCAGACACCAGTTTCATAATATTAGCCAGGCTAAATAATAATCAGAAGAGGCCTCAAAGTAACATTCCTTTTTTGGTACTCCTGTTTTTCATTTAATCAGCAACTTTGGCATCTCACTGGGCATTGCCATGGAAAATCTGTTTCACCTCTTTATTTTTTATTTTTTTATAATTTTTTGTTTATTGCAGTAACATTGGTTTATAATATTGTATAAATTTCAGGTGTACATCATTATACTTCTATTTCTGCATAGATTACATCATGTTCACCACCCAAATACTAATTACAACCCATCACCACACACATGTGCTGAATTATCTCTTTCGCCCTTCTCCCTCCTCCCTTCCCCTCTGGTAATCACCAATCCAATCTCTGTCTCTAGGTGTTTGTTTATTGTTGCTATTATCTACTACTTAATGAAGGAAATCATACGGTATTTGACCTTCTCCCTCTGACTTATTTCACTTTGCATAATACCCTCAATGTCCATCCATGTTGTCACAAATGGCTAGATTTCATTATTTCTTATGGCTTAGTAGTATTCCATTGTGTATATATACCACATCTTCTTTATCCATTCATCCCTTGATGGGCACTTAGGTTGCTTCCAAGTCTTGGCTATTGTGAATAGCGCTGCAATGAACACAGGGGTGCATGTATCTTTATACATTGGTGTTTTCATGTTCTTTGAATAAATACCCAGCAGTAGAATAGCTGGATCATATGGTAGTTCTATCCTTGATTTTTTGAGG
>CM053523.1:30303820-30335944 GCA_028646465.1 Rhinoceros unicornis | reverse complement strand
GGTGACCTTATGTAAGTGATGGCTTAGGAGGCCTGCTGTGTGCTTCCCTCAGTTCTCAATGTTCCAGGGGTGACCCCTATGTGGGCTACTTGTGTCCTTCTGTTGTGGCCTGTTTGCTCTCCCTGTAGGCACCCAGGGAGGCCGAGTTATGCTCCTGGCCAGCTGTTGTAATGCTCAGCTGCTCGTAGTTGTTGTGGGCCCTTCAGTCTCTTTATCAGGTGTGGGAAGCCCCAGCACAGTTGGGTGCAAGTTCTAATACCACATTTGTGTTTCAGTATTTCTTTTAAGTGAGTAGGCCCCCAGCGTGGCAGGTTGTTAGGCTCAGGGCCTTACAATTGCCGTAAGCCTCCAGCCAAAGTTCTCCTGTCAGCTCTCTGAGGATTTCAGCTGGGTGGGGCTGGCCTCAGGCATGGGAGCACCCAATTATTTCAGGCTTTGTAAGGTGGGGCAAACCCCCTATGTGGGTCTTTGAGAAGCACAAGTCTTCTGCAGCTGACAAGCCCTGCCACCCACAGGTGCACACACACAGTCAACACAGTCCTGCCCCGTGTGCGCGCCCTGACCTCCCGAAGCGGACCCAGTCTCTCCATGGCGGGAGCCCCACACACTCCACCAGCGCCCCCCACTCGCCACCGGCTCCTTGTGCATACCCTGCCCCACTGAAGTCGGCTCAGTTGCTAGGCTGCAGAGAATCCATTCACCAATCTATGCAGGCCCACAGGTTGCCTGAGGGCTTGTTATTGGGTGGGGCCAGTCTCTAGGGTGGGCTGCCTGCCCTGGCTGAGCTGGATTAAATTGGTGCTCTAGCGGGTGGGGCAGACACTGGGCTAGCAGGCCCCAGGGAGAACTCCAATGGCGTCTGTGTCAGCACGCCCACACCAGGCCAAAACAATGGCCGCCGCCACTGTCCCCGTCCCTGAGGAGGACTCACCTCTCACCGAGATCCACACAGGGCCTATTAGGTGAGTCTCTTTTCACCAAAGCACTGTGCATCTTTTTTTCTGGTGATTTTAGGTTGCTTTCTGAAACGGGTGAGTTTGCACGTGGTCCCTTTAAGAGCCAGATTTAATGTCTTTGTGAACCAGCTTTTCTGGGGGTACTCCCCAATGTTTTAGTAGCAGGCAAAGTCAGATATTATGCCGCTGGTCTCGATTGTGCTGGGTCCACAAAATGCCCACAGCAGGGGCGCTCCCTGGCTCAGGGCCCTGCTCCTCCAGGGAGGGCTGCGTACCTGTGGGCTGCTCCCGGGTGGCTGTGCGGCCCCGCGGCTTGTGAAGGTGGCGTTTTTCCTCTCCAGAAGGGAGTTTCAGCCTCTTCCACCTCAGTTAGGATTGTCCGTTGTTGCAGGAGTTCCTCTTATCCAGTTTTCAGTTCTGTCTCAGGGGTAATTTTTCCATAAGTAGTTGTAAATTGGCTGTGTCCGCGGGAGGAGGTGAGTTCAGAGTCTGCCTACGCCGCCATCTTGACTTCCTCCTCCTGTTTCACCTCTTAAATCCTGAACCTGGTGCTTTTTTATCAATCATAATTATCTTAGCTGTGTTCACTTTCATTATTCCTAGCTACATTGGATCCTTCTAGCAAGCCACCTTGCTGAGGCCCTCTTCACTACCAGATTTAGACCTTCTGCTGCATTGCCTGAGGAGTGTGCTATTTACATGGCTTAGTACATTTGTTGCTGCTCTTGGACCATAGGAGGCATGTCAAGAGAGCCTCAGAATCATGCAGACCTAACCACTATTACATAATCCATTCTGCCCAACTCCAATTTGGCACTCAGTGCTGCACAGAAATCTCTGATAGGTTTCTCCCTGTAACATAGAAGTTCACTTCATGGATTGATGCATTATGCAGGCTACTGGAAATACAATGGTAAACAAGACAGATTTGGACCCTGACTTATGGAAATTCCATAAAAGCTTACAATATTTATTTTTCTCATGGGTATAAGTACTTACTTTGTTCCGAATTGTATCTTGAGACATCAATTTCTGTGGAAGAATTAAGCAAAAATATTTCTATTAACTACTTGTGAGAGTTGTTCTTCCTCCTGTCCCAACTCTCCTCTAAACTGTGTTTCTTTGTTCCTAAGGTGGCCCTCTTGATACGATGCATTACTGGTTCCCACCTCTTTTCAGCACCTTCAGCCAGCCCTGTTCTATCTATCCTTCCACACTACTTATTCTTTGAGGACTCATAGGCATTGAGGATGAGAAGTGGGGAGGGGATGCAGCTGACTAGAAGGGAGTGGGAAAGATAATGATAAAAATCCCAGAAAGAGAGATCTCATGGCGTAGAAACAGGTCAGTGCCTTTATGAGCCCCATCTCTGTTTCATTGATAAATACTACTCTATATTTGTCTCTTCTTATCATCTCCCAGTATTAAGTCACTAAAATTCTCGAATTCTTTTTGTGTAATGCTAGCTAGTGGTGTCTATCATCATAGTGTCTTCTCTCTTCCATTTTTTTTTCCTCAGGTAATTTCCCTTGGAGCTCAGATAATTTTCTTTTGGAATATTCTTGTTATTACTAGTGTTAAACTCAATCTGATTTCTTTGGTTGACATTCTTGGTAACGTGAGCTTTGGGAGATTAAAAGTTCAGGGAGAATCACTAATCTGTCAGAGATTCTTTGATTCATGTATTGAAATGGATTCCCAGAATATCGGCAAAGTCTCTGGCTATCTGGTAAGTAGAAATGAATTTAGACGGAATTTTGGCATTTCTCCCTCTGTGACTTTCACAGAGAATCTCCATTTTTACTCATTGTTACTCACCATTTTGCCTGCGTCGTGTCCATCTTGTTAGCAAAATAGCCAGAATGGCAAATCCCAGTAGAGTCAGGATGACAGCCAAAGTTATTTCTGAAACAAAAACTCACTTGTAGTCTTGCTTATTTAAACACAGTCATTATCAGAGACAATTCCTCGTCACCTCTTACTATTTTCACGCTACAGATATTTCCCTTTTACCCTCTTTTCTGCTATTTCAACTCCTTTCTTCCTTCATCTTTCTCATTTTATGGTCCTCACATTCCTTCCCTGCCCATTTCTTAGCTTTTAATGTTGGTCCATTTGGTCAGATACTAAGAACCTCAGATGCTGTGTATCCTTGGTTTAGAGTGGGAAATCTGACAGATTTCCTCCTCAATTAAGCCCATTACTCTGTGGGCGGGAGAAGGTTAGAGGGAATCATCGGTATGCAAAGCAATCCACTGGGATGTGAGAAAAAAATATTAGTTCTATTTTTAAGTAATTTTATCTTATAGTTTTAAAATCTCTAAATTTTCTATTTAAAAATATATTTATTAGTATAATAGTATGGTCATAAAATTTATAAATACATATGTAAGGAATGCATGCTCAAAAATTTATAAATGGGTGAATGAACAAAAAATTTTGGAGGCCCCTGACTGAAGGATCTTGACTGAAGTGGTTATATTAATGAAAGCCACAGCAGAGGACAGAAATTTCTTATCATTGGGAAAGACTTTTCTGTCATCATCCACCAAACCTCTCATGATAAGACAGATATTTGGGAGGATTGTTACTGTGGTTAATAGGAGAAAGCATGCTAGGACTGCCTAACTTGTTTTTGTTATGTGTCATAGGAGAGAAAATCTTAATTAGATACATTGCTGTGGTTATGAAGAACAGAGACTATGGAGGCTTTGGGAGAAAAAAGAAAAAAAGAGGGGGAGAGAGAGGGAGAAAGGAGGAAGAGAGGGAGGAAGGAACGAATGAATGAACCAACCATAAATCTGCCTGTGACAGTGAAAAATACTGAAGAATATTGAACTCTGAAGGGCTAAGAAAATTAATTACACCAAGATTAAGGCTATTGCAAAAAAGCAATAGGTGAATTCACCTCAAGATGTAATGACACACCTCCAATTTGGGCAGGTTAGGCAAATGTCTACTGAGTCTTTTAGGTGTTAGATCATGTGAGAAAATTCTCCCACCAAATCAACCTTCAGAGATTTGCTCCTAGTGGACCACTAAAATGAACAGTAAATAGTTTGGCTTCTATCATGCAAGTCAGAATTTCATAGCTGATGTGAAATAATCTTTAGGGGAGAAAGGGATAACCACAGTGTACTTGGATCAAGCTTCTGAAAAGTAGTATTTTCTTTGAGTGGTGTCTGAAATTTTCTGGCTACAGGACAGTTAGAAGATGATCACTCCATTTATGAGGAAAATGAGAGGAAGAGTTGAGGCAGAATATAAAGTGAACAATATTACAGGAAGTGAGATAATAGGCTAAGGACTTTTCCTGTTGCTCTGGAGGATGGTTATTTTCTTTGAGGGTTCAAACTCCAGAAACTAAAGGAGAGATCAGCAGTCTCACTCTAGGGCTGAGTTGACTGTGGGTTGTTTTCCCCAGGCTCCCAAGGAATCAATGAAAGTGAAAGAAAGGATATTGAATTTGAAAGAAAGCAGGCAAGGAAGGTGAAGCAGTTGTGTTAAAGTCTCTGAAGACTCCTGAGCCAATAGGGTCAAGAAGGCCTCAGAGAGGGAGTCAGTCCATACCCAAGACCGCCATTTTCCAGGTATTGTCTTCAATAGGTTCTGTGTCATCTGGATTTCTTTATCGGAAGGAGATCAAGATAAAATGAACACCCCAAGCTCACAGTTTCTGAGCAGAATGAACTTGGATGTGGGGGAGACCCTCGTAGACAAGGATGCAGAGAGTTACAGAGGAATCGTGTGGCTCAGGTGGTCAGACCTAAGCAGACTACGGAAGTGTGGTCTATGAAGGTTCTAGAATTTGTGTCATAACAAAGAATTAGAACTTCAGAGAGGCAAGAGGAAAGGAAGAGGAGGACCAAGAGGCTGGGAAGATTTCAAACTGCTTTGGAGGACCTTAAACTTAGGATACTGCAAGGGAACTTATTGTACCTGGGCTCTGGAGTAATTTCTAATTTTCCAGAGATTTTGAAGCCAGAGATTGTGTTTTACTCATCTTTGTAACTCCTGAGGCAGAGAACCTCCTATAGAATAGGCACTTAATAAATGCTTGATGATTAAAAGTGAGAACAATTCCTATGTTTATTTGAAAAGAGAGGCCTTGAAACAAATGAAGGGTTAACCAGTGAGGCTGAGTTGTTGGAATTAGATAGTAGAGGAGAGTCAAGAGGTGTGTGGTGCTAGGAAGAATGAGCCAGTGAATGGGATTTCAGAAGCCATTGTAGAGAATAAGAGGAATGATAAAACTGCCTTTTATTGAGTGTTTATGAACTATAAGGCTCTGTAGTGGATACTTGACAAGTATAAACTCATTTAATCCCCAATGACTTTCACAATGAAATCCTTTAAGACTGAGACATCTGAAGTCACCCAGCAAACAAATGGCAGAGTTTCTGACTCCAAAGCCCACACTCTATTCACAAAGCCACATTTCATTTCAATCTTGGAGGCCTACTGTCTATGGTGGTATTTTATAGGATAAGCAGTCAGCCACTGGAGGAGGAGAGGAATGCCTTCCACTTTTAGGATGTTCCACCTGCCAGGTCTGGGGCAACTCTGGACTACTTTGATTTTTAAAATCAACTTTGATTTGGTTGAAATCCTTATTTGGCCTATTTTTATGATCTAGGTTGATGAGGGAGGAGTCATTTAAAATTTTTACGTATATAAATTTAAATTATTAATATCCTAATAATCAGTTCATATTTTAATTCTAACACTTATCTATTGACACAGATTCATTCTTTTTATATTACAAAGTTATTAGAATGATTCTAAGTCTGATAGTCAGTTGCAATGATTAATTATATAGTTTTGACTGTGCATACCATAAAAGAATTATTAGGATTTGATTGCATAATATTTTACAAAATAAATTAGCACCTCAGCCTACTTTCAGTAGCTCTTCTGCTGTAGACTAAATGTAAACTGGTAGCAAAATTCTAATGGAGGAAATGTGATAATTCTATGATGTTACCATCATAACTACTGCCATCCTCATAAAATCTAAACACAAACTCAAACTAAGCCAACAAAACAAAATACCCTCTGTGATGGTTGTTTTATGTGTCAACTTGGTTAGGCTCTGCTGCCCAGTTGTTTGATCAAACACCAGTCTAGATGTTGATGTGAAGATGTTTTTTAGATGTGATAAACATTTACAATCACAAGACTTTAAGTAAAGGAGGTTACTCTCCATAATATGGGTGAGACTCATCTAATCAGTTGAAAGCCTTAAGAGCAAAGACAGATTCCCCTAGAAAGAAAGAATTACGCCTCAAGACCGCATCATAGAAACTCTGCCTGAGTTTCCAGCCTGCTTGGCCTGCCCTGTGGATTTCAGACTTAAGACTGCAATATCAACTCTTATGTGAATTTATAACCTGCTGGCCCACCCTATAGATTTCAGACTTGCCAGCCCCCACAATTATGTGAAGAAATTCCTTGAAATAAATCTTTTTTTCTATAATTACCCTATTAGTTCTGTTTCTCTGGAGAACCCTGACTAATATACCTCTTTGCTAAATATCTAATTATTGGTCATATGATATAGTGCATGTGTTAGAAAAAACTACCTGTGGGCCCTCTGTACATTTCCAGTAGGGGTGGGGGACATTTGATCTATTTTAGAAAACTGACCACACACAATAGAAATTCTAAGCTGCTAATAAGGAGAAAGAAATAATGTGGAAAGAGTTCAGATATGTAACATTCAATGGATTTGACTTGATGGAGCTTACAATTTAAGAAACGTAGAGTAATGAATAGCAGGCATCCCCTTTGATCCATAGTTTGTTTGCCCAGGACTGATAATTGAGGCACATAGATTAAAGGCATACTTGTCCTTTAATTCAGGCATTTGGATGAGATGAGAAAATTTAATGTTAATATTTCTAACCAGTATCTAACATACACCTATTATGTATTGTTGATTGATGAGAAGTCCATGTAATTCAAATATCCTTGATACACAGCAGTATTAGCAACTTGTTGGGCAACGGCAAGAGTATGACTTTCTTTTTAAATGGAAAAAATTTTTGTACCCCGTTGGGATGGGCTAGGAAAGCTTATATTTGGGGCCATGCATTTTCTTATAAGACAGGTTTGGATTTGCTCAAATTCTTGAGGCTATCTCTTGGGACTAGAGAATTCTGCACTGTAACATATGGATGAGATGACTTTGGCCCAGAACATTGCTATGTTTTAAAGTATAGTGTATTAATAGAAAATTTGAGGTATAGTAAGGCCAACAGATTAGGAGGTGATTGTCATTGCAAAGATAGTTTGTTACTCACAGTTCCCAGGATAGAAGGACACGCCATGCCACAGGGGACCCTGTGAGGAAGCACCTGTTTCAGTCAGGAGGCAGAGGGAGGGGGGGAACTGTGGACAAGAGCCTTTATTGTGGTTTCTGTGGAGAGGAATGGGAGTGGCAGGGTAAGCAGGTTTAGGATTGACTAGTTTGAATAATTTCAGTGGGCTCCAGGGCATAGGGACTGCCCCTATTTGTCTGGTACCTGGCCTTGGGGTGATTAGGGCAGGTGGATAGTGGCCTGGAGTGTGAGACCCTGATAAAGGAAGTGGTTGGGTGTGGTCTCTGGATTGGTTGGTTTGTATTTGAAAAGCACACTTGTGGGTGAATTGTTTGCTATCTCTAGGAATTGGCTAACCTGGGAGGAGCAGTCCTTCTAGGGTCAGCAAAGCCCCAAATATCAAAGCATCAGAATACAGAAAATAAAAGATATGGTTAATACATGGGGCAAAATAATTACCTCTGCTTCTAGTATAGGATAATGGAAATGAGACTCTTTCAAAACTTTCTGTTTACAGTAAGATGGCATCATCGTGTGTATTTCAGGATGTGGTTAGAAAGCAGTGTCCTTAGAAAAGGCTAAATGTGCTAAAACAGGGGAATTATTAGATAAATTATTATATATCTAAATATATTACACAGCCAGGACAATCATATTTTTATAGAATTTATAATGACATGGGAAAAGCACATGGTATAATGTTACATGAAAAAAGAAGTTCAAATAAGCTAAAATATAAATTAATCTGAAACTCATAAAATATATTAGACTGGTAATAATGGTTCTCTCTCATTGTGATATAATGGACCGTTTATTTTCTTCTTTATATTTTCTAATATTTTCCATGTTTGCACAGTGATTTTGCTTTGCCATTTTAAATAATAAAAATAATAGATAGATGGGTAAGTAAGGATGTAGATATGTGAAAACTCTCGGAGGGGAATATTTACATAGTTTTCTTTCCTGCTTGTCTTTGTGTTTTGTGTCTGCCTAGATAGGCCAAAGTTGCCTAGAGAGTTGTGGGGGAAGTCTCATTGCATAATGAGGATGCCCTGAGAAAAGAGCTGCCTTTGGAGAGCTTCCATTCATACTGATTTACTAGGCTACAATGATTAACCTTGACATTTTGGTAGATTATACTGTTACATAATATGTGTAATGCACATGAACCCACAGATTACTTTAATGCTCATATTGTTCATTGAACAAATATTTATTCAGTACCTACTACATGCAAGGTTCTATAAGTCGAGTAACACCTATTTAAAATGACATAAAATAACATATTTTAAAATCTAATAGAAATTTTTAAAATGTAGCCCTGTGTCAGTGAACACTTCCACAAGTTCTTCAGAAATATTACCTTTGGCTCATCTTCCTTTTCTGGTGCTCCCGGTAATAGCTAAGGCAAAGGACAACTCTGCCAGTCAATCCTTAAATATTTTTCCCTCTTATAAAAGCAATACATGCTCAACACTGAAAAGTTTGAAAATAGAGAAGTAGAAAAATAAGAAAACATTATTCTTCCTTCTAGAGAAAAATCATTTAACATTTCAGTGTATTTCCTTCTAGTCTTTTGCTTATGTATATATATATTTCACAATTATAATAAAATGACATATTTAAATTGAAATGTACCATTTTTTGAACTGTCATTTTTAAATTTAAAAAGATGCATACCTGTCATAAAAATCTAAAAAATGCAGACAACTATAAAGATGAAAACAAAAATTTTCTTCTTGGTACTTCTCTTGGAATTGTGTCTTAACCATATAAATAGTTCAGAGTTTGTTGTTGTCAAATCTAACATACTTGCAGAAAAGTGTACAAACTTCAAGTGCACAGCTCAATGGATCTTTTTGTAAGTGTACTTTCATATAACTCTATCTAGATCAAGACATAGAACATTTCCAGCACCCTAGAAAGCTCTTATGTGTTCCCTCTCCAGATCACCCCTGCCAAAGATAATTACCATTTTGATTTCCGTGCATGGATTAGTTTTCCCTGTTCTTAGACTTCATATAAATGGAATCATAGAGTATATACTCTTTGTTGTCTGGCTTCTTTCACTCAAAATTATGTAGTGAGATTCATCCATGTCATTGTGTGTGCAGCTATAGTTTATTCTTTTTCATTGCTGCGTGGTATTCCATTTTATAAATACTCTACAATTTATTTATCTGTTTTACTGTGTATGAGTATTTGGGTTATATCCAATCTTTGGTTCTTATGAATAACGCTTCTATGAACACTCTTGTACATATTTTTTGGTAAGCATGTGCACCAATTTCTATTATGTATTTATCTGGGACTGGAATTGCTGGATCTTAGCTAGACTATGTTTAGCTTTAGTAGATACTACTGCACAGTTTTCAAAGTGGCTATAATAATTTAGATTCCCACAGTTAGTGTTTAGGAGTCCTAGTTGCATGTGCTTTCTAAAAACTCCCAGTTGTTGGTTTATAAGCTAGTGCTCAGAGGGTATGATGTTAAAGATGGTAGACTTCACCCATCATGGACTTATTTAATTAATTTACCTGCCAATCTGGGCTATATTACTGTACCTATTGATGCATAACAAATTACCCCCAAATTTAGCAACTCAAGATAATAAACATTTATTATCTCACACAGTTTCTGAGAGTCAGGAATTTAGGAGTGGCTTAGCTGGGTGGCTCTTGTTTAAGGTCTCTCACAAGGTTGCAGTCAAGCTATTGAGTGGGGTTGTAGTCATTTGAAAGCTTGACCAGGGCTGGAGGATGTGCTTCCAAGATGTCTTACTCATATGGTTGTCGGCAGAAGACCTGGATTCCTTGCCATCTGGGCTTCCTCAGGGTTCTGCTCATGACATGATGACTGGATTTTTGCAGTGAGTGACCCAAGAGAGAGACTGAGAGAGCAACAAGAAAGAGGCTTCAATGTCTTTTATAATCTAATCTTGGAAGTGACAGACCAAGTTTGGTACAATGTGAGAGGGAACTACACAAAGGTGTGAATACCAGGAATTGGGGATTATTAAGGGCATTTTAGAGGTTGGTACTGCAGTTACTATCTATTTTATTTTCCCATGCTTATTTGATTCAATACTAACCTTGAAGACTTTGAGGAAGCACGGTGTTGGGATCTGGGATAGTTTATCACAGATCTAGGTTGTGATTCCCTTAGCTCAGCACGTGTAGTCATGGTTGCATTATGTATGTCAACCAGACATTCTCTTTGCCACGTGCAAACTTTATTTTTTGAAGACTGTAGAGACCTTGATCTAAATCTATTTTCTTTTTCAGAATTTCAGGATATAATATGTGTCTTGCTGGGAAACATACCAGGTGTAAAGGCCTTGAACTTCCAGGATCTCACCCAGTGCAGGCTCAACTCTGCTTCACTCTCTCATTTGGGTCTTACTGCCAAGTAGAAAACCAGAATGATGCAAGACTTCTGAGTCACCTGTTACCAAGATTTGCTCTCAAATGACTCTTTAATGACTCAGAAACGTATTGGATTCTTCACCAAAAATGTGAGTAGTGGATTGGTTGTATTTAGAATAGATTGAATCAGAGGAGAAGGAGAAAGAATTATGGCATGGAAAACGGAGAATATGTAAAGTCCTTGACCATATGGAGAATGAGAAAATTAAACATTTATTAGCTGAAAGGTGATATGATTTTCTTTTTAAGTGTGTGGAGGTTTAGGCCATTCTCAGAAATCTTTTCTATTTTGGAATTAATTATATGTATGGTAAGCCTATGGGTCTATTTTCAACTACAGGTAAGAGCTACTTATAATGACCAGGAAAAGAAGAAATAGAATTAAACTATGCCTATCTTGTTTAGTCAAAGACCTGCAGTAGTTTTCACTTTGTTGGCAATTTAATACTTCTGATCTACCAGACTTATCAGAGCTTCTGAGCTTCTGAAGTTGAAAAGTGTAGAGAACCTGCAAGCAATGCAGTTGCCTGAACTATACGTGACTTGCCTTTTTCTCTTTTTGTGCTCAAAGATAGAGTTTTTCTAGGTTGCTATATCTCTTTTGTAGTCCATTTGCTGGTTTTCCTTTTATAAACTTTGGTAGGTCAGGAACTATATTTGATTAACTCACATAGTAATTGAGGACTGAACCCTCAAAAATTAATTATGAAGAAAAGTTTCAGCAAGTTAGAACCTGTTCGAATAAGATATATCTGGACTGATGACCAGGAATAATTACTTCCTCAAGGATGTTTTTCCTGGAAAACAGAACCAATCAGGAAACAGAATTATAGTTTAGGAATTGATTAGTGAACCAAGAATTCACATTATAATGCCTTAAATTTTTTCAAGGGATAACTTTATTAGGCAATTACAGTAATTGGGTCTGATAAGTCACTTAGAATCAGAGTACCTTCTTACCAAACAAAGATGAAAAAAAGTTGATACATATTTAATCTTTCAACTGTTAAGATGCTACATTGGGTTATAATATATTCATTTGGCTACAATAGCTATCTATTTAATGTATTTCAACATCCAATCTTCTTCCTTTTACGAGGAAGAAGAACTTAGGAAAAAAGTAAAGAAGTCATTCATTCAACATACCTTCATTGAAAGTTTGTTATATGCCAGGCACTGTTGTAAGTCTTGAAAATATTGCAGTAAAGAAGATATATAAAGTTCCTGTCTTCTTGGAACTTACTTTCTAGAGGTGGGGAGGGCAAAATAAACAAGGAACCAAATAAATGTAATGATTTTAGACACTGGTAAGTGCTATGGAGAAAATAAAACAGACTAATGAGATAGAAGTAAATGGTGATTGGTTGATTTAATTAGGGTGTTCAGAGGAGGCTTTTCTTAGGAAGTTTAAGCATTTAAGCAAATCTGAATGTTCAGAAGGGGACAGCCTTAAAAGGATCCTGGAAAGACATAGGTTTAGGTGGAAGAAGCAGTAAATACAATCATCAGTTTATCGACACATCATAAATCATGAGACGTGTAAATGCTTTACAATTATGACAGAACTGAGAAAATTGAATTATACATGTGGCCAATGTTTGGAAGAAAACAATAACATCATCTAACTCTTTGAGGGATACGATTTATGTCTCAGGTATTTATGTACATTGTCTGTTATTTAAACTAGTTCAATTATTTATTCATTCTACAAATACATATGTAACATCTACCACGTGCCAGGCACATTCCACACACCGCACAGCAATGATGGAGTAGATAACAAACCCCACCTTCATGGAACTTAAACCTTATTGGTGGGAGCCAGAAAGTATAACAGATAAAGTTCAGAGTTTTCATACGTTGATAGGTGCTATGAACAATATAAAATAAAGTAATAAGTTAGAGAAAGACTAAGAAGGAGACAACTTGTTTAGAATGGTCAAAAAAGTTTCTCTGGAAAAGAGACATTTGAGATGAGACATGAATGACATGAAGGACTCAGCCTTGCAAGGAGCATTCCAGGTAGAGGGAATAGCAGATCAAATTCCCTGAAGCAGGAATGAATTTGGTGCATTGGCTGTGCAGAGTGAAGGCCAGTTTGGTTGGGTTGTGTGCAGGGATGAGATGAAAATGGTAGGACATGAAGTTGGAAATTTAGGTAGGGCCATGTCAAGTAGGGCTTTATATGTCATGCTGAAGAGTATAGATCTTGCTCTTATACTAGGAAACTAGAAGAGGGCTTAAAGTGGGCACCAATATATGTTTTTTAAAAGCTGCTCTATGGACAATGGGCTTATAAGTAGAGACTTACAATGGTAGGATACGTAGAAGCAAAGAGATCTGCTGAGAAGCAGCTCAGTGCATCATGTGAAAGGTGATGATTATTGTTACTCTTGTTTTATTAGTGAAGAAATCTAGGCACACAGAGGTTAATATGTTGTTGAAGGCTACACAGGAAGTAAGTTTATTTATTATGTGTCTGGGCCTTGTTTTCTTTCAGCTTATCCTATTTGTGGTTTCCCTAGATTCTTGAATCTGTAACTCTTTAAATTTATATCTTTTACCAAATTTGAGAAGTTTCTTGCAATTATTTCTTCAAATATTTTTTTTTCTGCAGTAATCTCTCTTCTTCTGGGACTCATGTGACACAAATTTTCAATCTTTTGGTATTGTCCCACAGTTGCCTGATGCTCTGTTATTTTTCAATATTTTCTCTCTGTTCTTCAGATTGGATAATTTCTATTTATTTAAC
This sequence comes from Rhinoceros unicornis, assembly GCA_028646465.1. Lineage (NCBI taxonomy): Eukaryota > Metazoa > Chordata > Mammalia > Perissodactyla > Rhinocerotidae > Rhinoceros > Rhinoceros unicornis. The sequence goes on along the minus strand of CM053523.1, from coordinate 30,322,491 downwards.
TTCAAGTTCACTGACTCATTTTTGAGTCTTCTTCATTCTGCTATTAAGTCCATCCAGTTGATTTTTAAAATTTCAGATATTATTTTTTTGTTTTAAAATTTCCATTTGGTTCCTTTTTTATAGTTTTTATTTCTCTTCTGAGAAATTCTATCTTTCCACTCATTTTAAGAGTTCACCTGTACTTCATGGAGTCTTGCACTCTGCCACACTCTTCCACATGACTGGGAGTTACCCTTGGGGTGAAGCAGCAAAGGAAAGAGATAGAAAAAATTAGCAAGGATTTCCCCCACATTCCATGGACTACAGGGGACCTTTTTCCTGGTTTCTTTGGCGAGAGAGAGGGTTTCCTTTCAGGATTTTAGGTGTCTACCACCACACTTCTGTGGCAGTGCAGCTCCTCAAGCAAATGGGGCCTTTCAGGCAGGGCTAGGGGGGAAAAGGGAGAAATAATGGAGATTCTCCTCTCCCCACCCCAGACACTCTCTGACTCAAAATGGCTCTTTTTCCTGCTCCTCTGGCCAGTAAAATGTAGTTTCCCTTAGAGGTTTTGCTGTCTGCTTTCATTGTGCAGTTCTAAGACTTGAGCTGCCATTGGATCAAGCCTGGATATAAGGAGAAAAAAACTTGAGATACACCATCCATATTGGTTAGTCTTCAAGTTTTGATTTTCCCCCATAATCTGCTTGCTATTGTTTACTTTTCAAAGTGCTTAACAGGTCACTTTTGCATTTTGTCCAGAGATTTTAGTTGTAACCTGTGGGAGGCATAGGCTGTAGTGGGCTTACTCCATCCTGGCCAGCACTGGAAGTCTATATGTTTTATTATGGAATAACTTAAAAAATAAATATGCCTTTGACTTTATATTCCTGAACTTCTTTTTATAGTTAAATGGCTCAAGAGCTTTCTAAATATGTTATCCCTTTACCTAATTTTTTCCCTTTTACTCTATAGCCTACTCTAACTTGGTTTCAGTGATAGAGGAGAGGGGTTAAAATCTAAAAATTACTAAATACAATGGTTGTTTTCCCCCACATCCTCACTGGGTACACTATAGACTTATTCATGATGCTGATGATACACAGTACAATATATGATCAGTGGGTCAGGGAGTGAAGTTGGGGCATGGAATCCACAGAGGCTGAGAGCATCTGTCTTTCTCTCATGCTGTTGCTGGGGCTAGTATTCCCACTCCTTGGAGGCCATGTGTGGCCATGACCACACAGTCACTGGAATTGAACACATTTTCATACCAGGAAATGAGCTTGACAAAGTAGTCACATCGTATTTTGTATTTGTTTTCTAATAGGTAATTCATGCACATTTTTAAAATATTCAGGAGGTGAAAATTAAATCAGAAATAAATGTTATAAATTTAAAGAGCAACAGAAATATATATAATAAAAATTAAATCCTTCTTCCACCTCTGTTCTCAGGCAACCCAGAGGCAACCATTATTACTATCTGCTTGTTATGATCTCAGATATATTCTGTGCATATGCCTAACATATTTTTCTGTTGTGGTAAAATAGACATAACATAAAATTTACCACATAACCATTTTTAAGTGTATAGTTCAGTGGTATTAAATACATTCACACACATAACCATTTTTAAGTGTATAGTTCAGTGGTATTAAATACATTCACATTGTGCAGCCATCACCACTATCCATCCTCATAACTCTTTTCATCTTGTAAAACTGGCACTATATACCCGTTAAACAATAACTCCCATTCTCCCCCCGCCCCCAGCCCCTGGCAACTACCATTATACTTTCTGTCTTTATGATTTTGACTACTTTAAGTACATCATATAAGTGAAATCAAACAATATTTGTCTTTTTGTGACTGGCTTATGTCACTTAGAATAATGTCCTCAGGGTTTATCCATGTTGTAGCATATTGCAGAATTCCTTTCCCTTTTAAGGCTGAATAGTATTCTATTGTATGTATATACCACATCTTGCTTACCATTCATTAGTCAATGGACACTTGGATTGCTTCTATGGTTTAACTATTGTGAACAATGCTGCTGTGAACATGGGTCTGTTACTGCACTAGGTCCGTTTTTGCCTGCTGCCCAGAAAGCCAAACACTGAGATGACGAGATTGCAGCAGAGAGAGTGTTTAATGACAAGGCAGCCAAGTGTGGAAATAGGAGAATGAATCTCAGATCCACTTCCCTGAAAATAGGGACTCAGGGATATTTATGGGTTAGGGACGAGGTGGTCTGAAATGATTGGAGGTGAGGAGAAATGAGGTAATTGGTGATCTGTGCAAGCGTAGTCAGGCTTCATGCCTCTTGGTAGCACACATGTTCACAGAATGGCGGTATTAGCATGCCCTGAGGGTGGAGTCCCAACCTCTTGCCACCAAAAAGGTTGCTTATTGGACACACGTCTGCATCGACCCAGTTGATGGGTTGGTGGTCTCAATCTGGCCTGAAGTGGACAAGAGGTTCAGTTCCTGAAAAAATAGCTCAAACACGCATTACCATGGTGACCCGGGCTCCAGGGGGATGTTACCTATAAGAACCTAGTGAGAGTCAGATAGCATATTGCCTAAACGGCACAGTTAACAATGCATAAGTTTATCATGCAGATTTAAGTCCTGGCCTTCCATTCTAAAGTTTCTAGATAAGGCCATCCCCCGCTTCTTCCTGGTACAGGGAAGAAGATGCCTTTACAGATGTAGATTTTCTTTACAAATGTAAATGTCACTTATAAAGGGTAACCAAAACTAAGAATGGGCTTAGCAGGGACCCACCCAGATACCAGAGATGTCTATGGTAATGGCCTGTTCTGGGGGGAGGCCTCCTATCCCAAACTCCTTTGGTTAGTTAGTGGGGGTGGGGGCCAATTCTGATCCCCCATAGTTACTAGCTGCTTAATCATCAATAGCTAACTGTTTTCCGGTTTCAGGTGTACAAGTATCTCTTTGAGACCCTGCTCTCAATTTTTGGGGGGTATATACTCAGAAGTGGAATTGCTGAGTTATATGATAATTCTATTTTTAGTTCTTTGAGGGATGACTATATTGTTTTCTACAGCGCTGTACTATTTTACATTTCCACTAACAGTGCACAAGCTTTCCAATTTCTCCACATCCTCATCAATTGTTTTCTGTTTATTTGACAGTAGCCATCCTAATGTGTGTGAGGTGGTATCTCATTGAAGTTTTGATTTACCTCTCCCTAATAATTACTACTGTTGAGCACCTTTTCTTGTGCTTATTTGTAATTTGTATATCTTCTTTGCAGAAATGGCTGTTCAAGTCCTTTGCCCATTTTTTAATCAAGTTTATTTTTTTGTTATTGAGTTTTAGGAGATCTCTATTCTAGATATTAATCCGTTATCAGATATACGATTTGCAAATATTTTCTCTCATTCTGTAAGTTGCCTTTTTACTCTCTTGATAGTGTCTTTTGATGCAAAAAATTTTTAAATTTTCATGATGTCCAATTTGTCTAGTTTTTCTTTTGTGACCTCTGCCTTTGGTGTCATACCCAAGAAATCATTGTCAAATCCAATGTTGTGAAGCTTTTGTCTTATGTTTTCTTCTAAGAGTTGTATTGTTTTAGGTCTTACATTTAGGTCTTTGATCCATTTTGAATTAGTTTATGTATACGGTATTAGGTAAGGGTCTAACTTCATTCTTTTGTGTGTGGATATCCAGTTTTCCCAGCACCATTTGTTGAAAAGACTGCCCTTTCCTCATTAAATAGTCTTGGTTCCCTTGTCAAAAAACATTTCACTATATATGCAAGGGTATATTTCTGGGCTTTCCATTCTATTCCATTGGTCTATGTGTCTGTCTTTTTGCCAATACCACAATGTTTTTGTTATTGTAGTGTTGTAGTAAGTTTTAGAAATCAGGAAGTGTGAGTCCTCCAGTTTTGTTCTTTTTCAAGATTATTTTGGCTATTCGGGGTTCCTTGAGGTTTCTTGTGGATTTTAGGATGGGTTTCTGTATTTCTGAAAAAAACATCATTGGGATTTTGATAAGGATAGTATGGAATCTGTAGATGGTTTGGGTAGTATTGATATTCTAACAACATTAAATTTTCCAATCCATGAACATGAGATGTGTTTCCATTTATTTATGTCTTCTTTAATTCCTTCTGTAATGTTTTGTAGTTTTCATTGTATGAGTCTTTCACCTACTTGGTTAAGTTAATTCCTGAGTATTTTATTCTTTTCGATGGTGTTGTAAATAGAATTGTTTTTGTAATTTCCTTTTTAGATTGTTTATTGTTCTTGTATAAAAATGCAATTGATTTTTGTGCTGACTTTGTATGCTGCTACTTTGCTGAATTAATTTATTAGTTCTAGCAGTTTTTTGGTGGAGTCTTTAGGATTGTCTACATATAAGATCATATCATCAGCAAACAGAGATAGTTTTACTTCTTTCTTTTAAATTTGGATGGCTTTTATTTCTTTTTCTTGCCTACTTGTTCTGGCTAGAACTTCCAGTACTAGGTTGAATAAAAGGTAAAAGTGAGGTTCTTTGCCATGTCTTTGAACTTAGAGGAAAAGCTTTCAGTCTTTCATGAGTGAGTATGATGTTTGCTGTGGGTTTTTCATGTATGATTTTTATTATGTTGAGGACGTTTCCCTCTATTCCTAGCTTGTTGAGTGTTTTTATCATGAAAAGGCATTTTTCCAAATGCTTTTTCTGCATCAATTGAAATGATCATATATGATTTTTTTCCCTTCATTCTGTTGATGTGGCATATTACATTGATCAATTTTCCTATGTTGAACCATCCTTGCACTCTGGGAATAAATTCCACTTGGTCATGGTGTATAATCCTCTTAATATGCTGCTGAATTTTGTTTGCTAGCATTTTGTTGAGGATTTATTGCATCAATGTTCATAAAGGAAATTGGTCTGTAGTTTTCTTTTCTTGGGGTGTCTTTGTCTGGCTTTGGTATCAGGGTAATTCTGGCCTCAAAGAATGAATCAGGAAGTGTTCCTTCCTTTTTAATTTTTTGGAAAAGTTTGAGAAGGATTGATAATAGTTCTTCTTTAAATGTTTGGTAGAATTCACCAGTGAAGCCGTCAGGTCCATGGCTTTTCTTCTTTGTGAGATTTTTGATTATTGATTCAATCTCCTCACTAGTTATAAGTCTATTCAGATTTTCTAATTACTCATGATTTAGCCTTACTAGGTTTTGTGTTTCTAGGAGTTTGTCCATTTCATCTAGGTTATCCAATTTGTTAGTGTACAGTTGTTCATAGTAGTGTCTTATGATCCTTTTTATTTCTGTAAAATTGGTAGTAATGTCTTCATTTTCATTTCTGATTTCGGTAATTTGAGTCTTATCTCTTTTTTCCTTACTCCATCTAGCTAAAGGTCTGTCAATTTTGTTGATCTTTTGGAATAACCAACTTTTTGTTTTGTTAATTTTATCTATTGTTTTTCTATTCTCTATTTTGTTTATCTCTACTCTAATCTTTATTATTTCCTTCCTTCTGCTAGCTGTGGGTTTAGTTTGTTCTTCTTTTTCTAGTTCTTTCAGTTGTAAAACAGGTTGTTGATTTGAGATTATTCTTGTTTTTTAGTGTAAGCATTTATAGCTATAAATTTCTCCCTTAGCACTGCTTTTTTTGTGTTCCCATGAGTTTTGATATTTTGTATTTTCCTTTTCAGTTGTCTTTAAGCATTTTCTAATTTCCCTTATGATTTTTTCTTAGATCCATTGGTTGTTTAAAATTGTGTTGTTTAATTTACACAGTTTTGTGAATTTTCCAGTTTTCCTTTTGTTATTTATTTCTAACTTTATCATGTTGTGGTCAAGGAAGATACTTTGTGTGATATCTATCTTTTAAAATCTATTGAGACTTAATTTGTGGCCTAACATATGGTCTATCCTGGAAAATCTCATGTGCACTTGAGAAGAATGTGTATTCTGTTGTTGAGTAGAGTGTTCTGTATATGTGTGTTAGACCTGGTTGGTTTATTGTGTTGTTTAAGTCCTCTATCTCCTTACTTATCTTTTGTCTGGTTGTTTTGTTATTGTGAGTGGGGTATTGAAGTCTCCAACTAGTATTGTTGAAGTATCTATTTCTCCCTTCAATTCTGTCAATTTTTGCTTCATATATTTTGATGGTCTATCATTAAGTGCATATATGTTTCTAATTATTGTATCTTCTTGCTGTATTGAACCTTTTGTTAACGTATAATATCCTTTTTTGTTTCTTATAAACTTTTTTGATTTAAAGTCCATCTTGTGTGATATTAGTATAGCCACTCCTGCTCTCTTTTGGTTACTATTTGCATGGAATATCTTTTCCATCCTTTGACTTTCTAACTGTTTGTGTCTTTGGATCTCAAGTGAGTCTCTTAGAGATGGCATATACTTGGACCGTGTATATTTATTCATTCTACCAATCTTTGTCTTTTGTTGGAGAGTTCAATCCATTTACACTTAAAGTAACTACTAATAAGGAGGCACTTACTCCTGCCATTGTGCCATTTGTTTTCTATATGCCTTATAGCTTTTTTGCCCCTCATTTCCTGTATTCCTGCCTTCTTTGGTATTTAGTCGATTTTTTGTTGTGAAATGTTTAAATTCCTGCTTAATTTCCTTTTTTGTATATTCTATAGCTATTTTCTTTGTGCTTATCATGGAAATTAAATTTAACATACTAAAGTTATAACATTCTGATTTTATACCAGCTTTACTTCAATAACATACAAAAACTCTGCTCTTTTACAACTCTGTCTCCACCCTTATTGGCTATTTATGTCACAAAATTACATCTTTATAACTTGTGGTTCCCAAAACATAAACTAATAATTCTTTTAAATACATTAAAATCTTAAGTTATTTAGAAAACAAGATTTGGAGTTACAAATCAAAAATCTAGTAATACTAGCTTTTAGACTAATAATTGTTTTTTTTTCTTTAAATGTATTAGTCTTAAGAGAACCATGTAGGAAACAAAAAGTGCAGTTACAAAGTATTGTTACAATAATACTGAATTTTATAACTTCCCATGTATTTACCTTTATTGAGATCTTTATTCCTCCATAAGGCTTTGAATTACTGTCTAGTGTCCTTTCATTTCACCTTTCAGGACTCCCCTGAGCGTTTCTTGCAGGGCAGGTCTAGTGGTCACAAATTCCCTCAGCTTTTGTTTGTCTGGGAATGTCTTAATTTCTCCCTTACTTTTAAAGGCCAGTTTTGCTGGATATAGGATTCTCAGTTGACAGTTTTTTTCTTTTAGCACTTTGACTATATCAGCCCAAGTTTTCTGGCCTTCAGTTTCTGATGAGTAATCTACCAGTGATCTTATTGAGGATCCCTTATGTGTGATGATTTGTTTCTATCTTGCTGCTTTCAAGATTCTTTCTTTGGCTTTTGAAAGTTTGATTTTAGTGAGTCTCAATGTGGTTCTTTTTGAGTTCATCTTACTTGGAATTGCTTGAGTTTCTTGGATTTTAATATTCATGTCTTTCATCAAATATGGAAAGTTTTCAGCCATTATTTCTTCAAATATTCTCTCTCTCCTCTCCTTCTGGGACTTCCATGAAGTGTATGTTGGTCCACTGGATGGTGCCCCACAGGTCCCTTAGTTTCTGTTTGCTTTTCTTCAATCTTTTTTCTTTCTGTTCCTCATTGTGTTGTCTTCAAGTTCACTGATTCTTTCTTTGTCTGCCTGTTCAAATCTGCATTTGAATCCTCCTAGTGAATCTTTCATTTCAGTTGTATTTTTCAGCTTGAGAATTTCTTTTTGGTTTTGTTTTAGGTTTCTATCTCTTTATTGATATGTCCATTTTGTTCACTCTTCATTTTTTTGACCTTCTCCACATGTTCCTTTAGTTCTTTGAACAACTTTAAGATAGTTGTTTTAAAGACTGCCTAGTATATATGCCATTGTCTTTTTCAGGGACATTTTCTGTTGATTTTTTTTTCCTTTGAATGGGTGATATTTTCCTGTTTCTTTGTATGCCTTGTGATTTTTTTGTTAAACACTGGATGTTTTAATCTAATAATGTGGTAACTCTGGAAATCAGATTCTCCCCCTTCCCCAGGGTTTGCTGTTTTTGTTTTTTTGGCTGTTGTAGTGTCTCTGTCTGTTGAGGATCAGCCTGAGGTATAAACTTAAGGTCTCAGGACTTTTCTGAGCCTTTCTCTGGGCATATGTCGTCATTTTCTAATTTTTCCCATATATGCAGTTGTTTTTGAATGTCCTAGTCTTTAATGTCTGGCTCTTGAAAGGAGAAATAGTGAAAAAAGGAAGAGGGAGAGAAAAGGCCACAGGCTCTTTAAACCCTCTGGAAGTCACTTCACCTGGGGAGTGGGGGAGAGTAGGGAGGGCGGGGAGGAGGGGCTTGATATAATAGTGGGAGGTGCAACAACAATGGCTGTCCACTTCTTTGTTCACACCTCTGTAATCAGAAGAGCAACCAACAATCAGTACAGATCCCTGATATTTGGAGGAGAGGGTCCTTTTTGCCCACCCTGGCTCCTGCAAGCTGTCTACAAGCTGCTCCAGGAACACGTGCACAGCTGCCTGCCACATACCTAAAGCTGGGGGATGAGTATCTGATAATGTGTTAAGAGCTGAAATTGATTGATGTTAACTGCAATTAATGTCCAAGTCTTCCCCTGGAAATTGCAAGCCTTCAACAGACTCTGGAGGTCCAAAATAGTTTCAAAGGACAGATTCTACCAGTGCAATTGTTGTTTAGGTTGGGAGACAGATTCCTGGTGCTACTACCCAACTGTCTTCCCAAAATACTTGCACAACATGTTTTTGAATAGAAATGATAGCAAACTACATACCCAGTTCTGCACCTTGCTTTTTTGAGTTAACATTCTATATGTTGAAAATTGTTCCCTATAGCTACATAAAATATTTATCATTAATTTTTTATGGCTGCAAAATATTCCACTGAATATGTTTGTTAAACAGGCTTCTATTATTGTATAATTGGATTGTTTCCAATCTTTTGCTCTTATAGCATATGTTAATTTTTATTTTTTAAATATTGACAAAATTGCTCTCAGTAAAAATTTTACTAATTTAGACTGCCACCGACAGACTACCCAATTCTCTGCCAACTTAATAAAACAATATGTCGTGAAAATTTTGATATTTACTGATCTGGTAGGTGAAATACTATCATATGTTAATTTAAATTTGCATTTATTTTATTATGAGAAAGCTTTATAAGAATTTCCTTTTCTATGAATTTTGTTCATATCCACTTTAAAATTGGGTAATAGGTCTTTATTGATTTGTAGTAACTTTTTATATTATAGAAGTTAGTCTTTGACATATACGATGTAAAAATTACTTCTCAAAATGTATTTGGAATCTGCCTACATTGTCCATAGTTTTTCTCCATCTATGAATAAAGTTCACATTTTTTCTTTCTTGGGTTACTTCACTAGACTTCCAATTCTCTCCTCTTTCCATGAAGAATAGCATATTGCATACCTAGAAGCAGTTGTCTTGGTTTAGTTTTGTGGATTAGTAGCAGAGATGGATGAAACAGTGAAATTTAGAGGTGTTACAGCATTGGCAAAAGTTTCAAGTTGGTAGGGAAGGAAGCAAACCTAAGAGGGAGCTCATGGACTGGGTTGAGTATGGAGGTGCCAATAACTTGGAGGTCTCTATAAGAGTTATTAAAAGCAAAGTTAGTGGAGTAAAGGACAGTACAATGTGGTAATATAGTTCATTGTATTCTAACTGTGACATATTTTAAAGTGTGATCATAGGATCGGTTTGCTGAAGTGGATTGGAAACAAACATTGTGCAAGTAAAAGGAATAAAGAAATAATGTGGATTGAGTGTCATGTGGACCACCACTATGTTTGCTTAAATCATTCAGAATGAGGCAGGAATTGAGGAGGATAAAGTTTTGAACTGAATGAGGTGGAGTGACCAGAGATCAATAGTTAATAGCGCTGAGGATGGGAATAGCGTGGTATACCTACATTGGTTAGACTACAAAGGGGAAAGAGTAGGTGAAAGCAGGCATCCAAGCAATCTGGGAGCAGCTCTAACAGTCCAGGAGGATGACAGTCATCTCTCTGACCAAAGGAATTATGGGAAAATGATAAAATTCCCCTTGACAGAGTTGATAAAAAAGGATTTGTCTCAGGAGAAATTCAGATGTCATTCAGTGTGAGATGGTAGAAAAGCTTTGTAGCTTATTTTTTTCTCTATCTATCTATCTATCTATCATCTATCTATGTATTTATTAATTTATTATCTTATATTTTCAATCAGGATGATACTGTCCCTATAGGCAGCAAAAATTTGTTTTTACTCTTTTAGTATATAAAGCTGAGATATAATACAATACAGACATGTATAAACAGTATATTTGTGATATTAAAACTTCATAGGGGTGAGTGATTAGGAAATAAAAAGGCTCTTTAGTGGGCCAATGATGGAAAAAAGCTGAAGAAACGCTGCTTTATAGGAAAAGGCTGATGGTCTGTGTGAATTGAATAAAGGTTTAATAAAGCAAGATGAAAAGAGCTAGAAAAGGAATTAGCAGGAAGAGGATGGTTCAGCGGACAAGATCTTATTTGAATGAAAATGAGAATGAGAAGAATTTCAACATGAAGCATTTATATCTTGGGCTACAGTTACAGGTCACAGGAAAGAGTAAGGAAGAAATTTAAGAAACAGAGTGCAGGGAGTTGAAAAGAAGATAGGGAAGATATGGATGGGATGAACCATGTTCATGATTTTCTTTTTATTGTGGTAAAAAATGTAGAACATCTAATTTTTGGTCTGGCTTGTAAGAAGCTGGAAGTCACCACTCCATTCTGACAACAAGTAAAAAAATCGAACAATCTGAAAAACTGGCAACGTTTTTTTAGATCCATTCGAGAAGTGAGTTCATAGGGCAAACCACTGCCCCCCAAATTAAAGATACCAATACAGAAGAGAATCACAACTTTATGGAGCAGAAACTCATGAGCACATATCTTCACAGGAACCAGTGCTGAGGTAGGGAAACTTGAACTGCAATTGATGAATTGTTGGAGGCTCAGCATGAACAAGTCTGAGAGATAATTCCAGGGGGACTCAGTCATTGAGGGCCTCCACACTTCTGTGAATTTTGCCTCAGAACTTGACCAGGTTCTAATGGTGATTATAGAGAAAAATCCCCTTGTGCAGCTGGCAGGGGGAAGGGAAAAAAAACCATTTTGAAATATGCCAGAACATTAAAACCTTAACAAGGTCTTCCCACAGAAGAAACTTACTGACCTGGAGGAAGGGAAATACCCAACCCCAGCTCAGTCAAGTTATCCTGTCTCTCCTAAGAGATGAGGAGGACTGAGTGGCATGTGTGAAATTCACAGACTAGAGGTACAGGCTTGCTAAATGACTGAGACCTAATCATAGGCCTATAGAACACTTCCACTGCCCTCACACCTTACCACCACATTACTAAAGGCCTATCAATAAAAAATTACAAGACATATTAAAAGGCAAAAACAGTTTGAAGAGATAGAGCAAGCATCAGAACCAGACTCAGATATGGCAGGGATATTGGAATTATCATACCAGGAATTTAAGGCAATGAATATTAAGATGCTAAGGGATATGATGGATAAAGTGGGTAGCATGCAAGAACATATGGGTATTGCAAGCAGAGAAATGGAAATTCTAACAGAGAACCAAAAGAAATGCTAGAGATCAAAAACACTATAACAGAAATGAAGAAGTCCTTTGATGGGTGTATTAGTAGACTGGACAAGACTAAGGAAGGAATCACTGAGCTTGAGAATATCTCAATAGAAACCTCCAAAACTGAAAAGCAAACAGAAAAGAGACTGAAAAAAACCCCACCCAAAACAGAATATCCAAGGACTGTGGGACAATTACAAAAGGTGTAACATACACTTAATGGGAATTCCAGAAGGAAAGGAAAGCTGGGAACAAAAGAAATATTTTAAACAATAATGACTGTGAATTTCCCCCAAATTAATATTAGACACCAAACCACAGATCCAGGAAGCTCAGAGACCACCCAGCAGGATAAATGACAAAAAATCTACACCTAGGCATATCATTTTCACACCACATAAAAATCAAAGATAAAGAAAAAATCCTGAAAGACACCAGAGGAAAAAAGGACCTTACTTCTCAGAAACTATGCAAGCAAGAAGAGAGTGGAGTGTAATATTTAAAGTGTTGAGAGGGAAAAAAAATCACCAAGTCAGAATTCTGTACCCTGAGAAATTATCTTTCAAAAGTGAAAGAGAAATGCTTTCTCAGACAAAAAATTGAGAAAAATTTGTTGCCAGTAGACCTGCCTTGCAAGAAATGTTAAAAGTAGTTCTTTATAGAGAAGGAAAGTGATATGGATCAGAAACTAGAAGCTACATAAAGAAAGAAAGAGCATTGGGGAAGGAATAAGTGAAGGTAAAATAAAAACTTTTATTTTTCTTATTTGATCTAACTGATACAGTTTGTTCAGAATTCTATCAACAATATATTCAGCAGAGATTGTCAGAGTGGATCAAGAAACAATGCCCAACTATATGTTGTCTACAAGAAATCCACTTTATTTATTTATTTATTTTATTTTTTATTTATTATTTATTTTTTTCCCCCAAAGCCCCAGTAGATAGTTGTATGTCATAGCTGCACATCCTTCTAGTTGCTGTACGTGGGACACGGCCTCAGCATGGTGGGAGAAGCGGTGTGTCGGTGTGCACCCGGGATCCAAACCTCGGGCCGCCAGCAGCAGAGTGCGCGCACTTAACCGCTAAGCCACAGGGCCGGCCCAAGAAATCCACTTTAAATATAAAGACCCATATGGATTAAAAGTAAATGGGTGGAGAAAGATATACCATGCTAATACTAATCCAAAGAAAGTGAGAGTAGTTATACTAATTTTAGGCAGAACAGACTTCAGACCAAGGAAAATTGTCAGGGATAAAGAAGAAAATTAAATAATGAGAAAGGGATTAATTCCCCAAGAAGACACAACAATCCTCCACATGTATGTGCCTAACAAGAATGTCAAAATATGTGAAACAAAAACTGATGGAACTGCAAGGAGAAGTATATGAATACTCTATTACAGTTGGAGAATTCGACACCTCTCTATCAGAAATAGATCCAGCAGGCAGAAAATCAGTAAGGATATAGTTCAATACAACAATTCCTTCAATCAACTGGATATAATGGACATCTATAGACTACTTCATCCAATAACATCAGAATACACATTCTTCTCAAGCTCACATGGAACATTCACCTAGATAGACCACATTCTGGGCCATAAGACACAGCTTAACAAATTTGAAAGAATAGAAATCATACAATGTCTGCTCTTAGATGGAAATGGAATTGAACTAGAAAGCAATAACAAAAAAGTAGCTGGCAAAGCCCCAAATACTTGGAGATTAAACAAAACTCTTCTAAAAGCTGGTTGAAAGAAGAAATAGCAAGAGAAATTAAGCAATATTTTGAATGACGTGAAAATGAAAACACAACTTATCAAAATTTATAGAATGTGGAAAAATCAGTGCTTAAAGAGAAATTTATAGCATTGACTACATGTATTAGAAAAGAAGAAAGATCTAAAATCAATCATCTAAGCTTCCATTTTAGGAAACTAAAAAAGAACAGCAAGTTAAATCCAAAGGAAGCAAAGGAAAAGACTTAAAAATCAAACAGAAGTCAATGAAATTGGAAAAAAGTAAATCAATAGAGAAAATCAAGGAAACCAAAATGGAAAAGGTGATTTTCTGAAAAGATTAATAAAATTAATAAACTTCTACCTAGGCTAAGAAAATAAGAGAAAGGATACAAATTACTAACATCAGAAATTAAGGAGAAATCAAGATGGTGGCATAGGTGGACTTGGAACTCACCTCCTCCCATGGACACAGCCGATTTACAACTACTCTTGGAAAAATTACCCCTGAGAGAGAACTGAAACCTGGATAAGAGGAACCCCTGCAACAAACAGAAATCCTAAGTGAGGTGGAAGAAGCAGAAATTCCCTTCTGGAGAGAAAAAAATGCCACCTTCACAAGGGCTTCACAGCCACCCAGGAGCAACCCAAAGATACACAGCCTTCCCTGGAGGAGTGGGGGACCTGAGCCGGAGAGCACTCCTGCTATAGGCATTCTTTGGACCCAGCACAACCGAGATGAGTGGCATAATATCTGAATTGCTTACTACTAACCACATTGGGGAATACCCCTAGAAAAGCTGGTTCACAAAGAAATTAAAACAGGCTCTTAAAGGGCCGATGCACAAATTCACCAGTTTTGGAAGGCAACCTAAAATCACCAGAAAAAAAGGTGCACAGTCCTTTGGTGAAAAGACACTCACCTGATAGATTCTGAATGCATCTTGGGGAGAGGTGAGACCACTCCAGGGATGGGGATGGCAGTGGCCATTGTTGTGACCTGGTGTGGGCGTGCTGACACAGATGCTGGCAGATGCCATTGGAGTTCTCCCTGGGGCCTGCTAACCCAGGGTCTGCCCCACCCTCTAGAGCACTGATTTAATCCAGTTCAGCCGGGGCTGGCAACCCACCCTAGGGACTGGCCCCACCCAACAACAAGCCCTCAAGCAACTTGTGAGCTTGCATAGAGTGGTGACTGGATTCTCCGCAGTCTGGGAATGGGTCCACCTCTGTGAGGCAGGGTGTGCACAAGGAGTGAGTGGAGAGTGTGGGGCAGTGGTGGAGTGTGTGGGGCTCCTGCCTTGGAGAGACTGAGTCCACTTCAGGGGATCGGGGCATGCACATGGGGCAGGACTGTGTTGACTGTGTGTGTGGACCTGTGGGTGGTAGGGCTTGTCAGCTGCAGAAGACTTGTTCTTCTCAAAGACCCACATAGGGGACTGGCCCTACCTTCCAAAGCCTGAAACAGTTGGATGCTCAGGAGCCTGAGACCAGCCCCACCCAGCTGCAATCCTCAGAGAGCTGACAAGAACCTTATAGGCTGGAGGCTTATAGCAATTGTAAGCCCCTGAGCCTAACAACCAGCCAGGCTGGGGGCCTACTCACTTAATAGAAAACTGCAATAGGAATGTGCTATTAGACCTTGCTGCCAACTGTATTGGGGCTCCCCACACCCGATAAAGAGACTGAAGGGCCCACCACAACTACATGCAGCTGAACACTACAGCCAGCTGGCCAAGGGCACAGCTCAGCCTCCTGGGGACCTATGGGAAGAGCAACCCTGCCACAACAGAAGGACACATGTAGCCCACACAGGGGTCACTCCTGCAACATTTGGAACTGGTGACCAGAGGGAAGCACATTGCTAGGCCTCATAAGGCATAACTCATGTAAGGTCACCACTCCAAGATCAGGAACATAGCTGACCTACCTAATACCTAGACACAAGCACAGGGAAAGAGGCAAAATGAGGAGGCAAAAGAATACATTCCAAGTAAGGGAACAGGACAAAACCCCAGAAAAGGAACTAAATGAAGCAGAAATGAGCAACCTACCTGACAGAGAGTTCAAATAAAGAGTGTTAAGGATGCTCATTGATCTTGGGAGAAGACTAAATGAGCTCAGTGAGAATGTCAACAAAGAAATGGAAAATATAAAAAAGAACCAATAAGAAATGAAGAATACAATACTGGAAATGAAAAATTCACTAGAGGGACTCAAAAGCAGAGTAGAAGATACAGAAGAACGTATCAGTGAGCTGGATGAAAGACTAGAAGAAACCACCCAAGTTGAAGAGATAAAAGAAAAAAGAATTGAAAAGAGTGATGACATTCTAAGGGACCTCTGGGACATCAAGTGCACTAACATCTGTATTATAGGTGTCCCAGAAGGAGAAGAGTGAGACAAAGGGGCAGAAAATCTATTTGAAGAAATAATTGCTGAAAAATTCCCTAACCTAAGGAAGGAAATGGACATCCAGGTACAGGAAGCACAGAGAGCACCAAACAAGATAAACCCAAAGAGGCCCACATCAAGATACATCATAATTAAAATGTCCAGAATTAAAGATAAAGAGAGAATTCTAAAAGCCACAAGAGAAAGACAAGTTACATACAAAGGAAACCCCATAAGGCTATCAGCTGACTTCTCAGCAGGAATCTTACAGGCTAGAAGAGAGTGGCATGATATATTTAAAGTGCTAAAAGGAAAAAACCTATAGCCAAGAATACTCTACCCAAAAAAGTTATCATTCAAAATGGAAGGAGAGAATAAAAAGTTTCCCTGATAAGGAAAAATTAAAGGAGTTTGTCACCAAGAAACCAGTTCCACACGAAATACTAAAGAGACTTATTTAAGGGGGAAAGAGAAGACCACAAACAGGAAAAATTATCTTTTTCATGATGAGAGGGTAATGGACACAAATGCACAAAAAAAAGGTTAGATATGATATCAAAAACATAAAATTTGGGGAGAGGGGAGTTAAAGAGTAGAGCTTTCAGATAGAGGTCAAACTAAAGAGACCATCAACTTAATATAGATTGCTATATACGTATGTTACTGTATATGAACCCAATGGAAATCACAAACCAGAAACCTATAATAAATACACAAAAAACTAAGAGAAGGAACCTAAACATAATACTAAAGAAAGCCATCAAACCACAAGGGAAGAGAGCAAGAGAAGAAGAAAGGAACAGAGAAACTGCTAAAACACTGAGAAAAAAAGTTAAAAAATGGCAGTAACTACATACTTATGAATAGCTACTTTAAACATCAGTGGACTAAATGCTCCAGTTAAAAGGCATAGGGTGGTTGATTGGATAAAAAAACAAGACCCACATGTATGCCGCATACAAGAGACGCACTTCAGACCTAAAGACACTCACAAACTGAAAGTGAAGGGATGGAAAAAGATACTCCATGCAAATGGCAATGAAAAGAAAGCTGGGTTAGCCATGGTCATATCAGACAAAATAGACTTAAAACAAAAACTGTAACAAGAGCCAAAGAAGGGCACTACATAATGATCAAGGGAACAATCCAACGAGAGGATATAACATTTGTAAATATCTATGCACCCAATGTAGGAGCACCTAAATATATAAAGCAATTATTAACAGACATAAAAAGAGAAATAGACAGTAACAAAATAAGGGTAGGGGACTTTAACATTCCACTTACACCAAAGGATAGATCATTCAAACAGAAGATCAATAAGGAAAGATTGGCCTTAAATGACACACTAGAACAGATGGACCTAGTAGATATATATAGAGCATTCCATCCAAAAACTGAAGAATAGTCATTCTTTTCAAATGCACATGGAACATTCTCTAGGATTGATCACGTATTAGGCCGCAAAACAAGTCTCCATAAATTTAAGAAGATTGAAATAATACCAAGCATCTTTTCTGACCACCATGCTAGGAAACTAGAAATCAGCTATAGTAAGAAAATCAGATGCACCACAAATATGTGGAGATTAAACAAGATGCTACTGAACAATGATTGGGTCAAGGGAGAAATCAAAGGAGAAATAAAAAAATACCTGGAAACAAATGAAAATGATAATACGACATGCCAGAATTTATGGGATACAGCAAAAGTAGTTCTAAGAGAGAAGTTTGTAGTAATGCAAGCCTATCTCAACAAACAAGAAAAATCTCAAATAAACAATATAACAATGCAACTAAAGGAACTGGAAAAAGAAGAACAAACAAAGCCCCAAATCAGTAAAAGAAGGGAAATAATTAAAATCAGAACAGAAATAAATGAACTAAAGACTAAAAAAATGATAGAAAAAATTAATAAAACCAAGGGCTGGTTCTTTGAAAAGATAACCGAAATTGACAAACCTTTAGCTAGACTCACCAAGAAAAAAAGAGAGAAGGCTCAAATAAGTAAAATCAGAAATGAAAGTGGAGAAATTACAACGGACACCTCAGAAATACAAAAGATTATAAGAGAATACTATGAAAAGCTATATGCCAACAAATGGATAATCTAGAAGAAATTGATAAATTCATAGAATCATCTAATCTTCCAAAACTGAATTAAGAAGAAATAGAGAATTTGAATAGACCAATCACCAGTAAGGCGATAGAAACAGTAATCAAAAACCTCCCAAAAAATAAAAGTTAAAGACCAGATGGCTTCCCTGGTGATTTCTACTAAATATTTAATAAGACTTAATACCTATCCTTCTCAAACCTTCCAAAAAATTGAAGAGGAGAGGAAGCTCCCTAACTTATTCTACAAAATAAACATTACCCTGATACCAAAACCAGACAAGGACAACACAAAAAAAGAAAATTACAGGTCAATATCACTGATGAACATCGATGCAAAAATCCCCAACAAAATACTATCAAATTGCATACAACAATACATTAAAAAGATTATACACCATGAGCAGGTGGGATTTATTCCAGGGATGCAGGGATGGTTCAACATCTGCAAATCAATCAACGTGATACACCACATTAATAAAATGAAGAATAAAAATCACATGATCATCTCAATAGATGCAGAGAAAGCACTTGATAAGGTACAGCATCCATTTATGATAAAAACTCTCAATAAAATGGGTATAGAAGGAAAGTGCCTCAACATAATAAAGGCCATATATGATAAACCCACAACTAATATCATCCTCAATGGTGAAAAACTGAAAGCTATCCCTCTAAGAACAGGAACCAGACAAGAATGCCCTCTTTCATCACTCTTGTCTAACATAGTATTGGAAGTCCTAGTCAGAGCAATCGGGC
>CM053523.1:30056226-30303320 GCA_028646465.1 Rhinoceros unicornis | reverse complement strand
AAGAATGCCCTCTTTCATCACTCTTGTCTAACATAGTATTGGAAGTCCTAGTCAGAGCAATCGGGCAAGAAAAAGAAATAAAAGGGATCCAAATTGGAAAGGAAGAAGTGAAACTGTCACTATTTGCAGATGACATGATTTTATATATAGAAAACCCTAAAGAATCCACCAAAAAACTGTTAGAAGTAATAAATGAATATGGTAACATTGCAGGATACCAAATCAACATACAAAAATCAGTTGCACTTCTATACACCAGCAACAAAGCAGCAGAAAGAGAAATTAAGAATACAACCCAATTTACAATTGCAACAAAAAGAATAAAATACCTAGAAATAATCTTAACCAAAGAGGTGAAAGATCTGTACACTGAAAACTATAAAACATTGCTGAAAGAAATTGAAGAAGACACAAAGAAATGGAAACCTGTTCTGTGCTCTTGGATTGGAAGGATTAACATAGTTAAGAAGTTCATGCTTCCTAAAGCATTCTATAGGTTCGGTGCAATCCCTGTCAAAGTTCCAACAACATTTTTCACAGAAATAGAACAAAGAATCCTAAAATTTATATGGAATAACAAAAGACCCCGAATAGCCAAAGGAATCCTGAGAAAAAATGAACAAAGCTGGAGGTATCACACTCCCTGATTTCAAAATGTACTACAAAGCTACAGTAACCAAAACAGCATGGTCCTGGCATAAAAACAGACACACAGATCAATGGAACAGAATCAAGAGCCCAGAAATAAACCCACATATCTATGGACAGCTAATTTTTGACAAAGGAGCCAAGAACACACAATGGAGAAAGGAAAGTCCGTTCAATAAATGGTGTTGGGAAAACTGGACAGCCACATGCAAAAGAATGAAAGTAGACCATTATCTTACACCATACCCAAAAATTAACTCCAAATAGATTAAAGACTTGAATGTAAGACCTGAAAACATGAAAATTCTAGAAGAAAACATAGGCAGTATGCTCTTTGACATCGGTCTTAGCAACATATTTTCAAGCACCATGTCTGACCAGGCAAGAGAAATGATAGAAAAAATAAACAAATGGGACTACATCAAACTAAAAAGCTTCTGCACAGCAAAGGAAACCATCAACAAAACGAAAAGACAACCTAACAACTGGGAGAAGATATTTGCAAACCATCTGTCTGATAAGGGGTTAATCTCCAAAATATATGAAGAACTCATACATCTCAACAACAAAACAAGTAGCAACCCAGTTAAAAAATGGACAAAACACCTGAACAGACATTTCTCCAAAGAAGATATACACATGGCCAACAGGCACATGAAAAGATGTTCAGCATCATTAACTATTAGGGAAATGCAAATCAAAACTACAATGAGATATCACCTCACTCCCATCAGAATGGCTATAATTAACGAGGCAGGAATGTACAAGTGTTGGAGAGGATGTGGAGAGAAGGGAACTCTCATACACTGCCAGTGGGAGTGCAAACTGGTGCAGCCACTATGGAAAACAGTATGGAGATTCCTCAAAAAATTAAAAATAGAACTACCATATGATCCAGCTATTCCACTGCTGGGTGTTTATCCAAAGAAGGTGAAAACACCAGTTTCACGTAAAGATACATGCGCCCCTCTGTTCATTGCAGTGTTATTCACAATAGCCAAGACATGGAAGCAACCTAAGTGCCCATGAAGGGAAGAATGGATAAAGAATATGTGGTATATATACACAATGGAATGCTACTCAGCCATAGGAAATGATGAAATCCAGCCATTTGTAACAACATGGATGGACATTGAGGGTATTATGCAAAGTGAAATAAGTCAGAGGGAGAATGTTGAATACCGTGTGATCTCACACATTAAGTAGTAGATAATAACAACAAATAAACGCGTAGAGACAGAGATCGGATTGGTGGTTACCAGAGGGGAAGAAGGGAGGGAGGAGGGTGAAAGGGATAATTAGGCACATGGGTGTGGTGATGGATTGTAATTAGTATTTGGGTGGTGAACATGAGAACATGATGTAATCCACGCAGAAATAGAAGTATAATGACGTACAGCTGAAATTTATACAGTGTTATAAATCAATATTACCACAATAAACCAAAATAAATAAATAAATAAAAATTTAAAAAAGAAAAAAAAATATGTTAGCAGATAGAATCCAACAATGTATAAAAAGAATTATACACCATGACCAAATGGGATTTATCCCAGTTATGCAAGCCTGGTTCAACATTCAAAAATTAATTAATATAATCCATAGCATCAACTGGCTAAAGAAGAAAAATCACATGATCATGTTAATAGACACACAAAAAACATTTCACACAATCCATCACTCATTCATGATAAAAATTCTCAGTAAACTAGGAATAGCAGATAACTTCCTCAATAAAGAATATTTATTAATAAAGAATATTTCCCAAAAACCCACAGATAACATAGTACTTAATGATGAGAAACTTGGAGCTTTCCCACTAAGATCAGGTGCAAGGTAAGGATGTCCCCTTTCACCACTGCTTTTCCACATCATACTGGAAGTCCTAGCTGATGCGTAAGGCAAGAAAAGGAAATAGAATGTATACAATTTGGGAAGGAGAAATAAAACTGTCTTTGCTCACAGATGACATGATTGCCTATGTAGAAAATCAAAAAGAAATGACAAAATATTCCTGAAACTAATAAGTGATTTTAGCTGGCTTGCAGGATACAAGGTTGATATACAAAAGTCAATTGCTTTCCTATAGAACAGCAGTGAAAAAGTAGAATTTGAAATTAAAAACAAAATACCATTCACATTAGTACCCCTCCAAGATTTTTTATGTTTAAATCTAACAAAATCTGAACAAGATCTATATAAGGAAAACTACAAAACTCTGATGAGCAAAATCAAAGAACTAAATAAATGAAGAGATATTCCTTCCAAAGATAAGAAGACTCAGTATTCTCATGATGTCAGTTCTTCCCAACTTGATCTATAGATTCACATAATCCCAATCAAAAATTCCAGCAAGTTATTTTGTGGTTATAGACAAACTGATTCTAAAGTTTATATGGTGAGGCGAAAGACCTAGAATAGCTAACACAATATTGAAGGAGAAGAAGAATGTTGGAGGGCTGACCACCCAACTTCTAGAATTACTGTAAAGTTATAGTAATACAGATGGTGTGGTATTGGCAAAAGAATAGACTAATCAATTAGTGGAACAGAGTGGACAGCCCATAAATAAACCCACATAAATATAGCCAACTGATGTTTGATGAAGGAGCAAAGGCAAAAAAAATGAAGCAAAGATAGTCTTTTCAACCAATTGTGTTGGAACAACTGGACATCTACATGTAAAAAATTGAATCTAGACACAGACTTTACACCCTTCACAAAAATTAACTCAAAATCGATCATAGATCTAAATGTAAAACCCAAAAGTATAAAGCTCTTAGGAGAAAATCTAGATGATCTTGGGCATGGCAATGACTTTTTAGGTACGTCACCAAAGGCATGATCCAGGAAAGAAAGAATTGATAAGTTGGATTTCGTTAAAATTAAAATTTTATGCTTTCTGAAAGACATTGTCAAGAGAATGAAAAGACAATCCATAGACTAGGAGAAATATTTGCAAAAGATACATTTGCTAAAGAACTGTTATCCAAAATACACTTATGCGCCACATAACATTTCAGTAAATGACAGATTGCATATACAATGGTGGTTTCTTATGGAACCTAGCCTAGGTGTGTAGTAGGCTTTACCATCTAGGTTTGTGTAAGTACAGTCTATGATGTCAGCACATGATGAAATCGTCTAACAACTTATTTCCCAGAAAGTAACCCCATCATTAAGCGATGCATGACTGTATACAGAGAACTCATAAAACTCAACAATGCGAAAACAACCAACCTGATTAAAAGATGGGTCAAAGACCTTAACAGACATCTCACCAAAAAAGATATACAGATGGCAAATAAGCATATGAAAATTGGCTCCACATCATACGTCATCAGGGAAATGCAAACTAAAACAACAATGAGATACCACTGCACATCTATTAGAATGGCCAAAATCCGGAAGACTGACAATACCAGATGCTGGAGAGGATGTGGAGTAACAGGAACTCTCATTTATTGCTGATGGGAATGCAAAATGGTACAGCCACTTTAGAAGACAGTTTGGTGGTTTCTTACAAAACTAAACATATGTTTATCATACGAGCCAACAATTGTACTCCTTAATATTTACCCCAAAGAGTTGAAAATATGTCCACACAAAAACCTGAACATGGATGTTTATAGCAGCTTCATTCATAATTGTGAAAACTTAGAAGCAACCAAGATGTCTTTCAGTAGGTAAAAGGCTAAATAAACTGTGGTACATTCAGACAATGGAATATTATTCAGTGCTAAAAAGAAATGAGCCATCAAACCATGAAAAGACATGGAGGAAACTTAAATGCATATTACTAAGTGAAAGACGCCAACCTGAGAAGGCTACATACTGTAAAATTCCAACTATGTGACATTTAAAAGGCAAAACTACGAAGACAGTAAAAAGGTAAGTGATTTCCAGGGTTGAGACGGAGGGAGAGATGAATAGGAGGAGCACAGAGGATTTTTAGGGCAGTGAAACTACTCTGTTATGGTACTATAATGGTGGATACCTTTCATTATACATTTGTCCAAACTCATAGAATGTACAACACCAAGAGTGAACCCTAATATAAACTATGAATTTTGGGTGACGATGATATGTCAATGTAGGTTCATCAATTGTAACAAATATATTACTCTGGGGGAGGATGTTGATAATGGGGGAGGCTATGTGTGTGGGATTAGGGAGTATATGGAAATCTCTGTACCTTCTGCTTGGTTTTGCTGTGAACCTAAAACTACTCTAAAAATAAAGTCTATTTTTAAAAACACACATAGCATGAGATCTACGTTCTTAACAAATTTTTAAGTGTGCAGTACAGAATTGTTAACTATAAGTACCATGTTGTACAGCAGATCTCTAGATCTTGTGGAATACTATTAGCGAATCAGGTTTCGCCTTCCAAGATTGTCAGCGTAGGCTTGTCTACATGCCACAGGCTAGCAATAGTGGTAAGGACCTTTTCAGGTTCCTTTTTCCTGTATTAACCTCCCTGGTTTAATACAACATGCTTTGTTGATCATCTTGCTGTGGCTACTTCTGAGTCCTAGAATGTAAAAGTCAATCCCAGAAGACCTAACTACATCAGACAATTTGACTCTCAGTTTCTTGTGCACAGAGTATGTATCTTTTATTTTTATTGTGTCCAGTATAGCACCAATAGGGCATGTTGAACTTAGGTTGTACTTAACTGATGTGCTTGCTGGTTGATTCTTCCTGGAAGCACACAGAGATAACTATGGCACCTGCCAACTAAGGATCAGAGAAACCTGAGTGGGCTTTTCTGGATGCAGAAGAGTGATGGGGTGCAAAGTAGATCTAAATGAATATATCTATGGGATTTCCTTTCATACAACTGCCAAGATGCAAGTTGCAAGTAAAATTGGCCTTTGAATTTTGGGAACTGCACCCGGATATTTTTTGTTCTAGAACATCTGGAGAAAATATAAAATCTATATAAGAAATTATGAGAAAAATGCAATTCATTTTGAGGGCCCAGGAGTTAAAAACTGTGCAGGAGTGGACTTTGTCAGTGCCTCAAGATCTCAAGTTTTAAGGAAAAGTGTGATGATCTTCATAATAGTAATAGGAATAAGTTTTACTTATATAGCATGATAATTTGAATGCAGTTTCATATTCAGTCTTTCATTAAAAACTTATGCACTATTTTGAATGACAATATTTATGTAAATAAGATAGGCACAGTTTCTCTCTCTCTCATTTATCGCTCTTTCTCTCTTGTTTTTACATACATTACTCTATCACTCTCAGCCTTATTTCCTGTAGTAAGAAACTCAATCTTCTGACATCCAGTCAGAAAATCCTGTCCCATCTTCTGTATTCCAACTTCAACTCCAGGCTCTTGCTTAATAAGGCACTATGACTTTATTCTTGACTTTTTTCCATTACCTAGTCACCTTCTTGAGTCCTCTCAGGTAGTAAGAATGTTGTAAGAATGCTTTCCCCATGGGAAATCAGGGAAAGAGATTTCTGTGAAAAAATCATATCCCAAGAACTATCCAAATATAACCTCATTCAACCTCCATGCCTATGATAACTATTAACGCTACACTGTTCTACGCTATACTACTACTATATACTCCACTATCCTTTTTTCTAATCTTTACAGGGTCAAATAAAAGAAATGTAGCTGAGACCTTTCTACTGAGTTGTTAATGTCATCAGAGGATATAATCTATTAGAAAGGATAACTGTAACTGTGTAAAAAATTATTATTCAAATAGACTTTGTCCATTTTGGAAATTCTGAAAGGAATTTCCATTTTCTTGGTGGAGTTGTTCACAGAGATAGTTAGTGGGATGGATCTTATGTGGTGAACGTGATATGTGGGATTTGCTGCCAGTTCATAGGTTCAGATTTGCAAGATGTATACTCCTCAGTCATTTAAGGTCTTTCATCATTGTTTATTTTGGTTATATGAAAGCTTTAGGCATAATGCAAACTATTCAAACAAAGTGAATCATATAAAGTAAAAAGCAAAAATCTTCCCCCACTTCCTAACTCCTAATCACTCTCTTCAGAGAGTAATTCCTGTTAGGAGCTTATTGAGTAGCTTTCAGGCATTTTCTATGCTTATAAAAAAACTACACATTTGTTGATAATTAAATACATAGAGATGTATGTTTATCCTTAAAAAATTGAGATAATCCTATGCCCAACGTTTGCTAATTTTCTGTATTAATTCAGCAATGTAACTTGGATCTTCTTCCAGATTGGTGCATATAGTACACACAGAGTTTTTGCATTAAACAATGCATACAGTATTAGTTCATTTATATAAATGTAAAAACCAATGAAATTACATAATATTTTTTAAGGAATGTTTCCATAAGTGGACAAATTAAAAGAATAGCAAGGTATTATTTTAGAATTAAAGAATATTTTAGAACTTAAAACTACCTTAAAACTTTAGATAGTGGGTACCTCTCTGGTTATGGAGGGATTAGTGATTGGGGAGGCAAATAAGGAGAGGTTGGGGCGGGGTCTGACAATACTCTGGTGCATGGTTATATTAGTGTTTACTTTAAAATTATCTATCTTGTATATCTGTCTATCATTTATCTATTGTATATCTGATGTCCTCTGTATATTTCATTGTAATTATGTCATTATAATGTACATTATATTTCATTATAAATAAAATAAATACATACAACTTTGATATTCTTCAGATAATGAAAAGTTTGCTGGAGTGTATTTTTACACAAATTTTGAAGAAAGTAATTTATTTTTAACTCACAAAGAGAAAAAATGGACGTTGACTTTGGTGTTTTTTCAGAACTCAGATCCTGGTTGTTTCTTTCTCCATAATATGTCAGATATTTTGTATCTGTTAGCCCTGGTGTTGAAAGCTAAAGGAAGGCAATGCATAAAGACTGAATTTGATTGGCTTTCTTTTCCCAATATATAATATCAGGCCCTGAGCTGAAAATTAGGTACAGAGAGGTGTGAGAAACATTACCTCCTCTTAGGACCTCAAAGTTTGGTAGAAGAGACACATGGATATATAGTAAAGAAAGTTTATTACTCACAAGTCCTGGAGAAGGTACATAGCATGCCTTGAGGGGACACGGGGGAAGTCCAGGCCAGGGCCACAGGGGGAGGTGTAGGTAGAGAGGCAGAATCTTTGGCACATGCCTTTACTGGGGCGCATAGGTGGAGTCCTTTGGGGTTCCTGGGCTGGATTGGTCAATTTAAACCAAAAAAAGTGTGGTTTTGTAAGTTCCACAAAGTCTTATCTAAGGAGGTGGGAGTTGAGGCAGCTGTTGTTCACAGTGGCTGCTGGGGAAGTCATATCAGAAACCTACATTTGCTTGTGACTGCAGATTGTTATCTAGGACATACACTTGCAGGAGGGGCTAATGTCAATTCAAGGTCCATGGAGGCCCCAGGGCCACACAAATTGGATGCCAAGGCAGCAATATTGTGGAATAGTTTACCTAAACTCTCTATAATGTATTATTCTTTTTCATAGAGACACCTTGTTGAATCTGATATACTCATGAATGTTGGGAAATTTTTGAAATTTTCATTTCAAATTAACTGTCAATACAAAATTTTAAAACATTATTTTACATATATACATATATTATATATTTGTGTAATATATACATGTAATTGATTAGAATATATATGTATATATATACATATATAGAGAGATTATCTGTATATATGTGTGTGTGTGTGTCTATATATAAAAAGAAAGAGAAAGAGAGTCAAAAACATATTAGGGTAAGAGAGAATAAGAATATTATAAAAAGATACCAATAAAATGTAACAACTAGAAATAATATTCTTAATTTATTTTCTAAATTCAGTAAATTTGTCACTTCTCCTCCCCCCTTTTTTCATTTTTCTGGAGAACATGATTTAAGACAAATGTGAGCTCTCCTGCCAGTGATGTGTGTGTGTGTGTCTGTGTGTGTGTTTAGCAGCATTCTGTTAGTTTTAACTTTACACTCTCATTTTTGAAGAAATTTGAATTTTCTTCGTACGTGTTTCCTTTAATATTTACATTAATCTTTCCGTTATTTTTCAGAAGAACTTCAGAAAAGAATAGTAAATATTCTAGCAACCCTTTAGTCCTGTACCATGATGCTTTTCGCCTGTTGACATTTCCTGCCTCTTCACTTGCATGTCATCCCTTGGCTCTCCCTTCTCCTAAATGTCTACTCTACTATTTTTTGGCTTCTGTACTTCTCCCATATTAAGTTCTCTTCATTTCTCTTTTCTTGCCTTTTCCATTCTTTCCCATCCTTCTTTTTTCAATTCCATGCCCTGCCATTCTTATAAACCCTGGCTTCTTTTGTCTTCTAGATGCTTTCTATGGTTTCATTATGAAGTTGGTGAGATGAAAGGGATTGAGCTAACAGGCACATGGTTTTCATTCAATATATATTTATTGCCAAACTTTTTTACTTAGGTCCTCTATCATGTATTCCAAGTTAGGGTGCCCATTACTATACACATGATACTACCTCAATCCTTAATTGATGAGAGAACATGCCAAAGTTACTGAGTTAAATCCTTTAACCATTTTCCTTTCAAACGCTGTGTAAATTCTGCTGTTATGCATTGGTCAAGTGAGATTGAGGCTCACTCTTCCACTGCCCTTAATCTTACTATTCAAGTGTTCTCATGTATGTAAATATTTTTACATGATTTTGCTTGGCATTTTTTTTCTTTCCAGCCATTGTAATTATTCTTTTTTCTCTGCATTTTAATTCACCCAATTATTAACTCTGCAAAGAGGTCTTCCTTTTAAGCCTTCTTACACAGATTTTATTTCTCAAGGAAATTTCATTGCTATTATATTTCTCAATCTTGATTTTTTAATGTGAGTGATATGAGAAGCTATTGTCAAGGATGTTCCCACAAGGTTTTTTCATAAGACACTAAAATAATCATAAAGTTTAATATCCCTCCTTACCTAGATGATATTTTTTTCCATTTTACTTATGTTTTCACAGGGATTAGAATTTTGGAATATATCACCTTAATTTATATAGCAGACATGATATGAGTAATGCTAAAGATACAATTATTTGTGGATGAGTGCCATTACTACATGCTTACTCATCAGTTTTGGAAGATCTGTCTTGTGTGTTTATGTGTGTGTGTATTTATATATATATATGTGCGTGTGTGTGTGTTTTATTTTCAAAATGGTAGAAGGCCCAATGCAAAATGAATAATTGACATTGGCTATCCCAGAGAAAGCCGTCTTCCACTTCTCTTAGTTTCATTTTCTTAAAATAAGTGCTAGAAGATAGCTTTCACAACAAGTAGGAGACACAAACCAAAAATTACCTATGGTTGGTGAAGAGGCCTTTGGAACTTTATGTTTCCAGTTTTCAGAAATGTAAGTCAAATTGCCCCAGAGAGAAAACTATAGAAGTGTTTCAAGTTTTTTCCTCCTCCCTTTCTGATATTGGTCTTTCTTTTTGAGTGAATTGATTCTTCTCTATCTATCTATCTACCTACCTTTATATCTATTATCTTTCCATCTCTATAAAATGTTTCCAAGTCCATGTGCGTTATTAAAAAACTGAGAATTGAAAAAAGATACTTGGACCCCCGAGCCAAATTCACTAATATATGTCCACTCTGGATTCACAAGGGTCTAGTAAAGTGTCAATAATTCCCATAGTTTTAAGATTATTCAGGTTAAATATTATTATTCCTGTTGCAAATTAATTTAACACCATTAGATGCTGTTGTTACTTCCTGAATGTCTCACCTCCACCTGCCTGATGAATTTTTTTGTCTAGTGTGTAAATAATAAATTTGTCTATCATTTCTCATCATATTATTCACCTTTCCTCTCACCATTCAAAATGTTATTAAAATGTCACAATAAGGCAACTTTGCTGAATGTGAGAAAGATTGTAGAATAAATGAACTATAAATGGTTATTGAGCGAAGATATCCGGATCGTATAATCAGTAGCCTTTAGAATTTTATCAACAGGATTAAATGAAATATTTTTACTGTTGAGAGTATGATTATGTGCAGGGAAATTTTCTCTTCAGTTTCAGAAATGATTAAAGAGAATACTCTGGATTCTTTTAAAAGAACAAAGAAATATGACGGAGGTGTTACAGGCAATATCCTCTGGATATTTTGAGTTATCTGCACCCTCAGCAATACTAATAATTAGAGTGCAAGAAGCTTTAAGGGGGGATCAAATAAGGAATAGGGGATATAATTGTCTCAAATTTAGGCACAGACCAGTGTGGATTTCTGAAAACAAAATAGTAAATGCAAGGGGGGTGGGTAGCAAATAGAATTTATGAAATTTCCTAATTTTTTCCCCCACATTGCTTCACAGTCAATCATGCTTCTTCTAGACATAATGATCCTTGATGTCCTGAAGGGGAAATTTTGGCCTTTTAAAGTACCCCATGATCTGAACCCTGAGCACTTATACCCAAATAAGCAATGAGATGGTATTTATAATACACCAGACTCTTAAGTCATCTGGGAAATACTGATCAGGCTGACACACCAGCACTATGCACTAAAAAGTGAATCTGTGGCTCCACTGATGTGCAAACAGTGGGACTCATGTCATGGTACCCACGATGCCAATCCTGGGAAGCATTGTATAGGTTTTGATGTTTAGTATGAATACATACTTACTTCATCATTAGTATATACTTCAGGTCTATATTACCATCAAATTACTGTAGAACTATGAACAATATTTGTGATATAACATGAATTAGGGGTTTTGTATGACAAAACAGAGAGGAAGCAATACCACTCTTGAGGTGGAACATTATTTCTCCTTGTTAGAATCCTGTTCACCCAAGAAGCAACCTTTGAAGGATGAATGTTTAGATAGGCATTCCAAGGAAAATTCTCTTTTGGGAGGTTAGGCCTTCACTTTATATCTGCTACTTTATAAGGAGACTTCCTCTCCTTAAAACATGGCTGTCTCTTAAGCTGTATAAAACCTCTAGGAGATTAACCATAAAACAGGCAGGTGAAGCTTGAATAGTATGTTGGGTTCAAATATTGCTTTTGAAAAGAAAAGTTGTGATTGACTTTTAGGAAACTATTTTAAAAGAATTGATAGGACATTGTGGGTGTGTAGCTTGGTTTCTTAATGCCTAGCACTTAATGCCTGAGGATTACACTCAGTTAGCCCCATAAAATACCAGAGTTCTAAGATTGTCCCGCCAGGGAAACCTGGCTATACACAGAAGATACATGTGGTTCACATCACTGCTGTTACCCACTGCGACCCACTGTGAGAATGGAGGCTTTAGTGTGAAAAGTTTAGTGGAATTCTTGCGATAAAAATAGAGCACATTAGTTTGCTAGGGCTGCTGTAACAAAGTACCACAAACTGAGTGGCTTAAACAGTGGGTTTATTGCTTTTAAACAGTTGTGGAGGCTAGAAGTCTGAGATGTCAGCAGGGCCATACACCTTCTGAAAGTGCTAGGAAAGGATCTGTTCCACGCCTCTCTCTTAACTTCTGGTGATTTGCCAGCAATGTTGGATGTTCCTTGTCTTGTGGCAGCAAAATTCCAGTATTGACATGATGTTCTTCCTGTGTGCATGTCTCTGTCCAAATTTTCCCCTTTTGTAAGGACACCAGTCATGTTGGATTAGGGACCCACTCTACTCCAGTGTGATCTCATCTTAACTAAACACATCTACAATGACCCTACTTCCAAATGAGGTCACATTCTGAATACGAGAGGTTAGGACTTCAGCATATCAATTTTGAGGAGTTAGGGTGGGGAACACATAACACAGAGTGTACTGATGAGGAAATGGGAAACAGGGAAATATAAATAGACTATTTAGATAACTATTTTGAGAAGTTTGATTACAGAAAAAAGAGACGAGAGTATATAGGAGGATACAGAGTTGATGGAAAATTATATCGTTTTGATTTTAAGATGGGCAAGACTTTGAAAATTATAAAGTTCATGGGAAGAAGCTAGTACAAAAGCTGAGGGGAATAAATCATGGATCCTAGTACCAGAGAGGACAGTATAGGATGAATGGAGAGAAGGATTGGTGTTCTCTATAAAGGAAGAGGGATATTTCTCTTAATATAACAGTGAGGGAGGAATAATGGAGAGGTGCAGATTTAAATAGGTTTGTTATATTACAAAATTCAGAGAGTTCCCTTCTGATGCATTCTTCTCCTCCTCCTCCTCCTTCTTCCCCTCTTCCTTCTCCTTCTGCTTCTTCTTTTTCTTATTCAAAGTAGGAATGCAGTCATATATTGAGAATAGGGGGGCAGTAGTGTTGGAAGTGGAATTTTTAATGAAATCGACAGTGCAAAAGTAAGGAAATGCAAATGGCTGGAAACACATGGAGGATTCCCAGATATTGCTGGTGTCCAAGTTGTGATAGGTGACTATGCACGTATAAAGGACCAACTACTTAGATGTGTGGATTTTTATAGCATGTTAGGCTGCCAGTATGAGAAATGGATAATAAGATTAATCCATATTTGGAGTTTTCCCAAGACGATGTGTCAGAAGGACAATGATGCCAGGGATTTTCATGTATTAGTAAGAGAATACTTGAAAGTAGTAACCATAGCACCTAAATAAGAAAGGATAGGAAGTGAAGTCAGGAGGGACTGATGAGTCAGGAGAAATCAAGAGGTCTTGATGAGACTGACACACTGGAAGTGCAGGAGTAGCTAAGCAAGCAAGTACAGGACTTTATGCCTCCTGTTTCACCTGAATATTCAACTATGGATGTCATCTCCAGCCATCTTTAAAAGGAAGGTGAACCAGTGATGATTAGATTCAATCACAAGTGTCAAAAATCCAATGTATAAATTACTTAAAGATAAAAGTTTATTTCTCACAGAAAATAATTCTGGAATTGGACAATAGAGTAGTTCCATGAAGTTGTCAAAAACCCAAGCTTATTCTGTCTTCTTTGCCATCCATGTCATATTATGCAGTCATAGATGTTCTTTGAGTTCCACCCATCATGACATATTCCAGCCAGCAGACAAAGTAAAGAAGAAAAGAAGGACACAATTTTCCTTTAAGGACACATCCCAAGAGTCATACAGAATAATTCAACTTATAATGCACTGGCCATCATTTAATCATATGCAGGGGGGAGGGGCTAGGAAATCTCATATTTATACAAGGCTGTGATATGACAAGGTAATAATAAGGAGTCTATAACTAAGGAGGAAGGGAGAAATGATATGAAGGTTAGTCATCAGTCTGTGTTCCAGAGCTTCATCTTGAGAATGAACCAGTAAGGAGGAGAAGGAAAAAAATCAATTTGTATTTTGTTGGGGGAGAATTGTGATCATCATTGGAGCCAAGTAATCATTTCTCGTGGAAGGATAGGCATATGAATTGCAACATCAGTCAGTTCTCCTCCACCTGGACAATGGTCAAGGGGCCTGAGTCGGAGGACCAAAGTCTGAAAAGAGGTCTTAAGACACCATAGAATGTGTTCTGGGCAAAAGTGAAAATGTGGGATGCATCTGTGATGTTATAGAAAGATACATCTCCAGCCTCATAATCCAGGAATATCCCCACACTAAGGGGTTTTTCTCTTAGAGTAAGAAGAGTTTCTGGGGAGGTGAGTGCCCAGTACTCCCCTTCATAGAGCCTGATGGCCCAGAAACCATTCTGTGGGGACATTGTGACCCTTCCCTTCCTTGACACATTATTCCTACAAATTCCCAGGTCCAAGGAACATGTCTCCCCAACTTCCACCTCCCAGTAGCTTCTCCCTGAGCTGACGTTCAGCTGACCCAGCACACAGGGAAGGGAGTCAAATCTCTGTGTGGAGCTGGGTAGATCTTGACATTTTTCTTGCCAGGTTACTCGTCTCCCTTTTTCAGACAAGAGGAGGGCAGGATGGGCAGTGGCTGCATCCAGGGTCACATTTACTGCAATGACAAGTGGACCATCACGTTCTTGGGAAGGGTCTCAACAGGCCTGGGCCAGAGGAGCCCCATTCTGTGAGGACTCTCTGGCCCTGGGTAGATCCAGTTTACCTCCACCCATCTTTCCGTGAGACTACCCCACGAGGAGCAGGGGCCCTCCTGGATCATCATAGATTCACCAGCTTTGAACTCTTCTTTCCTCCAGTCTGCAAGGAACAAGTGAAAATAGAACCCACCATCTGAAAGGTAATGCTGCCTGTCTGTCTAGAATACTGTGAGTATAAATTCTCTGGGATTAATTCAAGAATAATAGCAACCAAAGAAAATACTCTTTCATATACCTGAGCCTCTTTTTACAGTCTGCTAAATTATGTCTGATTTGAAGGCCTTTCCCACCTGTATGCTCTCCTCACCCAACATTCCCACAAGATAAATATCTATAATCTATTTGGGATGTTGGAGAGGAAATAGGGAATATGGTCAGTCTGACCAAGTAACTTATTTGTTGCTTTAGTTTTCTCAGGTTTTAGCAGATGATAACCACTCTGCCTATAGTAAAAATACAATGTGAGATGCATTTAAAAATAATAAAACTGATAAAAGTTAATGTTTAAAACACTTTATCATCTGTTAAAATATTGAGTACTTTATTGAGTTCATGGAATGTATGCTTTGGCTTTTCTTTGATTTTCAGTGTATTGTTTTGCACACAATAGGTGTTCATTTAAAATATCTTTGGTAATAGAATTTTTTCATCAGAGTCCATGTCACTCACCGGGATATAATGGTGCATTCCTCCAGGCTGCAAAAGAACAAAATAGGAAACCCTTTACTTTTTTTCCTTCCGTTTTCTCTCATTGTCTTTTCCATTTGTCCTTGTCTTTGTCCCATTTCTTCTTCTGAATCCCTGTGACTTCCTTTCTCTATTCTGTATTATCTTTATAGTCAATTTTTTCAAACATGATAATAAAAATGATCAGGTATAGGACAGGTAGAAATGTAGAACCAACAAGAGGTGGCAGGGATGCAGGAGAAGAGGAAAGAAAGGGTGGGGATAAAATAAAGACAGGAAGGAAGGAAGGAAGAGAGGAGGAAGAACATGCTGAATCACTTGCTGGTTTGCACTTTAGAAAGAATTTATTGAAATTACTGAAATTAGAAAGATAATGATGCAAATGCTTCTTTGCCAAGTATAGAAATTTTTTGTTGTATTTCTGCATCCTATCCTACTGCTATAGAGCAGAAGTCAAGAGAGACGGAAGATTGGAGCTTTCTGAGAGATAAGCATTACTCACCGGACTTGAATTGAGCCTTCCTCCTAGCTGAGGGAAAGTATACAAACAGGCATATATGAGACAGGTTTTTTAACATCATAAAGAAGATGCAATTAAGCCATACATCTGCCAATGTTTGTGTCTGCAAATTGGCCAAGAAATGTCCATTTTAAAAGTAATGAAAGAAATCTCTAAACTTCATTCCATCTGAAAACTTTACTACAATTTGAAGAACACAACATGATATGTAAGGACATGAGAATTTAAATAATTCTTATAGTAGGGTACTAAAAAAGTAATTTTGGAATATCTTAGAAAATAGCCTTATATTTGAGAGATATATTATCTATTAAGTTTACTTGAGTAAAAAATATGTGTAGAGAAGACCCTGAAGGAAGAGCAATTTGTTGAATTAATAATTGAATGGTGTAAACAAAAGTGAAAAAACAGTAATAACTACAGTTGGAAAGATAAAATAACCAGTCAAATTTATACAAAAATATTTATAAAGCTTGGATCACTTGAGAATATGGTAAAGAGAAGTGGACTAGCAAGTCTCAAGATTACATTTGACATTAGTATAATCAAAGTGTTTAATAGGCCAACAAAAGAAGGAACTTATCTTACTCAGCAGCTTTGGAATCTGAACCTTTCTATTCAGAACTGGGACAATAGCATGTGCAAAATAATGGGCACTCCAACTCGGAGGATATGTTGGAGAACCCAAGTTAAAAGAAGCTTTCTATTAAATGGAGAAAATCACATTCTTCTTAGCCTAATTCCCTTCGTCTCACCAATCTTATAATGAAATTACCTGAAAGGTAGAATGAGCCTAAGACTATGGCAAAAAAAGGGGACAGGAACAAAGAATAAAATATTTCTAAGAAATATATCAGTAAACACGAATGTCATCAAAATGTTACCAAGTTCGTTCTGAAGTTCATCTGAAAAATAAAATGGAAAAGCCACATGTAAATGCCAAGAAAACCTAACACAGATATTGAAAATGAGTTGAAAATTACCAGTGCACAGAAAATTAGTAGGATGAATATAATTACGAAAAACAAACAAAAATGAAAAATTGGCAAGGAAGCACATTTTTATCTTGAAAATGTA
This sequence comes from Rhinoceros unicornis, assembly GCA_028646465.1. Lineage (NCBI taxonomy): Eukaryota > Metazoa > Chordata > Mammalia > Perissodactyla > Rhinocerotidae > Rhinoceros > Rhinoceros unicornis. Next base: position 30,286,381 of record CM053523.1, on the reverse strand, counting down.
AGAAAAATGAATGAATTTTCACAATTGTATGAATACAAGAAGAATGGTGAAGATGTGGACAGAAAGATAACTAGGATTTTATTGCATACATTTTTGTTTTATGGCTAGTTTTAAAGATATAAGTAATTCAAGATTTAGATCAAAATACATATTTAATAAAATAATTTTATAACAAATGTTATCTTGGTAGTAGCATATTGAAATTGATTTTTAATTTTGCAAAACTTTATGACTACGTCATATTAAACAAGATGCCTTTAAGTGAAAACATTATTTGTATAATTAGTAGTAAACGTATAAATTCTGAAAAAGTCTTTTTAGACGATATCACAACTATTCTACTGTAAGTCTGGGTAAAATCTTTTTGGGAATCTGATGGCTTTTAATTCTGTGCATTTAACAAAATTCCAATAACATTTAATTTAGTTGTCAATTGATAAAACTTTTTTTTTTCTTTTTGTGAAGAAGATTAGCCCTGAGCTAACATCTGATGCCAATCCTCCTCTCTTAGCTGAGGAAGATTGGCCCTGGGCTAACATCCGTGCCCATCTTCCTCTACTTTACATGGGATGCTGCCACAGCATGGCTTGACAAGCAGTGCATCTGTGCGCACCTGGGATCTGAATCTGTGAAACCGGGTGGCCGTGAACCCCAGGCCAACGAAGCCGAGCACGTGCACTTAACTGCTACGCCACTGGGCCAGCCCCATGATAAAACTTTTAAAATTAACTTTGACGTCATGGACTCGCTGATGTTATCATTTACCTCAGAAAGTCAAAGAATTGTGTGACATGGGACTAACCAAATTCCTTCCATTTCCATTAACTTCCATATAAGTAGAGAATTTCTTAGCATATATATCTTTTTTACACAAACAGAAAATAAGAATGAAACTGGTGTTGATTGTTGGCTCACAGATTTGGGAGAAGTAGAATAAAAATGAACTAATGGAGGAAAAGAAGTGCGGGGATCATATGAGCAAAATGTAGGAAGGTTCCGCATAAAACACTCATTTTATCTGTTTCATATGACATGACTCTAGGCTTTATTGATGTTCCTTACAAAACTTTAATGCCAATTCCAAGAGATTAGCTCATTCATAGAATTGACATTTGGCAACACGGCAGTATTTGCACATCTTTCAAATTTATATATCAAGCTTTTTTAATGTACATTGCACAATATTACAACTTCTGCATATTTGGAGGAAACCTCTTTGGTGAACTTAATTCCCCTGCATTAATTTTTCCTTCTCTCCTGTTTTCTCTAGACTAAAATATCAAATAATATGTATCTCAGTATCCCAAGTTATAAACATCCTAAAGCTAGATGCCTTTAGTAAAATTTTCTTCACAGGAAAAAAAAAAAGAATCTTATCTCATATTTATTCCTGTGAGGAAGATCTCATTATTTCTCACTTAACAGAAAAGGAAGAGAAATGATGTATTAAATACAGGGAAGGATAAATACAGGGAAGGAGGTTCTAAAATGACCAGTAAAAAACCTGAAAATGGATGGCTTATAGATAAACAGGCAGGGGATCTTAAGGACACCAAGAAAGCAGTCATTTTAAAGGGCTTTGGGAATAGAGGTATATGAGAAAATTTACCAAGTTTTGTCTGAAGTTCACCTGAAAATAAAAATTAAAAGACCATTGTCAGTTTCATGGGATGGAAACTGGAAAAAAATTCAAATTTATTGCAAAATCAGTGTTTAAAATGAACACTATCAAGATGTAGATGACCACACACTCCCACACACACACAGATATACACAATGGCTCAGGTCCATGTTGTTGGAACTTGCCTATTTATTGTTCACTCTACTCTGAAAAGTAAAAATAAGAAAGAAACATTTTATGGCAAATGAAGGTACATTGTCAGGAAGAGAGGAGGACAAAAATTTGAAACCCTTTCTTAGTTTACTCCATGATGGAAATTGACCCATATTTTTGAGAATTAGAACCTTAAGGTTCCAAAGGACATCTCACCAATCAGAGGCAAAGTTGCTGTATATCCCTCCAGTCCTTGGTGCAAAAGGAAGTCAGATAGGAAAAGAAACCATGAGAGGAGGACTGATAGGACTTCTTCTGGGATGAACAATATCTATTAGTCATCATTCACTGAGCTGTCACATTTTTCAGAATAAAATGCAGACATGCGGGCTGGCCCCATGGCTTAGCGGTTAAGTGCGCGCGCTCCGCTGCCGGCGGCCCGGGTTCGGATCCCGGGCGCGCACCGACGCACCGCTTCTCCAGCCATGCTGAGGCCGTGTCCCACATACAGCAACTAAAAAAGGATGTGCAGCTATGACAGACAACTATCTACTGGGGCTTTGGGGGAAAAATAAATAAATAAAAATCTTTAAATGCAGACATGCATGCATACATGAGACAGGTACTCAAAAAGCGATGAGTAAGCATACTCTAAAGGTAACTATCCATCCCAAACTGTATCTGTACCAGTAGTCATATGAAACATGCTATGTACATTGAAGAGATATCTTTCTAAATTCCATTCTGGAGAACACAAGTATATAACTGAAAAATGTCATTGGAAAAGGAAGATGTTAAAATTTGATGATTATGTTAGGCTTTCTTTGGAAACATCCCACGACAACAGCTTTTGGTGTCTGTTACATAAAAACGTGTGAAATGAGATACATTATATTTGAACTTTCCATAAGATATATGATCCATGTACAAATATTTAAAAGAAATTACAACCTACTGATTTGAGATTGTGGAAATAAAAATGCAAAAGAATAAAGAGCAATTATTGTGGTTGGAAATTTGTTAAAAGTTGGGAGAAAGTATTTAGGATATTTAGATACACAGGAACACTTAGGTAACAAGTTAGACGGCAGAGGAAGAGTGATCCCTCAAGGATACACTTGACCAATGAATTATATCATATAACAAAGACTTTGAAAGCACAATGGATACAGATACTTCAATCAGCAAGTCTGGGGTCCTCTCTTCTCTCTCAACGTTTTGGTGAAGTATGAATTGCATACCAATGGGCCCTCAAACTTGGAATATATGAAAGATGTCCTAAATTAGAATGTTTTACAGAAATATATGTAGAATAGAAACCAATTGCCTATCAACTTAATGCCCTTCATCTCCCCAACTTCTGAATGAAACTCTGAGAAATATTTGCAAGACAGAAGAAGCCAATGTCTAGAGGGAAGGCATGGTATGAAATGAAAATAGAAGGAATGAAAGTGGATGGAAGATAGAGAAATGGAAACTGACGGAACTTAAAATGAGAGAAGTCCAACAGCAAACTTTGTGGATGGGAACAGTAACCATCCAGGAGAAGGGTACACAAATGGATGGCTTATAATTAGAAAGGCAAGGAATCTTAAAGACATCAAGAAAGCAGTCATTTTGAAGGGGTTTGGGAGTAGAGGGATATCAGAAAATTTACCTAGCTTTTTCAGAAGTTCTCCTGAAAAAAAAAGCAAGGAGCAATGTCAATTTCATGGGACAGAAACAAGAAAAAGATTTCAAATTTACAGAAAAATCAGTATTCAAAATTAACATTGTCAAGATGTACAAAACCATGCACTCACACACACAGACACAGGAACACAGACACACAGACACACACACAGTGACTCAGGTCCACAGAGGAACCTATTATGGGAACTTGCCTTTTTCATGTTCCCACTTCTCTGAAAAGTAAAAGGAAGAAAGAAACATTTTACTGGAAATGAAGGTAAATTGCCAGGAAGGGAGGAGGACAAAAAGTTGAAATCCTTTCATAATTTACTCTGTGATGCAAATTGACCCATATTTGTGAGAATTAGAACGTTAACGTTCCAAAGGACATCTCACCAATCAGAGGCGAAGTTGCTGTATATCTCTGCAGTCCTTGGGGCAAAAGCAAGTAAGATGGGAAATGAAGCCATAAGAGGACGAATGATAGGACTTCCTCTGGGACAAACAATGTCAATCGATTGTCTTTATCAAGCTGCTACCTTTTTCATAATAAAACGCAGAACATGCATGCACACACGAGACAAGTACTCAAACAACGATGAGCAAGCATACTCTAGAGGCACCCATCCATCCGAAACTGTATCTGTACCAGTAGTAATATGAAACCTGCTATGTACATTGAAGAGATGTCTTTCTAAATTCCATTCCATAGAACACAAGAATATAATTGAAAAATGTCATTGGAAGGAAGATGTTAAAATTTAATGATTATGGGAGGCTTTCTTTGGAAACATCCCAGGACAATAGATTCTAGTGTCTGTACATAAAAAATTCCAAATTGAGATACATTAAATTGGAATATTCCATAAGGCATACAATCTGTCCACAAATATTTCAAAGAAATTGCAGCTTGCTGATTTGAGATTGTGGGAATGAAAATGAGAAACAATTAAAGAGCAATTATTATGGTTGGAAAATTGTTAAAAGTTAGGAGAAAGTATGTAAGATATGTAGATACATGGGAATACTTAGGTAATAAGTTCGACGGCAGAGGAACAGTGACCATCAAGGTCACACTTAACCACTGAATGATGAATGATATCAGATATCACAAAGACTTTGAAATCACAATGGAAAGACACTTTTAAATCAGCAACTTTGGGGGCTTCACTTCTCTTCTAAGGTTTGTGGGAAGTATCAATTGCACACCAATAGGCCCTCAAACAAGGAATATCATAAGGAAGTCCTAAGTGAGGATGTTTCTCAGAAATATAGGTAGAATAGAAACAATTTGTCTATCAACTTAATGCCCTTCATCTCCCCAACTTCTTAACGGAACTCTAGGAAATCTCTGCAAGACAGAAGAAGCCAATGTTTATAGGGAGGCATGATATGAAATGAAAAGAGACAGAATGGAAGTGGATGGAAGGTAGAGAAATGGAAACAGACAGAACTTGAAATGAGAGAAGTCCACCACCACACAATGTGGGTGAGAATAGTAACGATCTAGAGAAGGGAGAGCCAAAGGATGGCTTGTAGATAAAAAGGCAGGGAGTCTTCAAGTCACCCAGAAACCAGTCGTTTTAAAGGGCTTTGGGAGGAGAGGGATGTAAGAACACTTCCCAAGCGTTGCTGGATGTTCTCCTAAAAACATGAGTGAAAAGATCAATGTCAATTTCATGGGACGGAAACGGGAAAATGACTTCAAATTTGATGAAAAATCAGTATTTAAAATTACCACCGTCCAGATGTAGGTGATCACACACTCACACAAACACGCAGAAACACACACAGACACCATGGCTCAGGCTCATTGTGGAACACATTATTGGAACTTGCCTTTTTCATGCTCACTCTTCTCAGAAAAGTAAAAGGAAGGAAGAAACATTTTACTGGAAATGAAGGTAAATTGCCAGGAAGGGAGAAGGACAAAAAGTTGAAATCCTTTCATAATTTACTCTATGATGCAAATTGACCCATATTTGTGAGAATTAGAGCCTTAATATTCCAAAGGACATCTCACCAATCAGAGGCGAAGTTGCTGTATATCTCTGCAGTCCTTGGGGCAAAAGCAAGTAACATGGGAAATGAAACCATAAGATAAGAGGACGAATGATAGGACTACCTCTGGGACAAACAATGTCAATCGATTGTCTTTTATCGAGCTGCCACATTTTTCATAATAAAACGCAGACATGCACGCACACATGAGACAGGTACTCAAACAGCGATGAGCAAGCATACTCTAAAGGCACCCATCCATCCCAAACTGTATCTGTACCAGTAGTCATGTGAAACCTGCTATGTACCTTGAAGAGAGATCTTTCTAAATTCCATTCCGTAGAACACAAGAATATAATTGAAACATGTCATTGGAAGGAAGATGTTAAAATTTAATGATTATGGGAGGCTTTCTTTGGAAACATCCCAGGACAATAGCTTCTAGTGTCTGTTACATAAAAAATTCCAAATTGAGATACATTATATTGAAACTTTCCATAAGGTATATAATCTGTCTACATATATTTCAAAAGAAATTGCAGCTTGCTGATTCGAGATTGTGGCAATGAAAATGAAAAACAATTAAAGAGCAATTTTTGTGGTTGGAAAATCGTTAACAGTTAGGAGAAAGTATGTAAGATATGTAGATACATGGGAACACTTAGGTGATATGTTCGACGGCAGAGGGAGAGTGACCCTCAAGGTCACACTTGGCCAATGAATGATGAACGATATCAGATATAACAAACACTTGAAAGCACAATGGAAAGACACTGTTCAATCAGCAACTTTAGAGGTTTCACTTCTCTTCTAAGGTTTGTGGCAAGAATCAATTGCACAACAATAGGCCCTCAAACAAAGAATATAGTAAGCAAGTCCTAAGTGAGGGTGTTTTTCACAAATATAGGTAGAATAGAAACAATTTGTCTATCAACTTAATGCCCTTCATCTCCCCAACTTCTTAATGGAACTCTGGGAAATCTCTGCAAGACAGAAGAAACCAATGTTTATAGGGAGGCATGATATGAAATGAAAAGGGACAGAATGGAAGTGGATGGAAGGTAGAGAAATGGAAACAGATAGAACTTGAAATGAGAGAAGTCCATAACCACACAATGTGGGTGGGAATAGTAACGATCTAGAGACGGGAGAGCCAAAGGATGGCTTGTAGATAAAAAGGCAGGGAGTCTTAAAGACCTCCAGAAAGCAGTAGTTTTAAAGGGCTTTGGGAGGAGAGGGATGTAAGAACACTTACGGAGCATTTTCCGACGTTCTCCTAAAAACACAAGTGCAAAGATCAATGTCAGTTTCATGGGAGGGAAATGGGAATACGATTTCAAATTTGTTGAAAAATCGGTATTTAAAATTACCACCGTCCAGATGTAGGTGATCACACACTCACACACACACGCAGAAACGCACACAGGCACAATGGCTCAGGCTCATTGTGGAACACATTATTGGAACTTGCCTTTTTCATGCTCACTCTTCTCAGAAAAGTAAAAGGAAGGAAGAAACATTTTACTGGAAATGAAGGTTAATTGCCAGGAAGGGAGGAGGACAAAAAGTTGAAATCCTTTCATAATTTACTCTGTGATGGAAATTGACCCATATTTGTGAGAATTAGAACCGTAATATTCCAAAGGACATCTCACCAATCAGAGGTGAAGTTGCTGTTTATCCCTGCAGTGCCTGGTGCAAAAGCAAGTCAGATGGGAAATGAAACTGTAAGACTTCCTCTGGGACAAACAACGTCAATCGATTGTCTTTTATCAAGCTGCTACCTTTTTCATAATAAAACGCAGACATGCACACACACATGAGACAGGTACTCAAACAGCGATGAGCACGCATACTCTAAAGACACCCATCCATCCCAAAGTGTATCTGTACCAGTAGTCATGTGAAACCTGCTATGTACATTGAAGAGAGATCTTTCTATATTCCATTCTGTAGAATACAAGAATATAAGTGAGACATGTCATAGGAAGGAAGATGTTCAAATTTAATGCTTATGGGAGGCTTTCTTTGGAAACATGCCAGGACAATGGCTTCTAGTGTCTGTTACATAAAAGATTCCCAATTGGGATACATTATATCGGAACATTCCATAAGGTATATAATCTGACTACAAATATTTAAAACAAATTTCAGCTTCCTGATTTGAGATTGTGGCAATAAAAATGCCAAAAGTAAAGAGCAATTATTATGGTTGGAAATTTCTTAAAAGTTAGGAGACGGTATGTAGGATATTTAAAAAATTGGGAAAACTAGGGTACTATGTTTGACCGCAGAGGAGGAGTGACCCTCATGGACACACTTGACCAATCAAAGATATCAGATACCACAAAGAATTTGAAAGGACAATGTAAAGACACATTTAAATCAGCAATTTCACTGTCTTCACTTCTCTTCAAAGGTTCTTGGGAAGTATCAGTTGCACACCATTAGGAATATAATATAAGGAATAACATAGTAATACAATATAATAAGGCATATAATAAGGAAGTCCTCAGTTAGGATGTTTCTCAGAAATGTATGTAGAATAAAAATGATTTGTCCATCAACTTAATGCCCTTCATCTCCCCAACTTCTTAATGAAACTCTGGGAAACCTCTGCAAGACAGAAGAAGCCAATGTTCATAGGGAGGCATGATATGAAATGAAAAGAGACAGAATGGAAGTGGCTGGAAGGTAGAGAAATGGCAACTGACAGAACTGAAAATGGGAGAAGTCCACCACCACACAATGTGGATGGGAATAGTAAACATTTAGAGAAGGGAGAGCCAAAGGATGACTTGTAGATAAAAAGGCAGGGAGTGTTAAAGACACCAAGAACCCGGTCATTTTAAAGGGCTGTGCGAGTAGAGGGATATGAGAAAATTTACCTAGCTTTTTCAGAAGTTCTCCTGAAAAAAAAATGCAAAGATTAGTGTCAAAGTCATGGGATGGAAACAGGAAAATGATTTCAAATTTATACAAAAATCACTATTTAAAATTAACATTATCAAGATGTACGTGACCACACACACACACACACACACAGGAACACAGACACACACACAGTGACTCACCTCCACAGTGGAACATAGTATTGGAACTTGCCTTTTTCTGGTTCATTCTTCTCTGAAAAGTAAAAGGAAGAAAGAGAGATTTTATTGCAAATGAAGGTACATTGTGAGGATGAGAGGAGGACTAAAAAGCTGAAACCCTTTCATAGTTTACTCTGTTACTATTCCCCCCAAATTTCTATGATGTTGTACTTCTCCCATTTAAGTTCTGTCAGTCATTTGTCTACCTTCCATCCACTTCCACACCTTCTGTTCTCAATTCATACTATGCCTTCCCTATAAACACTGGTTTTTTCTGTCTGGAGCAGATTTCCCAGAGTTTCATTAAGAAGTTGGGGAGATGAAGGGGATTATGTTGATAGGCAAATGGTTTCTATTCTATATATATTTCTGAAAAACATCCTAACTCAGGGCTTCCTTATTATATTCCTAGCTTGAGGGCCCATTAGTATGTGTATGGTTTTTAGTCTTCTTTGAATAGAGTTTTTTGCTACACAGGAGAGGAAAAAAAGAAATCATGTAAAAAGTTAGTGAGTGAATGAATTAATGAATGAATAGGTATATTGTAGGTTAAGTTTTCTTATTATAAATAATTCACATTAATTTAAAAGAGACACTGGGAGCTAATACAGATGAAGCAAGTGTATCTAATATAAAACAAGGACTGTGAAGGAAAAGACTAAAGAAACAGTTTTAGGCAAAATATTAAATTTTAGCAAGTTTCAAAGGAATACCAAAATATACAAAAATTTTGCAATTTATTTATATAGGTGGACCTAGGAAAAGTTTGACACTCCAAACACTATGAAACTTCTTGAATATAAAAGACCTATATGAGATGTATACAGGTCTATTTCTTCAGGTTACATGCAAATGATTATTGTACACACTTGCTTCTTAACATAGGCAAAATTATGTTTCTTTAATCACAAAGGTATAATAAGATAAAATGGAAAATATATCCAGCAACCTGGAGCTTCTTCACCTCTTTTCCAACCAAAAAGCTTTGAGTCTATAGATGAAGTAAGCTTCAGGAAGCCTTTTCAGCTGTCAGCAGCTTCCCTGTAGTCCTTCCAGGTACGTAAGGCACAAGTGATACCTGTCATTATAAAAGGGCACTTCTGAATATATTCAACTTAACAACATGTATATTCAACTTCAACTTAAAGAAGTTAATGAATTATTGTATTTAATACATACATCATCTAGACTCTGTAGTTTTTATTTGATCTGAATTGGTGACCATAGATATTTTTCACATTTAAAAAAATAACGGTGGTTCAACATGTGGTGGTGAGATTGTACAATTTTAATTCTTGTTCCCCTTATGGTGATATTTCTTGCTCATCAATGATTCTCTCTTTCTATTGAAGGGGGAATTCTCTGTCTGCTTCTCAATTGCCTCCAGACAGGAGACCCTTATTCTTCACACACAGCCTTGTCTTTCCTGTCATTTCCCCAGACAGACACCTATCAGCCCTTCCTATGAGACATTCCCTTCCCATGCACTCCAGCTTCATGGCTGCCTCCCCCTCCCTCCCCCTTTTATAGAAGTATTGTACCTTCCTCATGGTAACACCTGTTTTATTATTTTAAACAGCACATTTATTTTAAGCTATCATATAATATATCCTCATATGATTATAGTGTTGCCTCTTTACTAGCATGTCTCAACAGGTTAAAACAAAATGGAAACAATTCCCTTATTGTTTCTTGATTTAGGTCTTAATTTTCAGAAACTTGAAAAAAAAAAATACTCAGCTGGGTCTTAGTCTTACTCACTTGCAGTACAGTCTACAAACATGAGAGGCAGCATCCAATAGACATCATATGAGGATATTTACTCCAGACTTTCCTGCACATTTCCTCCCTACCGCCCACTGGAAAGTATTTGTCTGGTCTTTACTCAGTTATACCAGTTTCATTTTGACTTGTATGTTGTTATGGATATTAATATTGATATTTTTTCCTGTACACACAAGAGTCTTTTCCCTTTTGTTCATGAGTTATCTCTAAAATCTGAATACTGACAGAAAAACACTTTATGATTATATAAATGGTGCTTTTTTGTCCAGGTCAATATCGTAAATACTGGGTCACCTGAAGGAATCTATTCCCAGTATCAGACCAAATGATTTATCTATTCTTATACTTCAACAATTGCTAAGATCATGCCTTATAGTACTTTAAAATATCTCGATTTTTCTCATACTATCTTTTCTACCAAGCTCCCCACTCCTACATATATTTGATCCAGGATAATTTTTTCTCTGAATCTTCTACACCCACATCATAGATAATTGTCATTTGTGGTCTTCCACCTCCTTTGAACACTCTCCCTGCTTATTCTAATTTTCCCGCATGAGAAGCTCTCCTCTCCAGGTGGAATGCAGATAGTGGTGTTACAGGGGTGTTTTCACTAAAAAACTCCCATAATGGTTAGGAGTATTATTACTGCCCCTGTTCATCATACTCCAGCTTTCTGATTACCAAATATTTTGCATGCCATGATATCCTTTAATACAAATCCTTTCAGCTAAAACTTTCCAGAAGTAGATCCTTTAGTTTCCAATTTATAATTTTGATGGAATCACAGTTTCCTCAACCTGGAATATTTTTCTCCAAATCTCCTGCTTTGTGTTACTTTGGAATTCTTTTCACTATTCCACTGGATTGGATCCACTTTCTTGGTTTAGCCTACCAACTCTGGTTTTAATGACCTGACTGAGATAGATTGTTAGCATTCTCCACTGCAAAGTTAATCATTCCCTCCTCCTATTTCCATTCTGTGTGCTTTGAAAGGAGTCAAAAATGCACAGTCCACATCTAAGGAGTGTGGAGTTATTGTTTCCCACCGTGAGGGTAGAGTATCTACAATCTACACATTTTTTTGGAATTCATCTGCATGAAATATTTGTCTCCTTTTCCCCCAATTAAAAAATTTATTTGATCATTTATTTTTATCAGTATGGACTCATGGATATTTATTTTATACTTTGGGTTATAATCCAATATTACTTAATTTTGTTATTTAAATTGTTCCAGCTTTGGCCATTGGGAGCTCTTTCTTTTTTTTTTTTTTTTAAAGATTTTATTTATTTATTTTCCCCCCAAAGCCCCAGTAGATAGTTGTATGTCATAGGTGCACATCCTTCCAGTTGCTATATGTGGGACATGGCCTCAGCATGGCCAGAGAAGCGCTGCGTCGGTGCACGCCCGGCCGAACCCGGGCCGCCAGCAGCCGAGCGCGCGCACTTAACCGCTAAGCCACGGGGCCGGCCCTGGGAGCTCTTTCAATTGGCTTCTTACTCCTTTGACATGCTCTCATCAATTTTCTTGAGCACATCTTTACTTTCAGACATCACAAGATGCCCCTGAGCCAGTCCTAGAATCGGCCTTTTCTCCATGGAGCTCTGGCTCCTTTTACTGCGGAATGGTACTAAAAACCAAGGTCTGGATGCTAGGTATGTGGATCTACTTTTCAATCAGTAAAACCCTCTGCTTCTGGAATGAATACACTGAGATAAATAACCAATCCTTATGGCTGAGATTTTGGAGAAAAGTAGCTCAAACCTCAAGGAAGGGACATCATTTCTTAGAAATCATGAACTAGGTAAAAGGAGTTTATTTACCTCTAAGACTGCTGGGATCTCCTCAGTAAGATCTCTAAAGTTATTTTGATTCAATAGCAATCTCCAGTGTGTGATCCTTTACTCCTGATGGACTACCTTTATGGAGTAGAAAACCTTTTCATCTTCAGCAGTTGTAATCAGTAGAAAGCTTCTTCCAATATAGATTGCAAATCTGACATTTTGGAATTTCCACAAAATAGTCCTAATTCTGTCCGATGACCACTCAAGGTGACCACTCTTCCAAATGTTTAGTCTTTTAGAGGTTTGAAAATTCCTGCTCCATTCCCTCCATTTCCTTTGCAGGTTGTATTAACTTCCTATGGCAACTGTAACAAATTACCACAAACTTCGTGGTTTAAAACATCAGAAATCTATTCTCTCACAGTTCTGGAAGCCAGAAGTCTGAAATCAGGGTTTTGGCAGGTCTGTACCTTCTCTGAAAGCTCTACAGAGGAATACTTCCTGCCTCTTCCAGCTTCTGGTGGCTCCAGATATTCGTTGGCTTATGGTTGCATAACTCCAATCTCTGCCTCCATCTTCACACGGCCTTCTCCTTTGTGTGTCTCTCCTATGTGTGTCTCTTATAAGAACATTTGCTGTTGAAATTAAGGCTTACTAGGATAATCGAGGATAATCTCATCTCGAGATCCTTAATTTAATTACACCTACAAAGATTCTTGTTCCAGATAAGTTTACATTCACAGGTTCTAGAGATTAGGACATGGATGTATCTTTTGGGAAGCCACCATTCAACCCATCAACCTAGAGTAAACACCTGTAATTATTTTAAAAGTTTATTCTTCTTGAGGGATTTCAGACTCTTCTCAAGTAGAGTTATCATATTCTTAAGATTAAATTCGTCAAATTCCTTATCAAATAATGGTTCTGAGCACTCAGTAGGTTCTAATGTAATCCTTGAATAGCAGAATGAGACTCCATTATTTTTCTATATTGAAAAATCAAATTAGTCCAAGTCTATTCTTACTACCCATGAAAAATAACTTTTAGAGAAGAGGGAAGTTTTCCATAGAACTCGTAATTTTCCTTTTTAATAGCCTTCTTTTCATTGGTTGTCCATCAGAGAGGCTGTGAAGGAAGATAATAACCACTAAAAATGGAGGAGTAGCCAGTAAGATCATGTCTAAAGTCATTCTGAGGTAGGAACCTGAGTGTGTTCCCCTCATCTGGCAGCATTTGCCTGGGGGAGTGAAGTAGGCCCTGGGAGAGTCCCTGTCTTCTTCCACCCTTATGCTCCTCTCTTTGGGGAATGTGAGAGGTCATAGAGTTCTGGGAGTTCAGAAGGAATAAAAAATTAGAAAAGATTTTGTTATTCGATTACTAAAGATAGATAGTTTTTCTATGACATTGGTGACATTTTCTTCCCTCTCTCTCTGCTCCTTATGTTTGACGCTTAGAGATCATGAGGAAGAAAAAAACTCCCCCAAAGAGAAGGATCCATTTATATATTCATTTAATACTTACTCCATACAGGGGACTGTGCTGGGCATAGAGAGATGTCTGCTCCCTTCTGAGAATACATAAGTGGTGAAATGGTGTACACATAGAAAGTCAACAATAGTCAACAACAATTACATTTTTGAGAATAAACTTTCTTTAGTTGTCATGTAGAGGAAGGAAAAACTGAAGATGTGGGCTTTAAATTTTACAGGATTATGTTTTCTTATTTCCCTGTGCTAATTCAGATATTTCCCCCACATTTTTATTTCATTCATTACAAAGGAAAATACAAATCTCCCAAGTAAACAGCACAGAGTATATATTCCCATGTGACTATTTAACAGTATGTTCACAGGAACAATGATTGGACATTATGCACAATAAAACTTACGTTAAACATTAATTTTAATAACTAAAAAGAGAACATATAAGATTCATTTCCCTCCAAGTGATGGAGCTCAAGAAAGCGGGTACCTGGATGAAAAGGGACCCAGATGGTTCTCAGACTCTGAAAAAGGAGTGAGTGGAGGTGGAGACAGAGATGGAAAGTGGTTAGTATGGGGACCATGGGTGGGATCAAGAACCAAAGTGGGATAGAATGAAATAAATCCTGAGAACCAGAGAGTAGACTATGGAAGGGAAGAGATAAGAAACTGAAAGTGTAGGAAGAGTATCTAATAAGAAAAGACTGAGTGCTCACCCAGAGAGTTGCTATAGGACTGTTAAATATGGAATGGAAGCAGTTTAGGGAAGGAATGACTGGGCTTGAAATAAAATAATCCAACCTTAGGAAATTTTCACTAGATACTGATTCTACCATGTCTCTTTCACTTATCTCCCTCCATCTATCTCTATCTCTCTTTTTTTCTCTTTGTCTCTCATCTTTGAGAGACATCTTTGTCATCTATCACCTCCAACCATCACCTGTCTAAGTACTAGTTTTGTATCACTGCCATAATAAACCCCCCTACACTTAGCAACTTACCCAACGCAAATTTATTATATTCTAGTTCTGCAGAGTAAATATGATACAGATCTCACTAGACAAAAATAAAGGGTTGTTGGGATGCATTCATTTCTGGAGGCTACAGGGGAAAATGTGTTTCTTTGTCCTTCCTGGCTGCTAGAGACCACTGATATTCTCTGACTTGTGGGTCCCTTCCTCCTTCTTCAAAGCCAGCAGTGGAGGATGGAATCCTTCTCACATCACATCACTCTGACTTTCTATTCTACCTCTCCTTTTCCACTTTTAAGGACTGTTGTGATTATATTGAGTTCAGTAGGATAATTCAGGATAATCTCTCTATTTTAAGGCCAGCTGATTAGCAACCTTAATTCCACCTGCTCTCTTAATTTCCTTTTTCCCTGTAAGAAAACATATTCACAGGTTCCAGGGATTAAAACTTGGACATCTTTGAGGAGTGATAATCCTGCCTACCATGTCTGTCTGCCTATCTGTCTGTCTATCTATCCATCTATCTATCATCTATCTATCTATCTATCTATCTATCTATCTATCTATCTATCTATCTTTCTATCTATCATCTATCTATCATCTCTTTAAAATATGATTCTAAACTCTTCTGGTGTATTCACACACTTGAGCCTACTCTGGATTCACAAGAGTCTTGTATCTTTTAGTGCTCCCCTCAAGTTTGAGGTTGTTTGAATTAACAAAAGAAAAAAGTTTTCAATCTTCCTGTTACAAATTAACAACATCAGATGCCATTGCTGCTTTCTAAATACCTTGCTTCCACCTGTCTTACAATTTTTCTCTTCTATAAGGGGCAAGTAAGATTTTTCTGTCTATCATTCTCTCACCACGTTATTCATTTTAGAGTCACCATTCAATATGTTATTAAAATGTCACACAAAGGCAAACTTACTGAATATGAGAAAGGTTGCAGCAATAAATCAACCGTAAATGGTTACCAAGCAGATATCTGGATCATAAAATCAGTAGCCTTTCGAATTTAGTCAATAGGAAATAAATGAAATATAATTGTTGTTGAGAGCATGACTATGTGCAGAAATATTTTTCTCTTCAGTTTTTTAAACGGTTAAAGGGAATACTCTGGATTCTTTTAAAAGAGCATAGAAATATGAGGGAAGTGTCAGACGCCAATATCTTCTGTATATATTGAGTTGCCTGCATCCTAATCAATACCAATGATTAAACTGCAGACGGCTTTATGGGGAGATGAGATGAGGAATTTCTTCATAGTCAGTCAGGCTTCTTCCAGGTTTAAAGTTCCTTAATGTCCTGAAGGATAAAGTTTGGGCCTTTTAAAGTGCCCCATAACCTAAACCATGAGCACTTATACCAAAATAATCAGTGAGATGGTATTTGTAATAAGCAAAGACTCTCAAGTCATCTGGGAAACACTGATCACACTGACATAGTGGCACTGTGGCTCACTGATGTGCAAACAATGGGGCCCATATCATGGTATCCATGATGCCAGTCCCAGGAAGCATTGTATATGTTCTGGTATTAATATAAATAGGTAAATAGTCACTTGGTTATTAGTGAATCCTTCAAGTCTCTATACCATCAAAATAATGTATCACTATGAACAATATTTGTGATATACCATGAATTAGAGCTTTTGCATGACAAAATAGAGGAGAGACAATATTGCTTTTGAGGTGGAACTTTACTTCCCCTTGTGAAAAATATGTCCACCCAGATAAACAATGCTTTAAGGATGAGTTATTTTGATAGGAATTTCAAGCAAAATTTTTTTTTTGGAGGTTTAGGCCCTCACTATACTGCCACTTTATAAGGAAACTTCCTCTCCTTAGAATCTGGCTATCTCTTATGTTGCATGAAACCTCTGGAGGATTAACCATAAAGTAGGTGTATGAAGCTTGAATCATGAATTAGGTTCAAATATTGCATTTGGGAAAGAAAGATTGGGATTGAATTTCAGCAAACAATTTTAGAAGAATAGATGGGACTTTGTGGGTGTGTAACTTGGCTTCTTAATACTTAGCACTTTCAATAGGTGACAGGACTGCACTCAGTTGGCCCCATAAAATACCAGAGCTCTAAGACTGGCTCTCCAAGAAAACTTGGGTGAACAGAAGACACTCATAGTTCACATCACTGCTATCACTCAGCACCCACTGAGACTGACTGTGAGACTAGTGGCTTTAATGAGAAAAGTTCAGTGGAATTTTGGGATGAAAATAAACTGCATTAAGTAGGTTAGAAATGTGGAGACACAGGAGGCTCCTGAACCCACCTCCTTCCATGGACACAAATTTACAGCTACTTACAGAACATTTCCCTCTGAAAGAAATCCAGAAACTAGCTGAGTGACTCCTACACAGGTCAAAAAAGAAACAACGCACATCAGAACGGGTAGGGAAGGCTGAGACACAATCTCGCCATAAACCCCAACCCTGGTGCAGTGAGCTGCAAATGGGAGAGAACTCACAATTCCCAGCTTCCCCCTGAGGAGTAACAGGTTTGGACCCCACATCTAGCACCCCAGTTTTTGAGACTTCCACTTGAGATACAGGTCCCCAAAGCATGTAACTATGAAAGCCAAAGGGGTTTATGGTGACGAGACCCACAAAGCTATAGCAAACTAAGAAACAATTCTTAACAGTTTCATGTGGACTCACAGTGGCTATCCCCCAGGGGTCAGCACAGAGGCAGCAGATTGAAATATGTGGTCTTTCTGTGAAGAGGCCTACTTGCTTATCTTAAAATCTGTGGCCTGGGGTGGGGGGTGGTCTTCTAATTTAATGTATATGTAGGGGGTGGCAGTTCTCTCCAGATACTGAAGAGGCCAGCAGGTGCCATCTTTGTGCTTTTCCTCTGCCCCATCCCAGGTCACTGGTGTCTCCATGCAAGGAACTTGCATAGGTCTGGTGTGCCAGCTTTTGTGATTGTCATCAAGAGGGCCCATCCCTTAATAGTCTATCTCTGGTGACTAGTGGGGCTTGTGTTCACAGGTTCAATGGGACAGTAGACAACAAAGAAACAGTTCTTAACTGGCTATTTTTCCAGGGCTCAGTGCAGAAGGAGCACACAGAGGCACCCATCTGTCAGTCTTCCCTTGAAAGAGGTATATTTGCATACTTTAAAAGCTGCTACCTGAAGACTCAGCTTCCAATCACCTGCATCTAGATGCTGAGTGAGATCCTCCCTTTTGGGACACTGACAGGTCTTGGCACACCTTCGACTAATGGGAGCCATTAAGAACAAAGAAGACTGCTTGGACAATGACAAAGGTTTGAGAGACAACCAAGAGCTACAATACAGTTGAGTGATAAGTTTTACCTCTTACATGAGACCACTCCTTCAAGACCATGAGATATAGCTGTTTCATCTGTTGCACAGAAACCAACAAAGAGAGTCAAGGAAAATGAAGAAACAAAGGAATGTGTTCCAAGTGAAGAGCAAGATAAAACATTAGAAAAACACCTTAATGAAATGGAGGTAAGTGATTTACCTGATAAAGACTTCAAAATAATGGTCATAAAGATGCTTACTGAGGTCAGGAGAACAATGCAGGAACAAAGTGAAAATTTAAACAAAAAGACAGAAAATATAGGAAAGTACCAAACAGAAATCACAGAGCTGAAGAATACAAAAACTGAACTGAAGAATTCAATAGCACTAGATGAAATGAAAGAAAGGATCAGCGAACTTGAAGATGGGGGAATGGAATTCATCCAGTTAGTGGAGCAAAAAGACAGAAGAATGAAAAAGAGTGAAGGGGGCAGGCCTGGTGGCATAGTGGTTAAGTTCCCATGCTCCGCTTTGGTGGCCTGGGGTTCGCAGGTTAGGATCCTGAGTGTGGACCTATGCACTGCTCATCAAGCCGTCTGTGGCGGTGTCCCACATACAATATAGAGGAAGATGGTCACAAATGTTAGCTCAGGGCCAATCTTCCTCACCTCCCCCCCCCAAAAAGAGTGAAGATAGCTGAAGTTACTTAGAAGGCATAGTCAAGTGGACAAATATTTGCATTATAGGGGTCCCAGAAGGAGAACTGGGGGAGAAAGGGCAGAACACTTACTTGAAGAATAGAAATTCCCAAACCTGAGGAAAGAAACAGGAAACAGGAAACCATATCCAGGAAACCTAGAGAGTTCTAAAGAAGATTAAACCAAGGAGACTTACACCAATATATATCATAATTAAATAGTCAAAAGTTAAAGACAAGGAAGAATCTTAAAGCAGTAAGAGAAAAACAACTTGTAATGCACTAAGGAACCCTCATAAGACTATCAGCAGACATTTCCGCAAAAACTGTACAGGCCAGAAGGGAGTGGCGTAACATATTCAAAGTGCTGAAAGAAAAAAAAAGCCAACCAAGAATACTCTATTTGTCAAAGTTGTCCTTCAGAATTGAAGGAGAGAGAGTTTTCCAGACAAGTAAAAGCCAGAGGAGTTTATCACCACTAGATGATCCTTACAAAAAATGTTACAGGGACTTCTTTAAGCTGAAAAAAAAAGACCCTAATTAGTAACAAGAAAACATATGAAAGTATAAATGTGATTGGTAAAGGGAAATATATAGCTAAATTCAGAAAAACATGTTGTAATGGTGGTGGGTTAATCACTTATAAATCTAGTATGAAGGTTATAAGGCAAAAGTAGTAAAAATAACTATAACTACAATAATTTGTTAATGGATACACAAGATAAAAAGATGTAAATTATGACATCAAAAATATAAAATGTAGGGATGGAGAGTAAATGTAAAGCTTTAGAATGCATTCAAACTTAAGTTATCAGCTTAAAATAGACTGTTATAAATCTAAGCTGTTTTACATAAGTCTCAGAACAACTACAAAACAAAACCTATATTAGATACACATAAGATAAAGAGAAAGGATTCTAAGCATACAACTATACCACCAAAGGAAATCATCAAACCACAAAGGAAGATAGCAAGAGAACAAGAAAAGAACAAAGGAATTATAAAACAGCCAGAAAACCATGAGCAAAAGGGCAATAATAAATCCATACTTATCAATAATTACGTTAAGTGTAAATGGACCAAATTTTTCAATCAAAAGACATAAAGTGGCTGAATGGATCAAAAAAACAAGGCCCAACTATATGCTATGTACAAAAGACTCACTTCAGCTTTTTTTAAATTGAAGTATGTGACATGTAACATTATATTATAACATAATAATTTGATATTTGTATATATTGTAAAATGATCACCACACTAAGTCTAGTTAACATTTGTCACTATACAGTTACAAAATTTTATTTTTCTTGTGATGAGGACTTTTAAGATTAACTGTCTTAGCAACTTTCAAATATGCAATACAGTATCATTAACTATAGTCACCATGCTGTACATTATACCCCCATGACCTTTGTTTTATAACTGGAAGTTTGTACCTTTTGACTCCACTCATTTTGCCCAACACTTACCACTCACCTCTGGCAGCCACCAATCTGATCTCTGTATCTATGACCTTGTTTTTTTTTTAGATTCCACATATAAGTGAATCATATGGTATTTTTCTTTGTCTGACTTATTTCACTTAACATAATGCCCTCAAGGTCTATCCATGTTGTCACATGGCAAGGTCATTCTTTTTTATGGCTTTATTTATAATATTCCATTGTGTGTATGTGTGTGTGTATCACATTTTCTTTTTTCATTCATTTGTCAATGGATGCTTAGGTTGTTTCCATATCTTGACTATTGTAAATAATGCTACAATGAACGTGGGGGTTCACCTATCTTTTAGTGTTTTTGTTTTCTTCAGATAAATACCAAGATGTGGAATTGCGAGATCATATGGTAGTTCTATTTTTACATTTTTGAGGAACTCTGTACTGTTTTCCATAGTTGTTGCACCAATTTATATTCCCACCAACAGTTCACAAGCGTTCCCTTTTCTCCATATCTTTGCCACCACTTGTTATTTCTTGTCTTTTTGATAATAGCCATTCTAACAGGTGTGAGGTGATATTTCATTGTTGTTTTGCATTGCATTTCCCTGATTATTAGTGATGTTGAGCAACTTTTTATGCACCTGTTGGCCATTGTATGTCCTTTTCAGAAAAATGTCTATTCACATCCTCTGCCCATTTAACTGGATTGTTTGTGTGTGTGTGTGTGTGTGTGTGTGTGTGTTTTCTTTTGCTATTTATTTGTATAAGTTCTTTATGTATTTTGGATAGTAACTTCTTATCAGATGTATCATTTACAAATATTTTCTCCCATTTGGTAGGTTGCTTTTTCATTTGGTTGATAGTTTCCTTTGCTGTGCAAAAGCATTTTAGTTTTATGTAGTCTCACTTATTTTTGCTTTTATTGCCTTTACTTTTGGTGTCAAATCCAAAATATCATTGCCATGATTGATGTCAAGGAGCTTACTGCCTATGTTTTCTTCTAGGAGTTTTATGGTTTCTAATCTTATGTTCAAGTATTTAATCCATTTTGAGTAAATTTTTTCTGTATAGTATAAGATAATGGTCAGGTCCTTTCTCTTGCATGTGTCTGTCTGGTTATCCCAACACCATTTATTGAAGAGAGTGTCCTTTTTCCATTGTATATTCTTGGCTCCTTTGTCATAAATTAATTGACCATATACCTGTGGGTTTATTTCTGAGCTCTCTATTCTGTTCTGTTGATCTATGTGTCTAATTTTATTCCAATACCATACTGCTTTGATTACTATAGCTTTGTAATATAGTGAAATCAGAAAGTTTGATGCCTCCAGCTTTGTTCTTTCTGGAATTTTTTTGGAAGTTTGTAGTCTTTGGGGTTCCATACAAATATTAGGATTGTTTTTTTCTATTTCTGTGAAAAATGCCATTGGAATTTTGGTAGGGATGGCATTAAATCTGTAGATTTTTTTTGGAAACTATGGACATTTTAACGATATTAATTCTTCCAATCTGTGAGCATGGACTATCTTTCCATTTATTTGTGTCTTTTTCAATTTCTTTCTTCAATGTCTTATAGCTTTCAATGTACAGGTCTTTCATTCACTTGGGTAAATTTATTCCTAGTTATTCTTTCTTTGCTACCCTCCCATTGAACTCTTGAACACAAGCCCTGCTGGCCGCCAGAGCCAGGCCATCGAGGAGCATATACTGGGCAACAGCCACAAAAACTGGGT
Organism: Rhinoceros unicornis; assembly: GCA_028646465.1. Lineage (NCBI taxonomy): Eukaryota > Metazoa > Chordata > Mammalia > Perissodactyla > Rhinocerotidae > Rhinoceros > Rhinoceros unicornis. The sequence continues at coordinate 30,264,659 of CM053523.1, read as the reverse complement.
CACTGAGTGTAAAAACCAGGGCACCAGACATCTGTAAAAACATCACTTCAGGAGATACCGGTGTCTTTCAGTGCAGCAGAGGGAGAGTACAAAGATAGAACCCAGGCTCCAAGGTGTCTAATGTTGAAGACAATAAATGAAAACATCATTAAATTGAAGTTGGCAGGCCAAAAGGGGAGATCTCATGCCCTATATTGATAGCAGAGCCCAACAGGAAGAAAGACTTCCTCTTTTGACTAGCAAGAAGCTCAGCCAATCAGATACTGGCGCACTTCAGCCAATGAAAAGCCACTACAACTCAAACTCTTTATTGAGAATAGCCTTCCCAAATTTCTCTTCCTCTCTATAGAAAGAGTTTCTTCTCCTTTGCTGCTGGGGTACTTGCACATGGCTCACCATGGTTGCGGACCCTGAATTTCAATTCTTTGCTGATCCTGAGTAAACCTATTTTTTTCTGAGGAAGTGACTGAATGGCTGCCTATTTGTTTAAGGTTAACATTTTGCTGACCCATATGGGGATCCAGAGGAGACCCCTGATAACTCCAAGGCTGGTAAGCAAACAGGTGTGGTACCCACAACAGAGCCCATTGAGCTTGCTGCTTTTCTTGCTGACCCTGGAGTTTGAGGGTAAGTCTTTTTCCGGGATCTGAGCTCCCACCCTCTTTGCATTTGAGGCTCTCCAGGCTTTATTTGAGATCGATTTTAAGGCTTTGTCCTTTTTAGGTTAAGGCCTTGTTTTTCTGTGAGTACTCAGGTGGCACTTCAGCCTGACTCTGAATCAGGCTGTTTCTTTGAACTGTGCTAGGCTTTGGTTTGATTTCTTTTGGAAATGGACTGTTCTCATACTTGGAACTGGTTAACCTTCAGTCTGACTTTCTGACTGTTCATTGGAACTGTGCCATTGAGCCTTTGGCCTGAGTGCATTGGGAGCAGACTGTCTCTTGGAACTGCACTGATCAACCTTCAGCTCAATTCCCTTGGGAACCTAAGTGTTATTTGGAACTGCATTGTTCTTTGGAACTGTGTTGATTTGGTCCACCTTAATGAAATTAGACTGTTCTATTGAAACTGGCTGCTATTAAGCCTATAGGTTGTTTGATCTTTTCAAGCTGTTTGAGTTGTAAGCTGTTTAAGCTGTTTCAGCTGTTTAGGCTGTTTGAGAATTATCCCTTTGCTCTAGAGAAAAAGCTCTAAGAAATGAGATCCCAGTTATCTAAATATTTTGAGGGCATACTCCCTATAGGGGGCCCAGCCTATTTTATGTTTAAAAATCACTGTCATTTCTCATGTCCATGTCTAACTAAATGGACCAATTTAACCAAAAGTAATTTACAATATCAATGGCCATTATGGGGAACTTTTCAACTCCCCAAAGTTACTTTTTGTAAAACTAAATTGCATGACCGTAGTTCTGTAATTTCCAAAACTGAACGAAACACCTGTTTCAATTGGTATTTTGAGACTTCCAAACATTATCAGGAGTCTAAAATTGCCTCTTTGCAAAATAAAATTATAAGATTAACTGGGGCAAACAAATAATTAGAGAAAGATAAAGTGGCTTCTGAAGCCTCGTGTTCCTCTCCTCCAGTGCCATCTTGTTCCTCTTCCTAGTTTGTCTCAGGCTCTGCCTCCAGCGCCATCTTCCTCCTTCCTTTCTATACCACTTACACCTCCTCTATACCCTCAGTTCCTCCATACTAACACTCTTGTCAAACTTTTCTTTCCCCTGAACCTCTCCTCACTCTCTGTCCCTCTGAATCTGTCAGATCTTGTTCCTTTAAAATTAAGTGTTCTGAGGATCCAAAGTCTAACCCTTAATTTCTTATACTCCCTGGACTAAAACTGAGCCATATTCAAAGATTTTCCCAAAGTAACTGAAGAGCCTCACAGATTTGCTGAGGAACTTAATATAGTCATTCCAACTTATCAACCTGGTTTCACAGACTGATATCAGCTAGTTCATATGCTTGTTGGTGCAGGCCAGGCCCAGCATCAAATGAAAACTGCTAATTGGGAAGATCCTGAAAAGTCTCTAGAATTACAATCAGGAAATCAACCCATTAACCTGTTGTATGATCAGTCTCAGGTAATCACTAGACGACTTCATCAGGCAATTCCTAGGGCTTTCCCAAAGCCTGTAGATTGGAACATTCATAGGCTTGTTCACAATAACCTGATGAACCTGTTCATGACTATTACAATTAACTTCAGATTGTTTTTAAAGAAAATTCTGCTCTGCCTTCAGATATTGACTCCACCCAGGTAGCTTTTAACTCTATGTTTATTAATGGGCTGAACCAGAATCTTTCCCTTCTAGTAAAAAGGATCAGGATGGAATGGAAAACTATGTCCACTCCAGATATGGTTAAACTGGCAAACCAACTCTCTCATACTCTAGATGAGTCACGTAAAAGAAAGACCACTAAAATTCTTAATCTTCAACTCTAGCAAATGAAGGTCCTTAAATGAAACCAAAAACCTCCTGGTTTCTGTTATTATTGTGAAGAGCTCAGACACGGGAAAAGAGGTTGTTACAAATTTAAGCACTTTGAGCACTTTCAGTCTTCTAACTAGCCTTTCCAATGTCCTACAAATTCTCAACGACAGGGCTCCAAAGAACCACAAGGGCTCTTCCCAATCCTCCTTCTTAATCACCTTAGAGAAACATTTCTCCAGTCTTTCTGTCCTAACTGACAATGGAGCCACACTTTTGGTGCTCAACCTCACTACTGTAAGCGGTATTCCTGCTTTGGAGTACTAAAACAGTTGAAATAGTGGGATTTCTAATAAACCTCAAAAGGTTCCTGTCTCTGAACCTATTCTCTTTTGTTTAGGCCCTTTGAGAGACACAAAGCCTTTTCTCCTTAGTTCCTCCACCCCATTCATTTATTAGACCAAAACTTCTTGAAAAAGTATCAAGCCAGAATTTCTTTCTCTTAAAAGAGGGAAATAATTCTAGGATTTGTCAGTAGTCATCAAAACAGCCAACTAGGTGAATTAAATGATCCTTTGACATCTTTTATTTGTTCCATCTCTGACAGGACTACAGCTGATTCTGGAAACACTGATCCTTTGTCCCTATTGAATCGGCTGCCTCCCTCCTTGTGGGCAAAATCTCCAACTGACATTGGTAAAATTCACAGCAGACCTCCCACCAAGATTCAAACAGCTCCTTCAAAACCTTTCCCCAGAATTATTTAATACCTTGTAAGTAAAGAATCCTTTCAAGGTATAAAGCTGATAAAAGAAAATTACAAGGCTCAAGGCCTCATTGTCTCTTGTAATTGTTCCTGTAATAGTCCCGTTTTACTTGTAAGAAAACCCAATGGCTGAGGGTGGAGGTTTGTCAGGAATCTCCAAGCAATAAAAAATGTTGTTAGCCCTCGACACCCTGGTCTTCCTAACCTTCATACACTACTACTACCCGTTCCCACTGGAAACAAACTCTTTATGGTAATTGATTTATGTAGTGCACTCTTTAGCATTCCAGTTGATGAAGCTAATCAATACCTTTTTACCTTCACTTGGGAAGGAAAACAGTTCACCGGGATAGTAATGTCTCAGGGTTTTACTGAGAGCCCTTTTTACTTTTCACAAATCCTTAAGGCTGATCTGGAGGATATAAAGCTCCCTAGGGGTTTCACTTTATTACAATGTGTGGGTGATTTGCTTCTTTATTCACCCTCCCAAGTCTCCTCACAGGAAGACAGCGTTCACTTGCTAAAGCTTTTAGCCTTAAAGGGACATAAGGTCACCAAGGAGAAATTGCCGTTTTCCCAAACCCAGGTTTGATATTTAGGGTATCAGATATCAGAACAAAGTTTACACCTAGATCCAGATAGGCTTCATGGTGTTCTAAGTTTCCCAAAACCCAAAAGTAAGCTCCAACTGTGAGATTTTCTTGGGCTAGTTGGTTTTTGCTGAAATTGGATTCCAAATTTTTCTCTTATGGCCAAATCTCTGTATATTTTATTAAAAACAACAACTCCAACTCAATTTTATGGGAAAAAACAGATTACATAACATTAAAAGCCTTAAAGGAGAGTTTGATGAACCCACCTGCACTTGGACATCCCAATTATCAGATTCAGTTTTTCCTATTTGCATATGAAAAGGCAGGGAATGTCCTTGGGATACTCACTCAAAAACAAGGGGAACACCATTGACCCATAGGGCATTATAGCCAGCAACTGGACCATGTGGCATGAGGATACCCCCCCCTTGCTTTAGAGCCATTACTGCCACTGCCCTTTTGGTTAAGGCCACCAAGAAAATCATTGTGAGATCCCCTTTAACCATTTTTGTACCTCATGTGTAGAAGCTCTCCTGAATTTCCATCACACTCAACATATTTCAGCCAGCTGCCTTACTTCCTATGAAATTCTTTTGTTAATTGCTCCTCACATAACTCTTTTGTGTTGTGGTAATCTTAACCCTGCTACTGTTCTCCCCTCCATTACCAATAATATGCCTCACAGCTGCTTAATGCTGATGAACGAACTCCTAACTCCTCATGATGATCTGCAGGAAACTCTTGGGTTACAACAACTTCTCATGGTTTACTGATGGTTCTTATTTAAAAGGTGACAATGGCAAGTGTTGTGCTGGGTATGCTATTGCAACTCCTTTTGATATGGTTGAGATAGCACCTTGGGCTGTCTACTTCAGCCCAACAGACTGAATTTTATGTTCTTACATGGGCTTGTACTTTAACCAAGGGCAAAACTACCAATATTTATACTGATAGTAGATATGCTTTTGGAGTAGCACATGAGTTCGGAATGCTGTGGAAGTAATGCGGCTTCCTTATTTCTAGCAGAAATAAAATTAAAAATGTCCCCTACGTTTAGGAATTATTGGATGTTATATTTTACTTGCTGTTTTATCTATTATTAAGATTCCAGGGCATTCTAAGCTTGCATCTCTGGAAGCTAAAAGAAATGACCTTGCTGATATTTCCACAAAGAATGCAGCCCTTAAAGGAATGAGCAACAGCCAAGCCTCTGTCATGGTCCAAAGAGATATTTCCCCAAATGATAACTTAGAAAAATTGGCTAGAGAAGCCCAACAATTGGCCTCAGAAAAAGAAAAACAAAATTGGAAATTCAATTATTGGTTTCATAAAAAGAGAAAACTCTGGTTTAGACTAAATAACAACTCAGTCCTACCAGAGACTCTAAAATTCCCACTCCTAATCACTGTACATGCATTAAACCATTGGCCTGCTGACAAAATGATGTCATCATGAATCAATTTTGGTGGAGAAATACTAACAAGGCTGCAAAAAATGACTACCTCACTTGTCCCACTTGTCCAAAATACAATCCAGGGAAGCCTGTTTGTACTGCTCCCAGGCGTTTTAAACTGCCTAATGGACCATACAAAGTTTGGCAAATGGATTTCATAAACTTCCCTCTTGTTATGGATATAAATATGTTTTAGTCATGGTTTGTGTGTTTTCTCACTGGACTGAAGCCTTTCTTTGCAGACAGGCTACTTCACCTTCTGTGGCTAAAGTCCTTTTGGAAAGTATTATCTCTACCTGGGAAACTCCTCTTGAACTTTATAGTGATTGAGGAGCCCATTTTACTGGTTAGGTACTTTGACAAATCTGGGCTATTTGGCCAGTTTTACAACACTTTTACTGAGCTTACTACTCTCAATCCTCTGGTTTAGTCAAATGCATTATTAAGACTCAATTGGCAAAATTTGTAGACTTTCTAAGTTCCTTGGCCAAAAGCACTGCTGTTGGTCCTTCTGAATCTCAGATCCATCCCTTTTGGAACTCATAAACTCTCACTCTTTGAGACAGTCACAGGATTCCCAGTGCACTCAGCTCCTGCCTCTTTTGATCCACAGCTGATAAAAGGAGATATACTCTAATATTGCAAAGGCCTAATTTCTGCTAATTTCTCCCTTATACTCCTCCTTGTTACTCAAATGTGGCCTCAATAGGTTTTCAATCTGTGCACTTTCTTTTTGACATGGGACGTGACACCAAGGAAAAGTCCTTCCTGGCAATGAGGGACACAAGGCTGCTGAAAACAGAAAAACCTAACTCTTGATTAGCAATGTTTTCAGAGGAAGATCTTGATTAAAAGGGGAAAATGTCAAATTAATAAACAGAAATCTCATTAAATTGAAGTTGGGAGGCTAAAAGGGGAGCTCTTTTGCCCTTCATTCATAGCAGAGCCTCACAGGAAGTAGAAAAACTTCCTCTTCTTGACTGGCAAGAAGCTCAGCCAATGAGACACTGTCACAGCTCAACCAATGAAAAACCTCTACACCTTGAACCCTGTTTACAAAAGCCCTCTTATCTTCTTCTTCCTCTCTATAAAAAACTTTCTCCTCCTCCCTTGCTGCTGGAGGACTTGCAGGTGGCTCACCATTGTTGGAGATTCCCAAATTGCAATTCTTTACTCATCCTGAATAAACCCATTTTTTTTTTTTCCTGGAGAATAACTAGCTATCTATTTATTTAAGGTCAGCATTGGAGAGAATTAAATTTGGCCCTTAGATGTGAGTTTAATTAGAAGTCTTCCCCTCAGGCCATCACTATGAAGATAAACTAATAGGCTTCTTTCACAGAAAGGGTACCTCAGTCTATTGCCTCCCTGCTGTGCCTTGGGGGTGGTAGCCAGTTAAGAACTTTTTCTGCATTACATTCCTGTGAGATCCTTGAGCCTACCCCCACTGGCCACCAGAGCAAGGTGAGCTAGCAGTGTTCTCTGGGTAGCAGCTTCAAAAATTCAGGAGCCAGATGAGTATATAAGGTCCTTTCTGGGAGATACCAGGGGGCTGCGGTGAGGCAGAAGGAGAGTACAAAGATAGTGTCTACTGGCTTCAATCCTCAGAGAATACCTCAGGAGGCCTTTAGATGTGTGCCATTCCAGAATCTTACCCCTCAGGCCTAAGCTCCAGAACAAGCACATAGGCCTCTTTCACTCTCAGTTCACTATAGCACTGTGGGTCTCGTGGACACAAGTCCCATTGGGTTTCAAAACTAAATGTTTTGGGATATAATGTCTCAGGTGCAGATCTTAGAAGTTAGGGTGCCAGCTGTGGGGTTCAAACCCTTTCCTCCTCAGGGAAAAGCTCCGGGTTTTGAGTTCACTCTTGATTGTTGGTCTCAATGCTGGAAGTGGAGTTTATGGCAGGATTGTGTCTCAGCCTCTCCTACTCACTTTGATGTGGGCTTTATCTTATTTGCCAGAGTGTGTAAGAGTTGTTTAGATGGGGGCCGGCCCTGTCGCTTAGTGGTTAAGTGCTCCCGCTCCACTATTGGTGGCCTAGGTTCAGATCCCGGTCGCACACCGACACACTGCTTGTCTGGCCATTCTGAGGCGGCGTCCCACATACAGCAACTAGCAGGATGTGCAACTATGACATACAACTATCTACTGGGGCTTTGGGGAGAAAAAGGGGGGAAAAAAGGAGGAGGATTGGCAATAGATGTTAGCTCAGGGCCGGTCTTCCTCAGCAAAAAGAGGAGGATTGGCATGGATGTTAGCTTAGCGCTGATCTTCCTCACAAAAAAAAAAAAAAAAGAATTGTTTAGATACTTTTTGGGTTTTTCTCAGAGGAAATTGTTCTATATGTAGCTGTAGTTTCGATATTTCTGTGGGAGGAGGTGAGTTCAGGATTCTCCTGTGTTGCCATCTTGAACTGGAACCTCCACAAATTTTTATTGATAAAATTCAAAATGTAATAATGGAGTAATAGAGTAATTTGGGGGGGGGCGTGGTAATACAAGTCTACTAATAAGAAGAATGGAACTCTTTTTTTTTCTGGGTTTGGAGGATAACATTTTGTTTAATTGAGACTCAAAATTACTATTCCCTATGTTCAAATTGATTATAATTTTTTTATCTGTGTTCATCAGTAATGGGATTTTATGTATTTCATCTTGAAAAATATCTTTTCACACTCATAGGTACTGCAAAATACTGATGTCAATTTGTGAGTATTGATTCTACTTCCATTGCCATTGTTTGGCTGTCTAGTAACCCAGCCACTTTGCTTATATTTCAGTCCCAAGAACTTGGGTCCTATAGTACATGCTGTGATTTTTGCCTTATCTTCTCATGTATACAGCTGCCTCTTGGCCCTGTTTTGGCATTGGTAGCACCAGTCTCAACTAGACAGCTAGTCCTAGACTCAATATTGGATCTCCACTTGCCAAGTACTAGCATCAGTCCTTCCTGGACCAACTGCCTACCTGATTAGCATTCTGCTTGCTAGGCATACTCATCAATCTCTCTGCAGATTTTTCTGCCTTATCCTCATGGTGGGCCCTCCTTGAAGTTAGCCACTGTCCACCTATCCCTACTATTACGTTATCGGAGGTCTCCCTGCCTTGATGGGATCTTTCTTCCTGTTGTTGGACCTGTGCCTAATATCTGCCTCACTTCCACCACCCCACCTCTGTATGTCTAGTTTCTCTGGACCTTCCCAGTCTGGCTTGTCCAACTACCACCCAAGCTCTGGGGCTAGAACCAGGAAGGGCAGACTTATTAAACTTAAGGAAATTGATGTTAGCAGGCCCCTGGGGCTTTCCTGAGATAGCAACGAGTAAGTTTTCTGTGATTTTAGAAAAGTTCCCAGAATTGTGTGGGCATGAGGACCTTGTAGAATATGAGAAATATTATGATTGGAGGGCGTGTAACGGTAGCTGGCTTTCAGAGCACAAGTGTTCTAGGCCATTAAGCATTATAATATGCAGAGTGAAGCTTTCAGAACCTAGAAGGTGCAGATTATTCTAAAGATGAAGGAAAAAAGAATAGCAAGGCTTCCAAGGTTCAAGTAACATAGAAAGTGTAGATTCAGATCTAGGTGACATGGGCAGTCTATTCTAAAGTCTATGTTGCATGGAGAGTGTGGATTTGGCTGGTGTCCAATGCTCAGGTGAACTGTTGGGAATAAGTCTCTAAGACCTGAGAGACTCAAAAGAGGTTGTGGTTTAGGGCCGAGTTAGGGGAGTTGCTATAGCAGAAAATATCACTAGAAACTAGACAATGCCAACATCTCTGCGGTACCTATCTGTATTTTCCCGAGGTAGATTCTCTGGGGTTTACTCACCTCAGGATTGGAAGAACTAAAATATTTCTCCACTATAATATCCAAAATTTAGTAACTTAGAGATAGTCTGAGGTTACCTTAAAAATGAAGAATTTTATGTTGAGTCAATTAACTTGTAAGTAACAGAGACAAGATTTTATTAGAGGCCTTCCAAATTCCTTATCTAGTGTTTTTTGTATTCTCAGTGTTGAAAGGTGGTGGGGTTGAGGATGGAAGAGGACAGGAGGGAAGTTCTGGCAGTGTGCAAGGTAATGAATCAAATGGTAAAAATATAGAGCCAGAGTCAGTGGTATAAACAAAGCTAGCATAGAATCAAGTTACATCTTGTAGAGTACCAGCAAGCAGCATCTGAAAGTGCAGCTGGGGTATCAGAACCAGGTAAGCATTATGGAGTCAAGACATACAAATTATTATAGAAAATATTAAGACAAGAAGTAAAAAATCAGGAAGACCATGTGAAACCCAAAGTACAGATCTTGGAGGTCCAAATAAGAGGGAGAGGTCAGAAATGAGGCAAAGTCTCAAAAACAAGGAAAAATGTGAGGGGATGTTCAAAGGGTGTTATCAGTCAGAGTACTCCAGAGAAATAGTACCAGGAGAGACAGAGAAAGAGAGAGAAAGCATGAGAGCAAGGAAATGGCTCACTTGATTGTGGGGGCTGGCAAGTCTGAAAACTATATGGCAAGGCAGGCTGGCAGGCTGGAAACTCAGGTTATGCTATCGTCTTGAGGCAGAATTTCTTCTCTGGTAAACTTATTTATTTATTTATTTATTTGTGAGGAGGACTAGCCCTGAGCTAACATCTGATGCCAATCCCCGCCTTTTTTCTTGAGGAAGATGGGCCCTGAGCTAACAACCGTGGCCATCTTCCTCTACTTTATATGGGACGCCGCCAAAGCATGGCCTAACAAGCGATGCGTTGGTGCGCGCCCGGGATCCGAACCTGCGAACCCCGGGCCGCCACAGCGGAGCGTGCGCACTTAACCGCTTGTGCCACCGGGCTGGCCCCTCTGGTAAACTTATGTTTGTTCTTAAAGTTTAACTGATTGGATGAGGCCTACCCACATTACTGAAGGTGATCTTCTTTATTTAAAGTCAACTGATTATAGATGTTACCACATCTATGAAATACCATTACAGCGACATCCTAGATTAGTGTTTGATTAAATACCTGGGTACTGTAGCCTAGTCAAGTTGACGCACAAAACTAACCATCATAGAGAGGAAGATTAAAGGAGAGGCACAATGAACCAGAGTCAAGGCTGAGTAAATAGATTGTCATAAGTACAGACAGGCAGTTAGAACTCAGAAACCCAGAAAAATTAAAGGCATATGTCAGATGAGTAGATAAAAGCCATAAGTCCTAGGAATCTCCTAATTTTGAGGCAAATTATCATGTAGACTTGATCTTTCTTTTATACAATCAGTATGACACCACAAAAACAAAACACCCGGAAGTCCTGGTGGAATCTCACTTCTGAGGTAGCACTAACCAAGGTGATCTTGGGCAAGTGATCAGGTCCTCTAAGTTTATCTGTAAAATTGGTAAGTTTGATTAGAATCCAGAGTGAATGTTTGCAGATGAGACTCCAAAAGTGCATATACCACTTACAGCAAAGTGTTTAGACTGACCTTGGCTGCATATAAAATCTCTTGGAGGAACATTTTAAAAAATACTTCTGCTTTAGCCAAAATTTGGAAGATTCTAATTCAATTGAAGTGGAGACTGGGCTTCAGAATTTAAAAAATTAAAATTAAAAAGCTACTTTGGGTGCTTCAAAGTCTATCCAATGTGGTGAACGACTTGCCAAAGTATTTGAGTATGTTTTTGTTCATTTCTGATTTTTGAAGACATGATAGTCCATGGAAAAATTTCTTGAAGACCCTGGATTAGATTATCTCTATGGCATCTTCTAGTTCTATAACTAATTCCTTCTGTTACAGCAACTAGTGCAGATGTTTACGCTGGTTAGGCCCATAAGTGGAATTGGACTGAGGTTACTCAGGGTATACTGGACTGAGGAAGTGAAAGGAAAGAATACCACAAACACTCAAAGCCATAAAATGAAACATGGGTCTTATGCTACAGATTTTTTTTGTAAGATAATGGACTTTAATAACAGAAAAAGGAATTTAGATATGATTTTCGGAAATATTCTTAACATTTTTGAGTCATTGTTATAAGGATAGATTCTTTTCGTATTTTTTTTTTTTGCTGCTTTTTGGTTGGAATAGTTTAGTGTTTTCCAGAGCCTACAGGATTTTTATAATCTTTGCATTATAAAAGAATTTGAAAACTTTATTTTACCAAGAAGGTTACCATAGGACTAATGCTTCATGGAACCACACTTTGAGAATTGCTGGCTTAGGGTCATTTAAACTAGAAGACCTTAATGCCCACCATTTACTCTAACTCTTTTTGGCCACACTGCTATTAATTTAGCTCTTGTATCGTAAACCTGTAACCCCTTCTCAGCATGAAGTACCTGTATCAGGATTCTCTGGTCTATATAAATACAAAAATAGTAAGTTTAATTGATTATTGAAGATTGCCTTGGATTGGGGAAGTTAGGAGACGGGATCAGTTCCGCTTCTGGCATCTAGTAAAGATGTGACTTTGGACAAGTAAGTCACATAACTTAATTTAAATAATCAAAGCCTTGCTCTATCATCTACAAAATGGGAATAAAATGTTTATAAGGGATATTATTGTTTGACATGAGATAATGTGTATAAAAACGTGAAATTGTGAACACTCTAAAATGCAAGACATAATTATTACAGAACTAATTACTTTATATAGATTCATCAGAATTTCAGAATTCCTACTATGGTTAATGCACATTTTTATATGTTGGTTTTCAACTGTGACATGAAGTATATAAGTGTAAGAACTCCCTGGAATTTCTGAAACAAGTACTTTTGCTTTGGGTTATTATTAAAGAAAATAAATGATCAGGTTGTATTTTTTAAAAAAGAGTGTATTAGTTTGCTAGGCCTGCTGTAACAAAGTACCACAAACTTAATGACTTAAACAAAAGAAGTTTATTGTCTCACAGTTGTGGAGGCTAGAAGTCTGAGAACAGGGTGGAACGGCCATGCTGCCTCTAAAGGTGCTAGGGAAGAATCTGTTTGGAAGATGCTTCCGGTGGTTCCCCAGCAATCTTGGACATTTCTTGGCTTGTGGCAGCAAAACTCCAGTCTTCACATGGTTCTGTCCATGTGTGCATGTCTCTGTCCAAATTTCCCCTTTTTATAAGGATAACAGTCATATTGGAGTAGGGAACCACCCTATTCCATCTTAACTAATTACATCTGTAATGACCCTATTTCCAAATAAGGTTTCATTCTGATGTACTGGAGGTTAGGATTTCAACATATGAATTCGGGGGGATGGTAAGGAAGACACAATTTAACCTGTAACATAGAGTTTACTGAGAAGGAAATGGGAAGGAGGGAAGTAGAAATAGGGCTCTTAGATAACTATTTTGAGAAGTTTGATTATGAAAGACAGTTAGAAATGTATATAGGAGGATATAGAATGGATGGAAAATTGTACTGTTAGGATGGGCACGATTTTGAAAATTTTAAGTTTCATGGGAAGAAGATAGTAGAAAGGCCGAGAGGAAAAGCTGATGGATTCCAGTACCAGAGAGGGCAGTACAGGATGGATGGAGAGAATAGATGGATTTGATGTTCTCTGTAAAGGAAGAGGGACACTTCTCTTAATATAAGAATGAGGAAGGAGTAATAGAGAGGCAGAGATTTAGATAGGTTTGTTATACTGTTATTACAAAGATGAGATAATTCCCTTCTGATGGATTCTAATTATTATTATTATTACTAATTATAAAATTTGGATATATATACTATATCACATATAGTATATGTGATATATAATAGTATATATACATAGTATATAATTATATAGAATAATTATATAGTATCCTAATTATTATTATTATTATTATTATTATTTTCAAAGTGTGAACACATTCATATATTGAGAACCAGGTGCGAGTAGAATTGGAATGTTAAAGGAAGTCTAATTTTTAATGAAATTGACTGTGCAAACGTTAAGGAACTGCAAGTAGTTGGAGATGCATGGGAAGATAACCAGACAGTGCTGGCATCCAGGTTGTGATAGATGACTATAGAGGTACAGAGGAACCAGTTTGTTCCTACGTGTGGATTTGTACAGAGTGTTAAGCTGCCAGTATGAGAAATGGGTAATTAGATCCATTGATATCTGGGGTTTTGCCAAGCTGATGTGAAAGGAAGACAATGAGTCCAGGGATTTTCAATTATTAGTAAGAGAATACTTAAAACTATTAACGATGGCATCTAAATAGGAAAGGGCAGGAAGTGAAGTCAGGAGGGACTGATAGATCAGGAGAAATCGAGAGGTCTTGATGAGACTGACAGACTGGAAGTGCAGGAGTAGCTAAGCAAGCAAGTACAGGACTTTACGCCTCCTGTTTCACCCGCATATTCAACTATGGTTGTCATCTGCTGCCATCCTTAGGGGGAAAATGCACGAGTTATGATTAGATTCAATCACAAGTGTCAAAAATCTAATGTATAAATTGCTTAAAGATAAAAGTTTATTTATCACAGAGAAGAATTCAGGAATTGGGCAATAGAGTAGTTCCATGAAGTTGTCAAAAACCCATGCTCATTCTGTCTTCACTGCCATCCATGTCATACTACAATGTCAGGGATGTTCTTTGAGTTCCACCCATCATGACACATTACAACCATCAGAAAAAGTAAAGAAAACAAGAAGGGCACACAATTTACCTTTAAGGACATATCGCATGAGTCATACAGAATAATTCAGGTTATAATGCACTGCTCATCATGTAGTCACATTCAGCAGAGAAGGCTAGGAAATCTAATCTTTAACTAGGCTGCCATAGGGCACAGTAAAAATAAGAAGGAACCTATAACTAAGTAAGAAGGGAGAATTGATATGAGCAGCAACCATCAGTCTGTGTCCCAGAACTTCATCTTGAATGAACCGGTAAGGAGGAAGAAAAATCAATTTTTGGCTAGAGGGAGGTGGGTAGGCATATAAAATTGCAACATCAGTCAGTTCTCTTCCACCTGAACAATGGTCAAGGCACCTGAGTCAGAGGACCAAAGTATGAAAAGTGGTTTTAGGACACCATAAAATGTGTTCTGTGGAAAGGTGAAAATGTGGGATCCATCTGTCATGTTATAGAAAGATATATCTCCAGCCTCATAATCCAGGAATATCCCCACACTAAGGGGTTTTTCTCTTAGAGTAAGATGAGTTTCTGGGAGGGCCCAATACTCCCCTTCATAGAACCTGATGGCCCAGAAACCATTCTGTGGGGACATCGTGACCCTTTCCTTCCTTGTTACATTATCCATACAAATTCCCAGGTCCCAAGAAGGCGTTTTCCCAACTTCCACCTCCCAGTAGCATCTCCCAGAGCTGATGTCCAGCTGACCCAGCACACAGGGAAGGGAGGTGAATCTCTGTGTGGAGCTGGGTAGATCTTGATATCTATCTTGCCAGGTTACTCGTCTCCCGTTTTCAGACAGAAGGAGGACAGGATGGGCAGTGGCTGCATCCAGGGTCACACTTACTGCAAAGACAAGTGGACTATTGTGTTTCTGGGAAGGGTCTCTAGCCCTGGAACAGAGGGTCCCATTTCTGTAAGGACTCCTCTGGCCCTGGGTAGATCCAGCTTACCTCCTCCCGTCTTTCCCTTTGACTACCCCACAAGGAGCAGGGTCCCTCCTGGATCATCATAGACTTACCAGCTTTGAACTCTTCTTTCCTCCAATCTGCAAGGAACATAAGTACACAAGAACCCACCATTTGAAAGATAAAGCTGTCTGTCTGTCCAGAATACTGTGAGTATAAACTCCTTAGGATTAATTCAAGAATAGTAGCAACCAAAGAAAACATTCTTTCATATACTTGCACTCCTTTTCACAGCCTGCTAAATTATGTCTGACTTGAAGACCTGACCCATCCCTATGCTCTCCTCATCCAACACTCCCACAGGATAAGTGTCTGTAATCTCTTTAGGATGTTGGAGGAAATAGAGAATATGGTCAGTCTGACCAAATAACTTCTTTTGGCTATGGTTTCCTTAGATTTTACAGCAGATGATAACCCTTCACCTATCCTCAAAGCATGATGTGAGATGCAAACTGAAAAATAATAAAACTGCTAAAATTTAATGTTTCAAACACATTATTATCTTTTAAAATATTGAGTAATCTATTGAGTTCATGGAATTATGCTTTGGAGTTTCCTTGATTTTCAGCATGTTGTTTTGTACACAGTAACTGTTCATTTAAAATATCTTCGATAATAGGATTTTCTTCATCAGAGTCCACGTCACTCACCAGCATATAATGGTGCATTCCTCCAGGCTGCAAAAGAACAAAATAGGAAACCCTTTACTTTTTCTGCTTTCATGTTTTCTCTCATTGTCTTTTCCACTTCTCCCTGACTTTGTCCCATTTCTTCTTCTAAATGCTTTGGACTTTCTCTTTTTATCCTATATCCTCATATTCGATTTTTTCAAACATGATGATAAAAATAATCAGTTGGAGGATAGACAGAAATATAGAGGCAGCAACAGGTGTGAGAGACAGAGGAGGAGCAAAATAAAGGAAGAAAGAAAGGAGGACAGACGGTAAAACATGCTGAATCATTTATAGTTTGCACTTCATAGAGAATTTATTGAAGTTACTGAAATTTAGAGAGATAATGCTTCAAATGCTTCTTTGCCTACTATAGACATTTCTGTTGTATGCCTGCATCCTATCCCACTCCTATAGAGGCAGAATGTAAAAGAAACAGAAGAATGGGGCATTCTGAGAGATAATCAGTACTCACCTGACTTGAATTGAGACTTCCTCCTATCTGAGAGAAAAATATATGAACATGCATATATAAAACAGGCTTTCTTAACATTGTAAAGAAGATGCAATTAAAGCTATACATCTGCCAATATTTGTGTCTGCAAATTGGCCAAATAATGTCCATTTCAAAAGCAATCAAAGAAAATTCTGAAGTCCATTTCATTTGAAGACTTCACTACAATTTGAAGAATACAGTCTAATATGAAAGGACATGAGGATTTAAATAATTCTTGTAAGGGGGTACTAAAACATGGTTTAGCAATTTGTTGAATTAATAATTGAATGGATTAGAATAAAAATGAAAGAACAGTAATAATTATGGTTGGAAAGAAAAAAATCAGGAAAAATCATGCAAAAAAATCATGCATACTTTAGATCACTTGAGAATATAGCCAAGAGAAGTGGATTAGCTAGTCTCAAGATTACACTTGACATGAGTATACAGTGTTTAAAAGGTTGGTAAAGGAGGAATTTATCTCACTCAGCAGCTTTGGAATTTTAACCCTTCCCTTAAAAGCCAGGACAATATCATGTATAAAACAACAGGCATCTCAGAGGGCATGTTCAAGAACCCAAGTCAAAGGAAGCTTTCTATTGAATAAAGAAAACCGCATTCTTCTTGGCCTAATCCACTTCAAATCACCAATCTTATAAGGAAATTATAGCAATCATCTGGAAGATAGAAGAAGCCTACGAATACAGCAAAGGAAGGAGAGGGAATGAAGAAAATCTGAGGAAGATGATGGGTAGGGAACATAATATGGGAGGAGTCCAGAAAGCCAGAAAGAAAATAGATAAGGTAATTTGAAATTCACAAGAAGGAAGAGGAAAGACAGGAAGGGGTAAGGTGAAGAGTCAGGAAGGACAAGATAAAAATATTTCTAAAGAATACCTCAGTAAAAAAGAATGTCAGAAAAAAGTTACCAATTTCTTTCTGAAGCTCTTCTGAAAAATAAAATGGAAAAATTCACGTAAATGTCAAGGGGAACCAACACAGAAAATGAAAATGAGTAGAAAATTTCCAGTGCACAGTAAATTGGTAGAATGAAGGTAATTAGAAGAAAAAAAAACCCACAAATGAACAAAAACAACAACACAAAACCCCTGAAAAAATGTCAAGGAATTACATTTTTATCTTAGAAAAGTGAGAAAAGGGAAAAAACTTTCCCAATTGATTGAATAAAAGAAGAATGGTGAAAATGTGGACAGAATACCAAATAGAATTTTATCCCATACAAATTTCTTTTATGAATAGTTTCAAGAATATAACTAATTCAGGGTTTGGATCAAAATATATATTTAATAAAATAAAATACTTTTAAAACAAATGTTACCTTGGTAGCAGTGTATTGGAATTGATTTTTAATTTGGAAAATCTTTCTATTTCAGATTACACAAGGTGTTTTTAAGTGAAACATAATTTGTATAATTAGTGGTCAACATATATTCAACACCTGAGAAAGTCTTTTTAGAAGATGTTAAACCATTAAGAAAGCAAATGAGGGGCCAGCCCGGTGGCATTATGGTTATGTTCACACACTCTGCTTCAGCTGCCTGGGGTTTGCGGGTTTGGATCCCAGGCGTGGACCTGCACACCACTCATCAAGCCACACTGTGGTGGTGTCCCACATACAAAATGCAGGAAGACTGGCACAGATGTTAGCTCAGGGACAATCTTCCTAAAGCAAAAAGAGGAAGATTGGTGACAGACATTAGCAGCTCAGGGCCAATCTTCCTCTCCAAAACAAAAAAAAAAAAAGAAAGAAAGAAAGAAAAAGAAAGCAAATGACTATCATGACTGGGTACAGTCTTTTTTGAAGTCTGATAGCTTCTAATTCTCTGCATTTAACAAAACTGCAATAGAATTTAATTGAGTTTTCAACTGATAGAACTTTCAAAATTAGTTTTGATAAGTACTCTGTGATTTCATCATTTACCTCAGAAGTTCAAAGAATTGAGTGATGTGGCTCTAACCAAATTCCTTCCATTCCCATTAGCTTATATATAAGTACATAATTTCTCAGCATATAAATCTTTATAAATAAACAGAAAATAAATGGAATAAAATTAATGTTGATCACTAACTCATTTATTTGAAGGGAAATATAAGGAATTAATGGGGGCAAAGGAATGCTAGGATTACATGACCAAAATCTTAGAAGACTGCTTTAAACTCTTTCATTTTATCCCTTTCCTATAATGTGACTTTAGGCTTTATGGAAGTTCCTTACAAAACGTACATGTAAATTTCAAGAGCTAAGCTCATTTCTAGAATTCACATTTTGTAAAAAAGGCAGTATCTTGTGAGTTCTTTCAGTTTATAGGCTTCTAGCTTTTATGTAATATGTACACAAAAGTACATAGGTACTTGTCCTACATTCTTTGAAGAAACCTCTTTGATGGTGTGAATTACACTGCTTGGTCCTTTTTCCATCTTTCCTGTATTCTCTAGGCTTAACCACCTATTAATATCCATCCATGTCTCTCAAGGGATAACTTTGCTGAATTTAGATGCCTTCTAACCCAATATTCCTAATGGAAAAAATGAGGATATTATTATCTCATCTCCATTCCTCTGAGGAAAATCTCATTATTTCTATACTAAATAACATGAACAAAAGGGAAATGAAGTATTAAAAGGCAGGTGAGTGGGTTCTAATTAAATAACCTGAGCCTATATTAGACAAAACTAACACAACAGCCATTTGAAAAATATCATAACTTCTGAAGTATATTATTAACAAAATTTAATTGACAGAAAGTATCTGTCTACACAGATTGAAATGAGAGGATAAATCACACAAGTAATAATGAGGGAATTGAATAACAAATGAAGATGGTAAACTTCAGTTGAAAATATAAGATGAGATAAAATCATGTAAAATATATACATGTTGGAGTTGCAGAAGATGTTCACTGAAAATTAAAGAAAGAGATACAAATAAGTGATGAAATAATGACTAGATACAGAGTGAAACACACGACTGGGACTTGCCTTTTCCTTTTTCATACAGCAGAAGATAAAAGGAAGAAAACACCAATTGATTTTAAATGAGGGCACATGTCAAGAAGGAAGGAGGACAAAAATTTGAAACACATCCATAACATTCTCTGTGATTCAAGTTGACCTATATTTCTGAGAATTGGAGTCATGGTTCAAAGTCCAGCTTACCAGTAAGAAGTAATTTTATTTTTACATCCCCCAATCCTTTATGCAAAAGACACTAAAATAGGAAATGAAACCATGAGAAGAGGTACCACAGGACTCCCTCTGGGCTAAACAATTTCAATTATTCATCTCTCATTGGGCTGTCACCTTTTTAAGAAAAAAATGCAAACATGCCCTCATATATGAGAAAGGTACTCAAAAAGTGATGAGGAATCATACAGTAAAGGCACTCATCTATCCAAAACTGTATCTGTAGCAGTATTCAGACTTGTTAAAGTACTTGAAGAAGGAAGCCATTGGAATGAAGTGGGTTTAATGCCTTGGTAGCCTAATTAAGCAAACCAACACCTATACCAGAGTTGACGCACTCAAATTTAGAAAACAGAAGCAAAGAATAACCAATCACAGTCAACTAGGCTTTCCCAAATAAGGCAATAGTTTAAGCTATAACCAATGAAATAATTGCTTTGCTTTGCTTCCACATCTTCTCTACAAAAACCTTGCCCCTAGCTCCTGTTGGTGGAGCATTCCTAACCACTTTCAGTTTGGTGCTTCCCAATGCAAACTGAGGATTGCTCAAATAAACTCTTGAAAATTTTAATTTGCCTCAGTTTATCTCTTAACATATGAAACCTGCTATACACATTAAAGAGACAGATTCCTAAATTCAACTCACCCTGAAAAAAAATATATATTGAAAATGTCATTAGAAAAGGAGGTTTTAATGATTATGTTAAGTAGTTTTATGAAAAAACCTTTTGGAAACATCTCAGGAAAACAGTTTCATGCATAATTCACATAAAAAATTCAGAATTGAGTGAAATATTATATTTGAACTTTTCTTAAAAGTCCTTTTACAAATGTTTAAAAGAAATTTCAGTTTGTTGATTAGATAATTGTGTCAATAAAGATAAAAAAGAATAAAAAACAATTACTATGGTTGTAAATTTTAAAAATCCGGAAAATATTATATGAAATAATTGTATACCTGGAAACTCTTGGGTAATATGTTCAAGGGCAGTGGAAGAGTGAGTCTTGACCAATGAATGACATCTCAGTTCACACAGTCTTTGAAAGGACAATGTAGGGAGAAAATTCACTCAGCGTGTTTGGAATCATCTCTCATCTCTTAAGGTTTGGGAAAGTATCAATTTTATAGTAATAGGACCTCAAACTTGGAATTCATGACAGAAGTCCAAAGTTTGGATGTTTTCAAGAAATATATGTAGAGCATAGAAACTATGTGCCCGTTAGCTTAACTCTCACCAACTTCATAATGAAACTATGGCAAGTCTCTGGAAACAGAGATAAGATCATGACGAAAAAGTCATGTAAAACTATATGTACATTGCAGTTTAGGAAGATAATCATTAAGAGTTGAAAACAAATGAAAAATAAACAAATAAAGACTAGATACAAAGTGAAACACTAGTGAGACTTGCCTTTTTCCTGTTGACACTTATCTGAAAAATAAAGAGAAGAAAGACCCAATTCATTAAAAATGAAAGCACAATGTCAAAGGAAGAGAAGAGGACAATAATTTGAAACCCTTCCATTGTTTATTCCTCCATTAAAACTGAATCTTATTTCTAAGAATTGGAAGCAAAACGTTCTAAAGACCATGTAACCGATGAGAAACAATATAATTTTAATCACCCCATTCCTAAGTGCTAATGGAATTAAGATAGGAAATGAAACTGTGACAGGAGGCAGAATAGGACTGCCTCTGGGATAAATAATATCATTCATTCATCTTTCATTGAGTCTTTCACCTTTTTCAGAATAAAATGCCAGCACACACACATACACAAGACAGGTACTTAAAATAGGATGGAAAAGCCTACAGTAAAAGTACCCATCAAAAACTGTATCTGTAGCATTAGTCATATGAAGCCTGCTACATACATTAAAGAGATAAATCACCAAATTAAATTCAATCTGTGAGGAAAATATAATTGAAACATATCATTAGAAGAAGAGGTTGTTAAACTTTTAATGATTACTTTAGTGCTTTATAAAAAATCTTTTGGAATCATCCTAGAATAGCTTCTCATGTCATTCACATAAAAAGTTCTGAATTGAAGATATGTTATTTATGAACTTTCCTTAAGACATAGCATTTTTCTGCAAACATTTAAAAGGTATTGCAGTTTGCAGAATTAATAATTCTATGAATAAAAATGCAAAAGAATAAACAAAATTTACTGTAGTTGGAAAGAAAAAAAAGCCAGGAAAAATTATGTAAAATATTAGTATACCTGGGAACACTTGGGTAATATGATCAAGGGAAGAGAAAGAGTGAGACTCAAGCTCACACTTGACAATCAATGACATCAGAAATTACACAGTCTTTGACAGGACAATGGAGGGGGCAGAAATTTCACTCTTCAAATTTGGAATCTTCACTCATCTCTTAAGGTTTGAGAAATATCAATTGCGTAGAAATGGCCCCTTGAACTTGGAATATGTGACAGAGCTTTTAAATTAATAGACATTTTCAAGACAATATGTGTAGAGTGGAAATCATATGCCTCTTAGACTAATCGCCTTCACCTCACAAAATTCATAATGAAATATGGCAAGTCTCTGGAAGACAGAAGAGGCCAATATTTATAGGGAAGGACAAGTATGGCATGGAAAAAAAAAAAGGAATGGGAAAAGAATGGAAGGTAGGGAAACAGAGATGGACAGAATACAGAAGTCCATAAACAAAATAATTGGAGAGGGAATAGTAAACACCCAAAAGAATGGCATATAGGTAAAAAGGCAGAGAATGTTAATGATATCAAGAAAGCAGTCATCTAAAAGGGGTATGGAAATAAAGAGTTGTCAGAGATAATTTACCCAGATTTTTCTGAAGTTCTTCTGAAAAATAAAATGGAAAGATCAATGTAAATATCATGGAATAAAAATGCAAATACAATTCAAATTTATTAAAAAATATACATGTAAAGTTAAATGTATCAGATGCAGATAAACTCACACACACATACACATGTGTGCATGCATACACAAATGCACCAACAGTGGCTGAAGGATCTCTTTTGTTCAGAGAATATATTTCAAAAATTAAAGAAGAAAAGGACTAAATTTAGTAAACTGAGAAAAAAATTCAGGAATATTAGTTCTGGTGGTTCCCTTTAAAACTATTCTTGTTCCTTTTTGACATTCCTCAGTTTTTTATTATTCAGTTTGTTAGCTTTAACAAATTCTTTGGCTACTATTAAACATATAGACTCAATTCTGGTTATTGCAGTGGCTATGTTGTATATAGTCACCAAAAACACTGATTTAGAATATACTGAACCACTATTCAGGGAGGTAATCTAGGTTAGGTTCCTGGGAACTTCTATTCACAACATTTTCATAGACCCATTAATTCATAACCTTGTTTTATGTGAGTTTTTTTTTAATTCATGCCTGAATGAAGCTTGTCTTGAAATCAAATTAAAGGTGGGGAAATAAAGTATTAAGTGGCAGGGAACGGGGTTCTAAATCAAATGGCTTGAGTCATCTTTGACAAAACTTGCACATTACCCACTTTGAATACGCCAAAACATCAGAGGTATGTAATTCATAAAGTGACACTTGACTAAAAGGATTTGTCTACAACTATTGAAATGCCAGGACAATTCAGAGCAATAATAATAGGGGAAAGTAAGCTAAAAAAGGAAATGGCAAATTCAGTTAGAAAGATAAGGTAATGAGACAAATCATGTAAACATGTATGTATATTGAGTTGAGAATGATGATCATTAACCGTTGAAGACAAAGGTACAAGAAATAGACGAAACCTTGACTACGTACATAGTGAAATACATTAATGAGACTTGCCTTTTTCCTGTTCATACTTATAGGTAAAATAAAAGGAAAAAACAAACAATTTATTCAAAATGAGGCACATGTCAGTAAGTGAAGAGGATAAAAATTTGATACACTTTCCTAGTTTTCCCTATGGTTCAAACTGACCAATATTTCTGAGAACCTGAACCAGAAGATTCCAAATCCATCTCACCAATCATAGGCAATTTTTTTTTTTTTTTTTTGTGAGAGAGATCAGCCTGGAGCTAACATCTGTGCTAATCCTCCTCTTTTTGCTGAGGAAGACTAGCTCTGTGCTAACATCTATTGCCAATCCTCCTCCTTTTTTTCCCCAAAGCCCCAGTAGATAGTTGTATGTCATAGTTGCACATCCTTCTCATTGCTGTATGTGGGACGCAGCCTCAGCATGGCCAGAGAAGCCAGGCGTCAGTGCGCGCCAGGGATCCGAACCCAGGCCGCCAGTAGCGGAGCGCGCGCACTTAACCGCTAAGCCACCAGGCTGGCCCGGCAATGTTGTTTTACTTCTACTCACTCCTTGATGCAAAGGAACCAATGGGAAATGAAACTGTGAGAGGAGGCTGATGTGACTTCCTTTGGGATAAATAATATCCATCATTGGTCTTGCACTGGCCCTTCTTCCTCGTCAAAGTATGTAGAGTGCAAACACCAATACACAAGACAGGTGCTTAAGAGAGATTAGGAAGTAAACAATAAAAGCATCCATCTGTCCAAAACTCTATCTCTAGCAGTTATAGTCCAAAAATCTATTCCGTCTGAGAAAAAGTCATTGAAAAATGTCATTACAAAAGGAGGATGTTAAAATTTTAATGATTACATTAGGGTTTTATGAAAAAACATTTGGGGAGAGTCCTAGGACAACAGCTTCTCACGTCATCCACTTAAAATATTCTGAATTAAAAATATGTTACTAATGAACTTTCGTTAATATATAAAGTTATTCTATAAACACTTAAAAGGAATTGCAATTTTCAGAATTAATAATTGTGTCAACAAAAGTGCAAAAGTATAAAGAATATTTACCACAGTTGGAGAGGAAAAAAAGGAAAAGTTATGTAAAATATTTGTATACCTGGAAACACTTAGGCAATATGATCAAGGGCAGTAGAAGAGTGAGCCCCAAGCTGACACTTCACCAATGAATGACAACAGAACTTACAGTCTTTAAAAGGAAAATGGAGGGAGAAACCTCATTTACCGAGGTAGAAGTGTTCTCTCATTTCTTATGGTTTGTTGTGGTAAAATTCATTGCATCTTAATGGGCCCTCATATGTCAAATACATAACAGAGATGCTCAATTAATGGACATTTGCCAGAAAATATGTCAAATGGAAACCATGTGCCTATCAGCATAATTCCCTTCATCTCACTGACTTTATAATGCAACTATGGCATGTCTCTGGAAGACAGAAGCAGCCAGTATTTACATGAAAGGACTGATATGGAATGAGAAAAGAAGGAATGGGAGCGAATGAAAGGTAGGGGAAAAAGAAATGGAGAGAACATGATATGGAAAAAGTTCATAACAAATATGGGAGGGAGAAAAAAGTCGACTTCTGAGAGAATGGTGAGCTAAGGGATGTCATGTAGGTAGAATGGCAGGGAACACTAATGACCAAAAAAGCAGTCATTTAAATGGTTAAAGGAGTACAGAGTTGTCAGAGGTATTTTACCAATTTTTTTCTGAAGTTCTTCTGAAAAAAATAAAATGGAAGGATTAATGTAAGCATTATGGGAAAGAAACATAAAAATTCAAATGCATTGAAAATTTTCAATGAAAAATTAAATCTACAACAGTATGCAGAAATGCTCACAAACATGCACGTGCACACGCGCGCACACACACACACACGAAGAGTGGCTGAAACATTGCTTTTGTCCAAAAATATTTGACAAAATATGAAAATAAGAGAAATGAGATGAATTTACTGAAAGGGGAAACATTTTAGAACATTAGTTGTGGTGGTACCTGATAAAAAATTTTCTTGTTCCCTTTTAACATTATTTAGGCTTTTATTATTTAGTTTGTTAGCTTTAGTAAGTTCTCGACTGCTACTAAATATTAATTAGTCAATTCCTGTTAGTAACTACGTTGTATACAGTAGCCCCAAACATTGACTTAAATAATACTGAACCACTGCTTTCAGAGAAAATGCAGGGGTTAGGTTCCTCGGCACCTCTATTCACGACATTTACATCAACTCATTAATACATAACCTTGTTTTATGTGAGTTTTATTTTAACCACACTCCTGAATGAAACTTGTCTTAACTAAATCACATGAAAGGAAGGAAAATGAAGTATTAAGTGGCAGGAAAGGGTGTTTTAAATCAAATGACCTCAGCCTACCTTGGAGAAATCTTACACATCAGAAACTTTAAAAACACCAAATCTCCACAGGTATATTATTAATAAGGTTCACTTGACAGAAAGGATTTGTCTACACAGATTGCAAAGACAAGACAAATCAAGAAGTTATACTAGGGGAAACTGAATAACAAATGAAGACGTCAAACTTCAGTTAGAAAGACAAGACGATGAAACAAAATCATGTAAATTTAATGTATGTTGGAATTGAGGAAGATAATCACGGAGAGATGAAGACAAGGGTACAAGAAGCAGATGAAACAATTTCTAGAGAGAGAGGGAAATACATTATTTTGATTGATAACTTCCCTTTATTTACCTGTTTCTAGAATAATGACTTAATTCCCAAAGATCCTTCTACCTTCACTAATGTAACTGGCTACTATTAACTTGTTGATATTTAACAGGTTTGATGAGCTAAAACTTTCCTCACCATTCCTTTGATGCTAAATCTCTATCAGCATTGTGAAATGGGATCCTGTTCAAGTTGAAACTTGTGTTCTTTTACAATGACCCCAGAAGACTTTTACAGCTTCCCGGCTTGCTGGTAGAACAAGACGTTGCAAAGTCGTTTTGACATTTCCCACCTGAGCTGCAAATGGCAATTTCTTCCAAGATGCTATAAGTCTTTTAGTGTGATTGTTTTTAGTGATTGCAACATATAGAATAAGGGTGGCAATTGTTGGGGAGTTCATTATGATATCTAGACCTATTCAGTGAAACAAACAAACACGCAAACAAATAAACAAAATCTATATACATATGAAATACATTATTGGGACTTGCCTTTTTCTTGTTCCTTCTTATCTGAAAAATGAAAGGAAGAAAGAAGCCATTAATGCAAAATGAAGGCACGACGTCACAAAGGGAGGGAGACAAAATTTGAAACCCTTTCATAGTTTACTCTGTGATTCAAATTTCTGAGAATTGGAACCACAATGTTGCAAATGATATATCACCAATCGAGACAACATTGATTTCATTCCCCACGGCTTGGTGCAAAGGAATGAGA
This sequence comes from Rhinoceros unicornis, assembly GCA_028646465.1. Taxonomy (NCBI): domain Eukaryota; kingdom Metazoa; phylum Chordata; class Mammalia; order Perissodactyla; family Rhinocerotidae; genus Rhinoceros; species Rhinoceros unicornis. Next base: position 30,238,284 of record CM053523.1, on the reverse strand, counting down.
TAGGAAATGACATCACGTGAGAAAGTAGAATTGGACTTCCCCTGGGATAAACCTTATCAATCAGTGGTCTTGGATTGGTCTTCCTACCTTCTTCATGATAAAATACAAGCATGGACAGATCCATGAGATATGTACTTAAAAATAGATGAGAAAGTATACAGTAAAAGGACCCATCTGCTCAAAACTCTCTGTTGCAGTAGCCACATGAAGCCTGCTCCTTACATTAAAGAGATATAGTCCTAAATTCTCTCACCCCTAAAAATAAAAATGTCATTGGAAAACGTCATTAGAAAAGGAGGATATTCAACTTTTAGTGATTATTTTAGTGTCTTATAAAAATACTTTTAGGATATCTGAGGATGATAGCTTCTCATGTGATCAACATAAAATATCATGAATGAGAGATATTTTATCAATGGCTTTCCTGCAAGAGGTAAAGGCCTACTACAAACATCAAAAATAATTGTAGTTTTCAGTATTACTCTTTGTGTAAATAAATGATGAGAGAATACTGTGGTGGAAAGAAAAGAAAAAGCCAGGAAGCATTATTTTAAAGATCTGTATACCTGGGAACATTTAGGTAATATGACAAAGGGCAGTGGAAGAGTGAGCCTCAAGTTCATGCTTGACTAATCAATGATATCTGCATTTACACAGACTTGAAATGACAAAGGATGTAGAAAATTTTACTCAGCAAGTTTAGAGTCTTCTCTCATCTCTTAAGCTTTAGGGAGGTATCAATTGCATGGTAATGGCCCCTTGACCCTGGAAAAGGTGACAGAGATTCTAAATCAATGGTCATTTTCCAGAAAATCTATACAGAATGGATCAATGTGCCTAAAAGACTAATCCCCTTCATCTCACAAAATTCATAACGAAACTAGGGCGAGTCTATGGAAGACAGACGAAGCCAATGTGTCCAGGGAAGGAGAAGTATGGCATGAGAAAGGACAGAATGGGACTGAACGAAAGCTGGGGAAACAGAAATGGAGAGAACTTTATAAGGGAAAGTCCATGTCAAGAAATTGGGGTGGGGGGGAGGAGAGGGAAGTGGGAGCCAACTGATGGTATGTAAAGATGCAGGGAAAGTAAGCCTCTAAGAAAGCAGTCATTTAAAGGGTTATAGGAGGAAAGCATTGTCAGATAAAATTTACCAAAATTTTTCTGAAGAACATCTGAAAATAAAATGAGAAGATCTTATAAATATGATGGAAAACAAATGTGAATTATTTTCAAAATTATTGACAACATAGAATGTAATGTTAAACCTAGGAAGAGGCTGATAAACACATACACACACAGACACACACACACACGTCTGCAGGCACACACCCACACACCAGCAGTGGCTGAAATCTGCGTTTTGTCCTGAGAACATTTTCAAAAGTGAAAATGCTAAAAGAGTGAACTCACCGAATTGAGGAAAAATATTAGAAATATTGGTTCTGGTGCTTACTTTTCAAAAATTTTCTCGATCCCATTTGACATTATTTAGCCTTTTATTATCGGTTATTAACCTTAACATCATCTTTGGCTGCTACTAAATATCTATATCTATAACTAGTTTGACTAAATGAATATATATTATGTGTGTGTATATATATATACACACACATATGTATATGTACATATATATGCATAGTCAATACTTGTTATTACAGTAGCTACATTGTATAAAGTAGCCACAAGGAATGAATTAGAGAATACTGAACCACTTCTAGAGAAAAATATAAACTTTAGATTCTTGAGAGTCTCTATTCACATTTTTTCAACTGATGAATACATAACCTTGTTTGTGTGGGTTTCTATTACAACTCATGCCTAAATGAAACTCAATTAATTAAATCACATGAAAGGAAGGGAAATTAAGTTTTGGCAGTAAAGGGGCTCTAAATCAAATGCCTTGAGCATATCTTGGACAAATCTTACACATCAGCCACATTGAAAATGCCAGTGCTTCAGAGGTATATGATTAATAAAATTTACTTCACACAAAGGATATGTCTGCATAGATTACAGCTACAAGTCAAATCAAAGAGGCAATAATGGGAAAGACTGAATGAGAAATGAAAATGGCAAACATCAGTTGGAAAGAGAAGATAGCATAAAATCATGTAAAAATATGCATATATTAGAGTTGAGAAAGATGGTCATTGAGGGTTGAAGACAAAGATACAGAAACAGACGAAACCATACTTACTGGTAAAATAGAAGGAAGAAAGAACCAATTCATTCAAAGAGAGGGCACAACGCCAGAAAGAAAGGAAGTGAAAAATCTGAAATACTTCCACAGATTTCTTGATGGTTCAAACTGATCCACATTTCTGAAAACTGGAACCACAAGGTTCAAAGACCATCTCACTAATGAAAGGAAATGCTGTTTTACTTCCATATACCACTTGGTGTAAAATGATCTAAGGCTGGAAATTTAACCACCACAAGAGGTAAAATAGGTAAAGGGTTCTAAGAAAATTTACCAGTTTTTCTCTGAAGATCATCTGGAAAAATATTAAAAAGTCAATGTAAGTATGATGGGAACCAAAAGTAGAGAAAATTCAAATTTGTTGAAAAATTCATATTTAAAATTAAACCAATCAAGATGTAGATAAACACACACACATTTTATACATATACACACGTTCAGACACCAAGACACAGACAAACAGCAATGGCCAAGAACTCATGTTTCCCAGAGAATATTGCCCATAACATGAAAGGGGCATGAAACAAGTAAATTTGCTGCATAGAGAAATAATTTTATGAATGTTGATTCTGGCGCTTACCATTAAAAAATATTCTCAATCCCTTCTGACATTATTTAGACTTTTATTATTCAAAAGTTAGCCTTAACATCTTTGGCTGCTAAGATATATATATAGGATATATATATAACTATACATATATATATGTGGCATATATATGTATATATGTAGCAGTAGTCATATAAAACTTGCTACATTCATTAAAGAGATTTGTTCCTAAATTCCATTTCCGTTCAAAACCAAAAGATAATTGAAGAAGGTCATTGCAAGGAGACGTCAAAATTTTAAGGACTATATTAGTGTTTTACGAGAAAATCTTTGCCAACATCCTAGGATATTGCTTCTCGTGTCTTTCACCTTAAAAATTGAGTATTCAGACATATATTTTAAATGAACTTTACCTAAGATATAAAAACCTTCTATAAACATTTCACAGGAAGTACAATTTGCCGAAATAGTAATTGTGTCGTTAAACATGTGAAAAACAGAGAATAATTACTACAGTTGCAAAGAAAAACATTTCCAGGAAAAATCATTGAAAATATTTGTATACCTGGGAACAGTTCAGTAGTATGTTCAAGGGCAGAAAGAGACTGAGCCTCGAGTTCACACTAGACTAGTGAAAGACATCTGAATTTACACAGTCTTTGAAAGAGCAACAGATGCAGAAACCTTACTCAGCACGTTTAGAGTTTTCTACTTACTTAAGGTTTGGGAAATTATGAGTTGCATAGTAATTGCCCCTTTAACTTGAAAGATGACAGAGATTCTATACCAATGATCATTTTCCAGAAAATATATATAGGTTGGAAGTGATGTGGCTATCAGCCTAACCCCCTTCATCTCTATAAAATTCATCACGAAATCATTGCGTGTCTCTGGAGACATAAGAAACTAATGTTTATAGGGAAGGAGTGGTATGGAATGAAAAAGAAGGAACGAGAAGGGATGGAATGCAGGACAGAAGAAATGAAGAGAAATTAACATAGGAGAAGTCCATATCTAAAAAATTGGAGAGGTAAGAGGAGAAAGGCAAGCCAATGGACGGCATATAGACAAAAAGACAGGAAATGTTAGCAGTTATTTAAAGGGTTATGGGAGAGTAAAAAGTTGTCAGAAAAATTTACCAAGTATTTTCCAAACAGCACCTGAAAAATAAAGTGGAAAGCTCCATGTAAATATCAAAGCAAACAAAGACAAAGAAAATTCAATTTTGTTGAAAACTTTGCACTCAAAATTAAACTTAGGGATGCAGATACACACACACACACACACACACACAAGTGACAGGTACGCACACATACACACAAACACACAGACACAGAGTGACAGAATGACCACTCGTGTCCAAGAGTATTCTCCCCAAAATGAAGAGGGGCATAAACTGAGTTATTTTACAAAAGTGAGAAATAAATTTAGGAATATAAGTTCTGGAGGTTACCTTTTTAAAAAGTTCTTTATGTTAGAGTGTATACATATATATTTGTTATTGGGGGAGATATGCTGTATAAAGTAGACACAAACATTGAATTAGAGGATATGAAACCACTTCTTCTAAATGTGTACTGGGCGTCTCTATTTACATTTATGTCAACCGATGGATACATGGCCTTGTTTTATGTGGGTTTCTAATTCAACCCATGCCTAAATGAAACTCATCTTATTTAAATCTCATGAAGGGAAGAGAAATAAAGTATTAAATGGCAGTGAAGCAAGTTCTAAAGCACAGGACCTGAGCAGGTCTTGGACAACACTCAAACATCAGCCACACTGAAAATGCCAATACTTCAGAGGTATGTAATTAATAACATTGTCTGGACACAAAAGGAATGTCAGCATAGATTGCAAAAACAGGAAAAAATCACAGAAGTAATAATGGGAGAAATTGTATAAGAAACGAAGATGGCAAACATCAGCTGGAAAGACAAGAAGACAAAGTCATACAGAAATATGCATATATTGGAGTTGAAGAAGATGATATCGATGGTTGTAGAAAAAGGTAGAAGTAACAGATGAGACCATGACTAGAACACAGGGAACTATTTAACAGGACTTGCCCTTTGCCTCCGCACATTTATTGGTAAAATAAAAGGAAGAAAAAAACAGTTCATTTAAAATGAGAGCACAATGTCAAGAAGGGAGGCAGACAAAAATTTCAAACACTGCCATCATTGTCTCTGGGGTCCTAATGACACACATATGTGAGAACCGGAACCGCAAAATTCAAAGGCCATCTCACCAATCACGAGAAATGTTGCTCTACTTCCAAACCACCTTTGGTGCCAAAGGGAGTAGACTGCAAATGACACCATGTGAGGAGTAGCAAGCACTTCCTCTGGGATGAACACTATCAATCATTAGTCTTTCTTTATGCCTTCTACCTCTTCCAAAAACAAAAATGAAAACATATATTCATACACAAAAGAGGTATTAAAAAGAGATGAGGGGAGAGTAAACATGTGGAGCTTTAGGATGCATTCAAACTTGAGTTACCAATTTAAAATAGACTGTTAAAATATAAGTTGTTTTATTTAAATCTCATGGTGAGCACAAAGCAAAAACCTATAGTAGATACACACACACACAAAAGAGAAAGGAATCTAAGCATACGATGGCAGAAGATCATCAAATTACAAAAGAAGAAAGCAAGAGAAGAAGAAAGGAACCATGGAACAACAAAATAGCCAGAAAATAATTAATAAAGTGGCAATAAGTACATACCTATCCATAATTACTTTAAATGTAAATGAACTAAATTCTTAAATCAAAAGACATAAAGTGGCTGAATGGATAAAAAAACAAGACCCATCTCTATGCTGCCTGCAAGAGACTCACTTCAGATGTAAGGACACACCTAGACTGAAAGCGAGGGATGGCAAAAGATATTCTATGCAAATGGAAACCACAAGAAAGCTGGAGTAGCTATGGTTATCTCAGATATAACAGACTTTCAAACAAAGATTGTAATAAGAAACAAAGAAGGGCTTTACACTGTGATATCGGGATCAATCCAACAAAAGGATATGACATTTGTAAACGTTTATGCACCCAAACTGGCGTAGGACCCAAATATATGAAGCAAATATGAACAGATCTAAAGTGAGAAATCAACAGCAATACAACAATAGTCAAGGACTTCAATACCCACTTTCATCACTGGATAGAACATTCAGGCAGAAAATCATGAGGACTAAATGACATGTTAGACCAGATGCACCTAACAGGTATGTACAGAACACTCACCCAAAAGCAACAGAACACACATTCTACTTGAGTGCACACGGAACCTTCTCTGGTATAGATCATATACTGTATCACAAAACAAGTCTTAATAAATTACACTTGAGAAAAAGGATCTGTCTACAACTATCGAAATGACAGGACAATTCAGAGCAGTAATAACAGGGGAAAGTGAACTAAAAAAGAAAATGGCAAGCTTAGTTAGAAAGACAAGGTAAGGAGACAAACCGTGTAAACGTGTATGTATACTGGAGTTGAGAACGATGACCGTTAACGGTTGAAGACAAAGGTACAAGAAACAGATGAAACCATGACTAGGTGCACAGTGCAATACATTAATGAGACTTGCCTTTTTCTTGTTCACACTTATAGATAAAATAAAAGGAAAAAACAAACAATTCATTCAAAATGAGGCACATGTCAGTAAGTGAAGAGGATAAAAATTTGACACACTTCCCTAGCTTTCTCTGTGGTTCAAACTGACCAATATTTCTGAGAACTGGAACCAGAAGATTTCAAATCCATCTCACCAATCATAGGCAATGTTGTTTTACTTCTATTCACTCCTCTATGCAAAGGAACCAATGAGAAATGAAACTGTGAGAGGAGGCTGATGTGACTTCCTTTGGGATAAATAATATCCATCATTGGTCTTGCACTGGCCCTTCTTCCTTTTCAAAATATGTAGAGTGCAAACACCAATACACAAGACAGGTGCTTAAGGGAGATTAGGAAGTAAACAGTAAAAGCATCCATCTGTCCAAAACTCTATCTCTAGCAGTTATAGTCCAAAAATCTATTCCGTCTGAGAAAAAGTCATTGAAAAATGTTATTACAGAAGGAGCATGTTAAAATTTTAACAATTACTTTAGGGCTTTATGAAAAACATTTGGGGAGAGTTCTAGGACAATAGCTTGTCATGTCATTCACTTAAAATATTCTGAATTACAAATATGTTATTAATGAACTTTCCTTAATATGCAAAGTTATTCTATAAACCTTAAAAAGGAATTGCAATTTTAAGAGTTAATAATTGTGTTAACAAAAGTACGAAAGTATAAACAATATTTACTACAATTGGAGAGGAAAAAAAGGAAAAATTATGTAAAATATTTGTATACCTGGAAACACTTAGGCAATATGCTCAAGGGCAGTAGAAGAGTGAGCCCCAAGCTGACACTTGACCAATGAATGACAAGAGTTTACAGTCTTTAAAAGGAAAGTGGAGGGAGAAACCTCATTTACCAAGGTAGAAGTCTTCTCTCATTTCTTATGTTTTGGGGTAAAATTTATTGCATCTTAATGGGCCCTCATACGTCAAATACATAACAGAGGTCCTAACATTTTCCAGAAAATATGTGTCAAATGGAAACCATGTGTCTATCAGCCTAATTCCCTTCACCTCTCTGACTTTATAATGCAACTATGGCATGTCTCTGGAAGACAGAGGAAGCCAGTATTTACAGGGAAGGACCGACATGGAATGAGAAAAGAAGGAATGGGGACGAGTGAAAGATAGAGGGAAATGAAATGGAGAGAACGTAATAAGGAAAAAGTTTATAAACAAATATGGGAGGGAGAGAAGTGTAGACTTCTGAGAGAATGATCAGCTAAGGGATGTCAGGCAGGTAGAATGGCAGGGATCACTAAAGAGCAAAAAAGCAGTCATTTAAATGGTTATGGGAGTAAAGAGTTGTCAGAGGTATTTTACCAATTTTTTTCTGCAGTTCTTCTGAAAAAGATAAAACAGAAAGATAAATGTAAGTATTATGGGAAAGAAACATAAAAATTCAAATGCATTGAAAATTTTAAATGCCAAATTAAATCTAAAACAAGATGAGGAAATTCTCACACAAATGCACCTGCACGTGTGAGCACACATGCACGAACAGTGGCTGAAATGTCGCTTTTGTCCAAAAATATTTGACAAAAAATGAAAATAAAAGAAATGGGATGAATTTACTGAAAGAAGGAACATTTTAGAAACATGAGTTGTGGTGGTACCATATAAAAAATGTTCTTGATCCATTTTGACATTATTTAGGCATTTTATTATTTAGTTTGTTAGCTTTAGTAAGTTCTCGACTGCTACTAAACATTAATAGTCAATTTTTGTTAGTATGGTAACTACGTTGTATACAGTAGCCCCAAATACTGATTTAAAGAATACTGAACCACTGCTTTCAGAGAAAATGCAGGGTTAGGTTTCTGGGCACCTCTATTCACGACATTTATGTCAACCCATTAATACATAACCCTGTTTTATGTGAGTTTTATTTTAACCACACGCCTGAATGAAACTTGTCTTAACTAAATCACATGAAAGGAAGGAAAATGAAGTATTAAGTGGCAGGAAAGGGTGTTCTAAATCAAATGACCTCAGCCTACCTTGGAGAAATCTTACACATCAGAAACTTTAAAAACAAAATCTCCACAGGTATATTATTAATAAGATTCACTTGACAGAAAGGATGTGTCTACATAGATTGCAAAGACAAGACAAATCAAGAAGTTATACTAAGGGAAATTGAATAACAAATGAAGATGGCAAACTTCAGTTAGAAAGACAAGACGATGAAACAAAATCATGTAAATTTAATGTATGTTGGAATTGAGGAAGATAATCATGGAGAGATGAAGACAAGGGTACAAGAAGCAGATGAAACAATTTCTAGAGGGAGGGGAAAATACATTATTTTGATTGATAACTTCCCTTTATTTACCTGTTTCTAGAATAATGACTTAATTCCCGAAGATCCTTGTACTTTCACTAATGTAACTGGCTACTATTAATGACACGTTGATATTTAACATACTTGATGAGCTCAAACTTTTCCTCACCATTCCTTTGATGCTCAATCTCTATCGTTATTGTGAAATGGGATCCTGTTTCAGTTGAAACTTGTGTTCTTTTACAATGACCCCAGAAGACTTTTACAGCTTCTCGGCTTGTTGGTGGAACAAGATGTTCCAAAGTCGTTTTGACATTTCCCACCTGAGCTGCAAATGGCAATTTCTTCCAAGATGCTTTAAGTCTTTTAGTGTGATTGTTTTTAGTGATTGCAACATATAGAATTGGGGTGGCACTTGTTGGGGAGTTCATTATGATATCTAGACCTATTCAGTGAAACAAACAAACAAACAAACAAAATCTATATACATATGAAATACATTATTGGGACTTGCCTTTTTCTTGTTCCTTCTTATCTGAAAAATGAAAGGAAGAAAGAAGCCATTAATGCAAAATGAAGGCACGACGTCACAAAGGGAGGGAGACAAAATTTGAAACCATTTCATAGTTTACTCTGTGATTCAAACTTCTGAGAATTGGAACCACAACGTTGCAAATGATATATCACCAATCGAGACAACGTTGATTTCCATTCCTCACGGCTTGGTGCAAAGGAATGAGATAGGAAATGACATCACGTGAGAAAGTAGAATTAGACTTCCCCTGGGATAAACCTTATCAATCAGTGGTCTTGGATTGGTCCTCCTACCTTCTTCATGATAAAATACAAGCATGGACAGATGCATGAGATACGTACTTAAGAACTGAGGAGAAAGTATACAGTAAAAGGACCCATCTGCTCAAAACTCTATCTGTAGCAGTAGCCACATGAAACCTGCTCCTTACATTAAAGAGATATATTCCTAAATTCTCTTACCCCTAAAAATAAAAATGTCATTGAAAAAGGTCATTAGAAAAGGAGGATATTCAACTTTTAGTGATTATTTTAGTGTCTTATAAAAATACTTTTAGGATATCCGAGGATGATAGCTTCTCATGTGATCAACATAAAATGTCATGAATGAGAGATATTTTATCAATGGCTTTCCTGCAAGAGGTAAAGGCCTACTACGAACATCAAAAATAATTGTAGTTTTCAGTATTACTCCTTGTGTAAATAAATGATGAGAGAATACTGTGGTGGAAAGAAAAGAAAAAGCCAGGAAGCATTATTTTAAAGATCTGTATACCTGGGAACATTTAGGTAATATGACAAAGGGCAGTGGAAGAGTGAGCCTCAAGTTCATGCTTGACTAATCAATGATATCTGCATTTACACAGACTGAAATGACAAAGGATGTAGAAATTTTTACTCAGCAAGTTTAGTCTTCTCTCATCTCTTAAGCTTTAGGGAGGTATCAATTGCATGGTAATGGCCCCTTGACCCTGGAAAAGGTGACAGAGATTCTAAATCAATGGTAATTTTCCAGAAAATCTATACAGAATGGACTGATGTGCCTAATAGCCTAATCCCCTTTATCTCACAAAATTCATAACGAAACTAGGGCGAGTCTATGGAAGACAAAAGAAGCCCATGTGTCCAGGGAAGGAGAAGTATGGCATGAGAAAGGACAGAATGGGACTGAATGAAAGCTGGGGAAACAGAAATGGAGAGAACTTTAAAAAGGAAACTCCATATCAAGAAATTGGGGGTGGCGGGCAGAAGAGGGAAGTGGGAGCCAACTGATGGTATGTAGATAAAGATGCAGGGGAAGTAAGCCTCTAAGAAAGCAGTCATTTAAAGGGTTATGGGAGTAAAGCATTGTCAGATAAAATTTACCAAAATTTTTCTGAAGAACATCTGAAAATAAAATGAGATCATACAAATATGATGGAACACAAATCTGAATTATTTTCAAAATTATTGACAACCTAGAATGTAATGTTAAACCTAGCAAGATGCTGATAAACACATACACACACACTCACACACATATGTTTGCTCATACATAGGGACAGCAACAGTGGCTAAAATCTTCCTTTTGTCCTGAGAACATTTTCAAAAATGAAAAGGCTAAAGGACTGAATTAACTGAACTGAGGAAAAATGTTAGTAATGTTGCTTCTGATGCTTAACTTTCAAAAATGTTCTCATTCTCTTTTGACATCATACAGGCTTTATTATCAGGTGTCAACCTTAATAACATGTTTTGTTGCTGCTCCTGTATCTATAGCTATATATTGATATATTTGACTGTATATATACATACAGTTATATCTATCTATTTATCTTTCTATCTATCTGGTCAGTTAGTAAGTGAATACATATTCTACTCGAGTGCACATGGAACATTCTCCTTTATGGATCATACATCGTGTCAAAAAAGAAGTCAATAAATTTAATAAGATCGAAATGATATCAAGCATCTTTTCTGACCACAATGGTATGAAATTAGAAATCAATCAGAAGAAGAAAACTAGAAAATTTGCAAATATTTAGAGGTAAATAACGTGTTATTGAACAATTATTGGGTCAAAGAAGAAGTAGAAATAGAAATAGAAACATACCTGGAGACAAATGAAAATGGAAATTTAACATACCAAAACTTACGCGATTCAGCAAAAGAAGTTCAAAGAAGGAAGTTCATAGAGATCAATGCTTACATCAAGAAAGAAGATAAATCTCGGGAGGTGATGTCAGCATTATGGCAGAGTGAGTTTTTCCCTTTGTCTCTCCCTTCTTAGTTACTACCAATCAGACATCCATTGATCAGCAAAGGAGTCTCTATAGAGCACAACAGTACACCTAAGAGACCCATGCATCTATACAGCGGAAAGTGAGTGGATTGGACCTCCAGGAGCCAGTGGAACTGGGGGAGCAGCTCCCTGCCCCTCCCCTGGCAGTGGTGACCCAAGGCATGGATCCTCACATCAGGATGCACACTTGTGAAAAGAGGCTGCAGGGGCAGACACAGCACTCACAGCTTATCCTCTGCCCCTCAGCAGTGATGGGTGACACACACGCCCTGAGGATTCAGGACACCGAGTGTGGTTGGGTCACTGGCTCCCCCTACAGTGGCCCCATCTTTCCAACAGTTGGGACAGTATACAAAATGTAGATTTTCCTGGCTAGGACAGAGTGCCCTCACCTGAATTTTCAAAATACACTGGCTCGTGCCAGCAACCAGAAGCTGTATGAGTGAGCAGCAATGACATTTACTCTCTGCTCAGCCCCTGCTCCCCGCCAGCTGTGGCAGATGGAACCTGCAACCTGAGGCTTCAGAGACCACAGGAGAACTGGTGACCCAGTGCCCAGTGACTTCACCCCGGACACCAGCTCTACCAGCAGTGGGGGCTACATAGAAATCCCTGGGTCCCTGGGCCCCCAGCAGTGACAGCAACAGCTGTGAACCCAGAGCTCCTGGCAGCAGTGCAGCCAGCACCCCCAGACAACCCAGGAGCAGTAGTGCAGGTGGTGCACAGGACAGCAGCATCTGAGTCTGTGGAGAGTCTACAGAGAGCCAGTGGAGGAACACAAGACCCAAGCAACCCCAGAAGCAGCAGAAGTACTCGCAGCCTGGTGATCCCAGTGGTGGCACCTGAGACTGCAGCTACATCATAAGCAGCAAGGCACCAGCGACCTCAGAGGCACAAGCACCACAAGGAGGGCACTGAGGATGACTCTAGCAGAGGCAGTGGAGGATGGAAATGCAGGCCTCAAATACAACCAGAAGCAAGTCAGAACCAAAGTAACCAAAGCCTTACCCAAATAAGAAAGGTGGTTACTATCACAAATATGCTGGCAGAGGATCAACTCATCAAGTACCATAAAGAACTACAATAACATAGAGAACAGAAAGAAAATGACAACTCTCCAGAAACCAAACTTGAAATCACAGAAGATTAAAATCTAACTGATAGAGAATTCAAAATAGTTGCCATGAAAAAACTCAATGAGTTACAAGAAAACTCAGAAAGATCAATGAGCTCAGGAATAAAATTAATGGCAAATACTTAACCAAAGAGAGTGAAACTCTAAAAAAACAAAACAAAACAAAAAAAACCCAGAAATTCTGGAGATGAAGAATACAGCTAATGAGATGAAAAATAAAATAGAAAGCATTAAAAATAGAGTGGACCATATGTAAGAGAGAATTATTGAGCTCAAAGATAGAAATCCAGAAATGATTCAGGTGGAAGAGGAGAGAGAACTAGATTTAAAAAATATGAATAAATTCTATGAGAAATATCATACTCAATTAGGAAAAGTAACATAAGGATAATGGGTAGCCCAGAAATAGAATCTGAGGGGGAGAAAAGAGCAGACAGTTTATTCAAAGAAATAATATCTGGGAACTTCCCACACCTGGGGAAGGCACTGGATATACAAGTACATGAAGCTAATAGAACCCCTAATTATCTCAATGCTAAAAGACCTTCTTCAAGGCATACAATACTAAAACTGTCAAAAGTCAATAACAGAGAAAGAATATTAAGGGAAGCCAGAGAGAAGAAAATAACTTACAAAGGAACCACCTTCAGGCCATCAGCTGATTTCTCAGCAGAAATTCTATAGGCTAGGAGAGAGTGGAATTTTCAAAATATTAAAGATAAAAACTATGAGCCAAGAGGGGCCAGCCCAGTGGCATAGTGGTTAAGTTTGTGTGCTCTGCTTCAGCAGCCCGGGGTTTGTAGGTTCAGATCCTGGGCACAGACCTACGCACTGCTTATCAAGCCATGCTGTGGTGGTGTCCTACATAAAGTAGAGGAAGATGGGCGTGGATGCTAGCCCAGGGCTAATCTTCTTCAGCAAAAAAGAGGAGGATTGGCAATGGATGTTAGCTCAGGGCTAATCCTCCTCACCAAAACCTATCAAAGAATACTCTATCCAGTGAAGTTATCATTCAGATATGAAGGAGAAATAAAAGCTTTCCTAGACAAACAAAAGCAGAGGGAGTTTATCACCACTAGACCTGCCTTACAAGAAATGTTGAAAGGAGCCCTTCTTCCTGAAACAAGAAGGCAAATATTTGCAAAGCTTTGAGCAAGGCGATAAACAGACAGAATTAGAATATTGTAACTCTATATTGGAATAGGTCAGTAAACACTTAATTATAACGTAAAGGTGAAAGGGAAAGAAAACATTAAAAATAACTATAATCACTTGAATTTGGTCACAAACTCACAACACAAAAAAGAATAATTTGTGATAAGAAACAAGAAAAATCTCAAACAACCTAACTTTACACCTCAAGGAACTAGAAAAAGAAGAACAAAGCCCAAAGTTAGTAGAAGGAAGGGAATGACAAAGATCAGAGAAGAAATAAATGAAGTAGAGACTAAAAGGACAGCGGAAAAGATCAATAAAATGAAGATCTGCTTTTTAAAAAAGAGATAAACAAAATGACTCACCAAGAAAAAGAGAGGATTCAAATAAACAATATCAGAAATGAAAGAGGAGACATTACAACTGATACCACAGAAATACAAAGGATCATAAGAGACTAGTATGAACAATTATACACCAAAAATTTGGACAACCTAGAAGAAATAGATAAATTTCAAGAAACATACAATCTACCAAGAACAAATCATGAAGAAATAGAAAATCTGAACAGACCAATTAGTAGTAAGGAGATTGAATCAGTAATCAAAAAGCACCCAAAAAATGAAAGTCCAGGACTAGATGGCTTCACTGGTGAATTCTACCAAACATTCAAAGATGAATTAATACTAATTCTTCTCAAACTCTTCTAAAAAATAGAAGATAAGAGAACACTTCCAAACTCATTTTATGAGGCCAGCAATACCCTGATACCAAAACCAGAGAAGGACAAAACAAGAAAAGAAAATTAAGGGCAATATCCCTGATGAAATTAGATGCAAAAATTCCAATAAAATATTAGCAAACAGAATTCACAAATATATTAAAAGTATAATATGGTATGATCAAATGGGATTTATTCCTGGTTTGCAAGCATGGTTCAACATTCACAGATCAATCAATGTGATACACCACATCAACAAAATGATGGAAAAAATCATTTGATTATCTGGATAGATGTAGAACAAGCACTTGGCAAAATTCGACATCCATTTATGATAAAATCTCTCAACAAAGTGGGCATAGAGGAAACCTACCTCTATGTAATATAGTCATATATGACAAATCCACAGCTAACATCATACTCAAAAGTGAAAAGCTGAAAGCTTTTCTTCTAAGATAAGGAACAAGACGAGGAAGCCCACTCTTCCCACTTTCATTCAACATAGTATTGGAAGTCCTGGCCATAGCAATTAGGCAAGGAAAAGAAATAAAAGACATCCAAATTGGAAAGGAAGAAGTAAAACTGTCACTATTTGCAGAGGACATGATACTATATATAGAAAACTAAAGATTCCACCAAAAACCTGTTAGAGCTAGTAAAAAAATTCAGGAAAGTTGCAGGATATATAATCAATATACAAAGCTCTGTTGCCTTTTTATACACTAATAATGAACTATCAGAATGAGAAATTAAGAAAATAATCCCACTTGCAACTGCATCAAAAAGAATAAAATACCTAGGAATAAATTTAATCAAGGAAGTGAAAGACCTATACACTGAAAACTATAAGACATTGATGAAAGAATTTGAAGTAGACACAAATAAATGGCAAGACATTCTGTGCTCATGGATTGGAAGAATTAACGTTGTTAAAATGATCATACTACCCAAAGCAATCTACAGATTCAATGCAATCCCTATCAACATTCCAATACATTTTTCACAGATATAGAACAAAGAACTCTAAAATTTATGTGGAACTACAGAAGACCCCAAATAGCCAAAGCAATCTTGAGAAACAAAGCTAAGGCATCATGCTCCCTGATTTCAAACTCTATTGCAGAGCTATAGTAATCAAAGCAGTATAATATGAGCATAAAAACTGACACATAGATCAATGGAACAGAATAGAGTCTAGAAATAAACCCATGAATATATAGTCAATTAATTTATGACAAAGGAGCCAAGAATATACAATTGGGAAAGATAGTCCCTTCAATAAATGGTGTTGAAAAAACTGGAGAGCCACCTGCAAAAGAATGCATCTGACCAGTATCTTACACCATACACAAAATTAACTCAAAATGGATTAACAACTTGAATGTAAGACCTGAAACCATAAGCCTCCTAGAAGAAAACTTAAGCAGTAAGCTCCTTGACATTGGTATTGGCAATGATTTTTGGGATTTAACACCAAAAACAAAGGCAATGAAAGCAAAAATAAACAAGTGGGACTATAACAAATTATAAAACTTCTGCACAGCAAAGGAAACCATCCACAAAATGAAAAGTCAACCTACTGAATGGGAGAAAATATAGTCATGCATCACTTAACAACAAGAATATGTTCTGAGAAATGCATCATTAGGTGATTTCATCATTGCACGAACATCATAGAGTGTACTTACACAAACCTACTACACACCTACTAGTCTCATGAGATCACTATTGTGTATGCAGTCCACTGTTGATTGAAACATTGTGGTGCATGACTGTGTTTGCAAATCGAATATTTGATTAGCGATTAATATCCAAAATAGATAAAAATCTCATACAACTCAATAGCAAAAAAACCAAACAATCCGATTAAAAAATGGGCAGAGGATCTGAATAGACATTTTTCCAAAGAAGTCATACAGATGTCCAACAGGTACATGAAAAGTTGCTCAACATCACTAATCATCCTAATTAAATACCATGAAAGGAAGAGAAGTAAACTATTAAATGGTAGTGAAGTGAGTACTAAATCACAGGACCTTGTGCATGTCTTGGACAAAACTAAAACATCAGCCACACTGAAAATGCAAATAATTCAGAGGTATGTAATTAATAACATTAACTGGACACTAAGGAAATGTCTGTATAGATAAATCACAGAAATAATAATGGGGAAAACTGAATAATAAATGAAGATGGCAAACATCAGTTGGAAAGACAAGAAGATGAAAAATCATACCAAACTATGCATATATTGGATTTGAAGAAGATGATCATTGTGCATTGAAGACAAAGGTAAAAGTAACAGATGAGGCCATAACTAGGTACACAGGGAAATACAATAATGGGACTTGCCTTTTTCCTCCTAGTATCTATTGATAAATAAAATAAAGAAGGAAACATTCATTCAAAATGATGATACAATGTCAGGAAGGAAGGAGGACAAAATTTTCCAACAATTCTATAGTTTCTTCTGGGTCCTATCTGACACATATTTCTGAGAATTGGAACCAAAATGTTCAAAGACCATCTCACCATCTGAGGAAATGTTGTTCTACTTCCATAGAACATAGAAATGTTTTTCTACTTCCAAATTCACACTTGACCAATGAGTACTATCAGAATTTACACAAGCTTTGAAAGAACAGTGGATGGACAAATTTTATCCATCATGTTAGATGTCTTCTTTCAACTAAAGATTTTGGGAAGTATCATTGGCCTAGAAATGGGCCTTTGAATTTGATTTTGTCTTCTGATCTTTGGTTGAGTTCCAGGGAGACACAGAGAAAAAAACCATTACCTAACAGCCCAAGGCCTTTCATCTCACCAAATTCTAAGTGAAACTATAGAAAGTTTTTGGAAGACAGACAAAGCCAGTGTTGACAAGGAAACAATGGTATGGAAAGGTAAACAAAGAATGTGAAAGTATGGAAGGTTATGAAGTTGAAAGGGAGAGAACTTAATATGAGAGAAGTTCATAATCAAATAATTGAAGAAGGAAGGGTAGGCACCCAGGAGAGGAGAGAGCCAATGGGTAGCATATAGATTAAAAGGCAGAGAATGTTTAGGCAATGAGAAACCAGTGAGGTTGGTAGTGAAAGCTTCTCAGAATATTTACCAATTATTATCTGAGGTCTTTCTGAAAAATAAAAAGTGAGATAACATAAATAGCGTGGAAAAGAGATGTGAATAAAATTCAAATTTGGTGCAAAGTTCATATTTAAAAGTAACCTATCAAGGTGTAGATGGATATATACAAACATACTCACACACAAAGACGTACAAAAATACAGTGGATGAGAGCTCAATTTTGTACAGATATTATTCTCCCAAAAATGATGTGGGGCCTACAATGAAAGTATATACTGATGTGACAAAAATTTTCATAATTTTAGTTCTCATGAATACCTTTTAAAAAAGTTTCTGCTATATTTTGACATGACTTCAGCTATTGATATATGGTCTATTAGCTTTAAGAAGTTCTTAGGCTATTACTAAAGATGTAGTCAACTTTCATTATTGCAATAGTTATGCAGTATTCAGAAGCCATAAATAGTGAATTAGACCATCTTGAACCAGTGTTGTAGAGTAAAGGCAGGGTTGGTTTCTAGGTGCCCCTGTTCACAACACTTTGGTCCACTAATGAACACATAAATTTCTCTTGTGTGAATTTTTATTTTAGCTAATTCCAAAATGAAGCACTTAATTAAATCACGTGAAAGGAAAGGATGTAAGTAGTAAATGATAGAGAAGGTGGTTGTGCATGAAATAACTGAGCATATCTGGGAGAAAACTCACACTTCAAAAACTTTGAAAATGCCAATACTTTAGAAATATAAAATTAACAAAATTGAGTTGACATAATATAAAAGTCTGCATGGATTTTTATCAACAGGAGAAATGACGGAACTATTAATGGGGGAAATTGAAGAACAAATGAAGAAGGCAAACTTCAATTGGAAAGGTTAAATAACATCACAAATCACATAGATGGCATGTATGATGGAGTTGAGGAAGATGCTAATTGCCAGTTGAATGCAAAGGTGTAAAAACAGAGGGAGCTGTAACCATGTACACAATGAAATACGTTAATAGGACGTGCCTTTTTCCTCTGCACACGGCTTGATAAAATAAAAAGAGGAAAGCAGCAATTTGTTCACAATGAGAGCACAATGTCAGGAACGGAGGAGGACAAAAATTTGAAACACTTCCTTAGTTTTCTCTGGAATTCAAACAGACTAACATTTATGAGAATTGAAACCATGAAGGTTAAGGCCCATCTCATCAATCAGAGGTAATATCGTTTTACTTCCATACCTTCTTTTGGTGCAGAAGAATTGAAGATTCAAAATGTCACCTTGACAGGAGGTATAATAGGAATTTCCCTGGCTTAAATCATATCAATCATTGGGCTTACATTGGCTTTTCTACCACTTTCAGAATAAAATACAAACATGCACTGACAGATGAGATAGGTACTTGAAATGCTATGAGGAAACATACAGTAAACGGACCCATCTTTAAAATGTGTTAACGTAGCAGTAGCCATTTGTCACATAGTATAAACTGTAAAGAGATATATTGTTAAATTCTGTTTCCCCTAAAGAGAAAAATGTAATTAGAAAATATCAGTAGAATGGAAACTGTGAAACTTTTAATGTTTCAATGAGCGTTTTATGAAACATTCCTTTAGGATTATCCTAGCAAAATAGCTTCTCATATCACTAACTTAAAATTTTCTGATTGAGAGATGTGTTATCAAGGGCCCTCCCTTAAGATGTCAAGTCCTTCTAAAAATATTAAGAAGAATTGCAGTTGGCAGCACTAATAGCCATTTCAATGCAATTGCAAAAAAAGAAAGAACAAAGTACGTTGATGGAAAGAAAGAAAAAACGATGAAGTATCCTGTAAAATATTTGTAGACCTGGGAACATTCGGGTAATATGACCAAGGCAAATGGAAGAGTTATCATAGACCTCACACTTGATCAGCGAATGACATCTCCATTTGCACAGTCTTTGAAAGAACAATAGATGGAGAAACTACTCTGCAAGTGTGGAGTTATCTCTTCACTTAAGGTTTGGATAGGTTTCAACTGCATAGTAACTGCCCCTTGAACTTGAAAGGTGACAGAAATTCTAAGTCAGTGGTCGTCTTTCAGAAAAAAATATATAGATTGGGAGTAATGTGGCTATCAGCCTAAACACCTTTGTCTCACAAACTTCTTATTGAAACTATGGCAAGTTACAGGAGACATAAGAGACAGACATTTACAGGGAAGAGGCAGTACGGAATGAAAAAGAAGGAACAGGAAGGGAGGGAATGGAGGGGGAGACCTGGCGAGAAATTCATATGAGAGAAGTTCATGTCTGAAAAATTGGGGGCAGAAGAGGATACAGGTGAGCCAAACAATGGCATATAGTAAAAAGGCAGGGAATATTAGCAGTCATTTAGAGGATTATGAGAGTAACCAGTCATCAGAAAACTTACCAAATATTTTTCGAAGATCAGCTGAAAAATAAAATGGAAAGACTCGTGTAAATTTCGAGGGAAACAAAGACAAGAGAAAATTCAGGTTTACTGAAAAAAATGCGCTTAAAATTAGACTTATTCAGATGCAGACAAACACATACACATGCCAGTTACAGGCATGCCCATGTACACAAACATACACACACACACACACACACACACACACACACAAACATACAAACACACAAACACACAGAGTGACCAAAGGCTCTCTTTGGTCCAAGAATATTCTTACCAAAAAAAGAAAAGGAGCATAAAGTGAGTCATTTTATTGAATTGAGAAAAGAAGTCAGGAATATTGGTTCTATAGGTCCCTTTCAAAAAAGTTCTTAATCCCTTTGGACATGAGTTGGGTTTTTATCTTTTGGTCATTAGCCTTAATAAGTTCTGTGGCAGCTACTTAAAATATCTATTTAGTCAGTTCAGTCATTGCAGTGGCTATGTTGTATCAAGTAGACACAAGCACTGAGGTAGAGGGTGTGAAACCACTTCTTCTAGTGGTTACACATGGTCATGCACTGGGCATCTCTACTCATGTTTATGTCAACTTATGAATACATAACCTTCTTTTATGTTGGTTTCTCTTTCAACCCAGGCCTAAATAAAGCTCATCTTCATTAAATCTCATGAAAGAAAGAGAAATTAATTAAATGGCAATGAAGTGAGTTCTAAATCACAGGACCTGAGCATGTCATGGACAAAAGTTCCACATCAGCCACACTGAAAATGGCAATACCTCAGAGATATGTGAATAATAACATTAACTAGACACAAAGGAAACATCTGTACAGACTGTAACAACAGTCAAAGCAGAGAAGTAATAATGGGGGAAATTGTATAACAAATGAAGAGGGCAATCATAGTTTGGAAGAACAGGACGATGAGACAAAACTATACAACACTATACGTGTATTGGAATGGAAGAGGATGGTCATTGAGCATTGAAGACAAAGGTAAAAGTAAGATGAAACCGTGACCAGTACACAGGGAAATACTTTAATGGCACTTGCCTTTTACTTCCATACATTTATTGATGAAAGAAAAGGAAGGAAGAAACAATTCATGCAAATTGAGGGCACAATGTGGAAAGGGAGAAGGACAAAAATTTCAAACACTGCCATCGTTGTCTCTGGGGTCCTAACAGACACACATATCTGGGAATGAAAACCACGAGGTTCAAAGGCCATCTCGCCAATCAGAGGAAATGTTGTCTTACTTCTGTACATCCCCTGGTGCCAAAGGGAATAAGATTGGAAATGATACTAGGCGAGGGGCAGCAAGCACTTCCTCTGGGATAAATTGCACCAATCATTGTCTTGCTCTAGCATTCTACCCTTTAGGGAAAAAAATGAAAACACATATTCATACACAACATAGGTTCTTAAAAAGAGATGAGGAAGCAACGAGTAAATGCATCCACTTTTCCTCAACACTTTCTGTAGCAGAAGTCATAAAACATGCTGCATACATTAAATAGACATATTCTTTACTTGCATTCCCTTTGAAACCAAGAACAGAATTATAAAATGTCACTAAAAGGAGTACATTACAGTTTTAAGGGCTGTATTCCTGTTGTATGAAAAAATATTAGCCAACATCCTAGAGGAATTGCTTCTCATATCATTCACAGGAAAAACTGAGAATTGAGAGGTATATTATAATATCCATTCCTTAACACATAAAATCCTCTTTCAAATATTTAACAGGAAATACAGCTTGCCAAATTAACATGTTTGATGGAAAATGCAAAGAGAAAAAGCAGATAATATGGTTGTTAAAAAATTTCATAAAATCAGGTAATATATTTGTATTCTTGGGAATGTTTTATTAGCATGTTCAAGGGCAGTGGAAGAATCAGTGGCACGTTCACATTAACTGTGAAGGGTAACGTACTTTACACTTTGTGTAAAAGAACAATGGATGGACAACTTTCTCTCAGCATGTTAGGCATCTTCTCTCTAAAGATTTGTGGAAGTATCAGTGGTATAGAAATGGTCATTGACTTGGAATATGTGACAGAAGTCCTAGCTTGGATATGGTCCAGGAAGACATACCAAACGAAAATCATGTGCCTATCAACTTAAGGCCCTTCATCTCACCAACTTCAAAGCAAAACTATAGCAAGTCTCTGGAAAATAGAAAAAGCCAATGTTGATAAGGAAAGAAGAGTATAGAATGGTAAAGAAGGAATGGGAAAATATGGAAGGTTGGGAAATTGCAAGGGACAGAACTTAACATGAAGAAGTCCATGACTGAAAAATTGAGGAGAGAAGGGTAGATATCCAGGAGAAAAGGGAGACAATGGATGGCACATAGAGTAAAAGGCAGGCAATGTGAAGGCAACAAGAAATCAGTCATTTTAAGGAAGTTTGGGAGTAAGGGGTTTTCAAAAAATTTACCAATTTTTGCCAGAGGACTCTCTGAAAAAGAAAATGGAGGGATCAGCGTAAGTATCATGGGAAAGAAAAACAAAGGAAACTCAGATTTAATGCAAAATTCGTATTTAAAACTAGAACTATTAGGATGCATATAAAAACACACACATGCAAAAATGCCGTCATTGATAGCTCAGTTTTTTCCAGAGAGTATTCTCCCCACAATGAAAATGGGCACACAATGAGTGAATTTGCTGACATGAGAACAATATTTTAGGAATATTAGTTATCATGGTTACCTTTTAAAAATGATCCTGATCCCTTTGACATTAGTCAGGCTTTTATCATACAGTTTGTAAGATTTAATATGTTCTTTGGCTTTTAATTAATGTAGATGGTCACTTCTAGTTATTGCAGAAGCAACGTGTTAAAAAGTAGCCACAAAGATTACATTAGAAGATCTTGAACCACTCCTTCTAGAGGTAATACCGGGTAATTTTCCGGGGCTCCTCTTTTCACAACATTTTCATCAACTGATAAGTAAATAACCATGTGTTGTGTGAATTTCTATTTTAAGAAATGCCTAAGTGAAGTTCTTCTTAATTTAATTCCACTAGGGGTAGGGAAATGAAGTATTAAACGGCGGTAAAGCGGGTCTAAACAAATGACCTGAACACACCTTGAACAAAACTTTCACATCAGCCACATTGAAAATGCCACTACTTCTGCTGTGTGTGATTAATAAAATTCACTTGATTCAAAGGATATGCCTGCATAGAGTGCAACAAGCTGACAAATCAAAAAGTGATAATGGGATAGAAGTGAAATCAAAGGAGAATGGCAAGCTGTAGTTGGAAAGATAAGGTTCGAATGATAACCATGTAAAAATATTCATACATTGGAGTTGAAGATTAGGAATTGAAGATAAAGGTACAATAACAGATGAAATCATGGCTAGGTACCCAAGAAATATGTTAATGAGACTTACCTTTTATCTCTTCACATTTATTGATGAAATGAAACGAAGAAAGAATTAATTCAAGATGACGGCATGATGTCAGGAGGGGAGGAAGACAAAAGTTTCAACATTTCCATAGAGTTCTCTGGGGTCTCAATTGACACAAATTTCTGAGAACTGAAATCACAAGTTTTGAAGGCCGTCTCACCAATCACTACTTCCATCCATTGCTTGATGCCAAAGGGACTAATATAGGGAATGACACCATGCAAGGAGAGAGAAGAGCACCCTCTCTGGGAGAAATGACATATTCCTCATTGGTCTTCTATTGGATCTTTAATTTCTTTCAAAATACAGTGAAAATACATACTCATACACAATAGGGGTACTTAAAAAGAAATGAGGAAGACGAGAGTAAAGTCACTCATCTTCCCAAAACTCTACCTGTAGCAGGAGTCATATAAAGCTTGCTGCATTCATTAAATCATTATTTCTGAACTGAATTCCCTTGCAATTAAAAAAATCATTAAAGATGTCATTGCAAGGAGGATGTTAAACTTCTAAAGATTATATTTGTGTTTAAGAAAAAATGCTTTTAATCTCCTAGAGTAATGGTTTCCCACGTTTTTCACATGAAAGAAATGGAAAATGAGAGATACATTATAATTGAATGTTCTCTGCAAAATAGAATCCTTCTACAAATATTTCAGAAGAATTACAGTTGCCCACATATTAATTGTCATAAAAGCACAAAGAAGAAGAAATAATTCCTTTGGTTGGAAGAAAAAAACTTCCCAAAAAAGAAAATCATGGGAAATATTTGTGTACTTGGGATCATTTGGGTAAGAACTTCAGGGTAGTGGAAGAATGAGCCTCAGGTTCGCATTGCCCCTTGAATAATAACAGGTTTTATGTAGTATGTGAAAAGACAACGGATGGAAAAACTTCATTCAGCATATTATGTGTCTTCTCTCATCTGTAAAGATTTGGGGAAGTATCATTGGCATAGAAATGGGTGTTGAATTTGGAATATGTGTCAGAGTCCAAACTTTCCATGTGTTCCGGAAAGGTATACAGAATGGAATCTTTGCACCTTTCAACCTAAGGCCCTCATCTCAGCAACTTCTGAGTGAAACTAGAGCAAGTCTCTGGAAAACAGAAAAAGCTAATGTTCATGAGAAAGGAAGAATATGGAATGGAGAAAAAAGGAATGGGAAAGGACTTTAGATCAGGAAATTAAATGGAGAGAACTTAACGTGCGGAAATCTGTAAACAGAAAACTGGAAGGGAAATGTACACATCCAGGAGAAGGGTGAGCCAGTGAAAGGCATGTGGATTAAGGGGGATGGAATGTTAAGGCAAAAACCAGTCATTTAAAAGGAGGTTGTAAGGAAAAAGTTTTCAGAAATTTTACCATTATTTTCCTGAAGTCCCTCTGAAAAATAAAATGGAGACATTAGGCTAAGATCATGGGAAAGAAACACCGAGCAAATTTAAATTTATCGCAAAATTCACATTTAAAAATATACCTATCTAGACGCAGATAAACACAAATACACAGCTTATGCAGACACACACAGTTACACACTGTGAGTGAGAGCTCACTGTTGTACAGAAATTATTCTTGCCAAATTGATGGGGGGCCTAAAATGAAAGCATTTGGTGAATTGAGAAAAATTATCAAAATTTTAGTTTTCATGAATACCTTTCAAAAATGTTTTTGATCTATTTTGACATGACTTCAGCTATTGATATATGGTTTATTAGTTTTAAGAAGTTCTTTGGCTGTTACTAAAGATGTATAGTCAACTTTCATTATTGCAATAGCTACACAGTATTCAGAAGCCATAAATAGTAAATTGGAATATCTTGAACCAGTGTTGTAGAGGAAAGGCAGGGTTGGTTTCTAGGTGCCTCTGTTCACAACACTTTGGTTCACTAATGAATATGTAAATTTCTGTTGTGTGAATTTTTACTTTAGCTAATTCCAAAATGAAGCACTTATTATTAAATCACGTGAAAGGAAAGGATGTAAGTACTAAATGATAGAGAAGGTGGTTGTGCATGAAATAACAACATATCTGGGAGAAAACTCACACTTCAAAAACTTTGAAAATGCCAATACTTTAGAAATATAAAATTAACAAAATTGAGTTGAGATAATATAAAAATCTGCATGGATTTTATCAACAGGAGAAATGACGGAAGTATTAATAGGGGAAATTGAAGAACAAATGAAGAAGGCAAACTTCAATTCAAAAGATTAAATAACATCACAAATCACGTAAATGGCATGTATGATGGAGTTGAGGAAGATGCTAATTGTGAGTTGAACACAAAAGTGTAAAAACAGAGGGAGCCGTAACTGGGTACACAATGAAATATGTTAATGGGACGTGTCTTTTTTCTCTGCACACTGCTTGATAAAATAAAAAAGAAGAAAGCATCAATTTGTTCATAATGAGACCAAAAAGTCAGAACGGAGGAAGACAAAAATTTGAAACCCTTCCTTAGTTTTCTCTGGAATTCAAAAAGACCCACATTTATGAGAATTGAAACCATAAAGTTTAAGGCCTGTCTCACCAATCAGAGGTAATGTCGTTTTATTCCATACCTTCTTTTGGTGCAAAAGAACTGAAGATTCAAAATGTCACCCTGAGAGGAGGTATAATAGGAATTTCCCTGGCTTAAATCATATCAATCATTGGGCTTACATTGGCCCTTCTACTGTTGTCAGAATAAATACAAAAATGCACCAACAGATGAGATAGGTACTTAAAAAGATATGAGGAAACATACAGTAAATGGACCCACCTGTAAAATGTGTAAATGTAGTGGTAGCCATTTGTTGCCCACTACAAACTACAAAGAGATATATTGTTAAATTCTGTTTCCCCTAAAAAGAAAAATCTAATTAGAAAATGTCAGTAGAATGGAAGATGCAAAACTTTTAATGTTTCAGTGAGTGTTTTATGAAACACTCCTTTAGGATTATCCTAGCAAAATAACTTCTCATATCACTAACCTAAAATTTCCTGATTGAGAGATGTGTTACCAAGGACCCTGGCTTACGATGTAAAGTCCTTCTAAAAACATTAAGAAGAATTGCAGTTGCCAGAACTAATAGCCGTGTCAATGAAACTGCAAAAAAAGAAAGAACAAAATACTATGATGGAAAGAAAGAAAAAGCCACGAAGTATTATGTAAAAAATCTGCAGACCTGGGAACGCTTGGGTAATATGAGCAAGGCAAATGGAAGAGTTATCTTAGACCTCGCACTTGATCACCGAATGACATCTCCAGTTGCCCAGTCTTTGAAAGAACAATAGATGGAGAAGCTACTCTGCAAGTGTGGAGTTTTCTCTTCACTTAAAGTTTGGATAGGTTTCAACTGCATAGTAACTGCCCCTTGAACTTGAAAGGTGACAGAGATTCTAAGTCAGAGGTCGTCTTTCAGAAAAAAATATATAGATTGGGAGTAATGTGGCTATCAGCCTAAACAACTTTGTCTCACAAACTTCTTATTGAAACTATGGCAAGTAACTTGTGACCTAAGGGACTAATATTTATAGGGAAGAGGCAGTATGGAATGAAAAAGAAGGAAGAGGAAGGAATGGAATGGAGGGGGAGACATGGCGATAAATTAATATGGGAGAAGTACATATCTAAAAAGTTGGGGACAGAAGAGGATAACGGTGAGACAATGGATGGCACACAGATAAAAAGGCAGGAAATATTAGCAGTCATTTAAAGGATAATGAGAGTAAAGACTTGTCAGAAAACTTACCAAATCTTTTTTGACGATCACCTGAAAAATAAAACAGAAAGAGCCATGTAAACATCAAGGGAAACAAAGACAGAGAAAATTCAG
Organism: Rhinoceros unicornis; assembly: GCA_028646465.1. Classification (NCBI taxonomy): domain Eukaryota; kingdom Metazoa; phylum Chordata; class Mammalia; order Perissodactyla; family Rhinocerotidae; genus Rhinoceros; species Rhinoceros unicornis. The sequence continues at coordinate 30,211,051 of CM053523.1, read as the reverse complement.
ATTTATTGAAAAAAATTAGACTTATTCAGATGCAGACAAGCACACACACATGCAAGTTACAAGCACGCCCATGTACACAAATACACACACACACACACACACACACACACACGCACGCGCACACACACACAGAGTGACCAAAGCCTCCCTTTGGTCCAAGAATATTCTTGCCAAAAAGAAAAGGAGCATAAATTGAGTCATTTTATTGAATTGAGAGAAGAATTCAGGAATATTGGTTCTATAGGTTCCCTTTCAAAAAAGTTCTTAATCCCTTTGGACATGAGTTGGGTTTTTATCTTTTGGTCATTAGCCTTAATAAGTTCTGTGGCAGCTACTTAAAATATCTATTTAGTCAATTCAGTCATTGCAGTGGCTATGTTGTATCAAGTAGACACAAGCACTGAGGTAGAGGGTGTGAAACCACTTCTTCTAGTGGTTACACATGGTCATGCACTGGACACCTCTACTCACGTTTACGTCAACTTATGAATACATAACCTTCTTTTATGTTGGTTTCTATTTCAACCCAGGCCTAAATAAAGCTCATCTTCATTAAATCTCATGAAAGAAAGAGAAATGAAGTATTAAATGGCAATGAAACGAGTTCTAAATCACAGGACCTGAGCATGTCATGGACAAAAGTTCCACATTAGCCACACTGAAAATGGCAATACCTCAGAGGTATGTGAATAATAACATTAACTAGACACAAAGGAAACATCTGTACAGACTGTAACAACAGTCAAAGCAGAGAAGTAATAATGGGGGAAATTGTATAACAAATGAAGAGGGCAATCATAGTTTGGAAGAACAGGACGATGAGACAAAACTATACAACACTATACATGTATTGGAATGGAAGAGGATGGTCATTGAGCATTGAAGACAAAGGTAAAAGTAAGATGAAACTGTGACCAGGAAATATTTTAATGGCACTTGCCCTTTACTGCCTTATATTTATTGGAGGAGGTAAAAGGAAGGAAGAAACAATTCATGCAAATTGAGGGCACAATTTGGCAAGGTAGGAGGACCAAATTTCAAACGCTGCCATCATTGTCTCTGGGGTCCTAACTGACTCATATTTCTGAGAATTAAAGCCATGAGACTCAAAGGCCATCTCACCAATCAGAGGAAATGTTGTCTTACTTCTATACATCCCCTGGTACCAAAAGGAATAACATGAGAAACGACGCTGGGCAAGGGGTAGCAAGCACTTCCTCTGGGATAAATTACATCAATCATTGTCTTGCTCTAGCATTCTACCCTTTAGGGAAAAAAATGAAAACATACATTCATACACAAGATAGATACTTAAAAAGAGATGAGGAAGCAATGAGTAAAGGCATCCATTTTTCCTCAACACTTTCTGTAGCAGAAGTCATAAAACGTGCTACATACATTAAATAGACATATTCTTTACTTGCTTTCCCTTTGAAATCAAGAACAGAATTATAAAACGTCACTATAAGGAGTATATTGCAGTTTTAAGGGTTGTATTCCTGTTGTACGAAAAAATATTAGCCAACATCCTAGAGGAATTGCTTCTCATATGATTCACAGGAAAAACTGAGAATTGAGAGGTATATTATAATATCCATTCCTTGGATAAAATAAACACATAAAATCCTCTCTCGATTATTTAACAGGAAATACAGTTTGCCAAATTAACATGTGTCATGGAAAATGCAAAAAGAGAAATAGCAGTTAGTATGATAGTATGTTAAAAAATTTCATAAAATCAGGTAATATATTTGTATTCTTGGTAATGTTTTATTAGTATGTTCAAGGGCAGTGGAAGAATGAGCGCCATGTTCATGTTAACCGTGAAGGGTAACATACTTTACACTTTGTGTAAAAGGACAACGGATGTCCAACCTTCTCTCAAGATGTTAAGTGTCTTCTCTCTAAAGACTTGTGGAAGTATCAGTGGTATAGAAATGGTCATTGACTTGGAATCTGTGACAGAAGTCCTAGCTTGGATATGGTCCAGGAAGACATACCAAATGAAAATCATGTGCCTATCAACTTAAGGCCCTTCATCTCATCAACTTCAAAGCAAAACCATAGCAAGTCTCTGGGAAACAGAAAAAGCCAATGTTGATAAGGAAAGAAGAGTATAGAATGGTAAAGAAGGAATGAGAAAATATGGAAGGTTGGGAAATTGCAAGGGACGGAACTTAACATGAAGAAGTCTATGATTGAAAAATTGGGGAAAGAAGAGTAGACATCCAGGAGAAAAGGGAGACAATGGATGGCATATGGAGAAAAAGGCAGGTAATGTGAAGGCAACAAGAAATCAGTCATTTTAAGGAAGTTTGGGAGTGAGGGATTTTAAAAAAATTTACCAATTTTTGCCAGAGGACTCTCTGAAAAAGAAAATGGAGAGATCGACGTAAATATCACGGGAAAGAAAAACAAAGGAAATTACAAATTTAATGCAAAATTCGTATTTAAAACTAGAACTATTAGGATGCATATAAACACACACACATGCAAAAATGCAGTCATTGATAGCTCAGTTTTGTCCATAGAGTATTCTCCCCCCAATGAAAATGGGCATACAATGAGTGAATTTACTGACGTGAGAAAAATATTTTAGGAATATTAGTTATCACGGATACCTTTTAAAAATGTCCCTGATCTCTTTGACATTAGTTAGGCTTTTATTATACAGTTTGTAAGATTTAATATGTTCTTTGGCTTTTAATTAAAGTATTTGGTCAATTCTCGTTATTGCAGAAGCAACGTGTTAAAAAGTAGCCACAAAGATTTCATTAGAAGATCTCGAACCACTTCTTCTAGAGGTAATACCGCGTAATTTTCTGGGGCTCCTCTTTTCACAACATTTTCATCAACCGATACGTACATAACTGTGTTATGTGAATTTCTATTTTAAGAAATGCCTAAATGAAGTTCTTCTTAATTACATTCCACTGAAGGTAGGCAAACGAAGTATTAAATGGTGGTAAAGCGGGTCTAAACAAATGACCTGTACATATGTTGAACAAAACTTTCACATTAACCACATTGAAAATGCTACTACTTCTGCTGTGTGTGATTAATAAAATTTACTTGACTCAAAGGCTATGTCTGCATAGATTGCAACAAGCCAACAAATCAAAAAGCGATAAAGGGATATAAGTGAAAACAAAGGAGAATGGCAAGCTGTAGTTGGAAAGATAAGGTCCGAATGACAGTCACGTAAAAATATTCATATGTCAGAGTTGAAGATTGGGAATTGAAGATAAAGGTACATGTAACAGGTGAAACCACGGCTAGGTATCCAAGAATACCTTACGTTTTACCTCTTCACATTTATTGATAAAATAAAAGGAAGAAAGAAAGAATTAATTCAAGATGAGGGCACAATGTCAGGAAGGGAGAAAGACAAAAGTTTCAACCATTTCCATAGAGTTGTCTGGGGTCTTAACTGACACACATTTCTAAGAAGTGAAATCACAAGTTTTGAAGGCCGTCTCACCAATCACAGGGAATCTTGTTTTACTTCCATACGCTGCTTGACGCTAAAGGGGCTAATATAGGGAAAGACACCATGCAGGGAGAGAGAAGAGCACTTCCTCTGGGAGAAATGGTATATTACTCATTGGTCTTCTATTGGATCTTCAATTTCTTTCCAAATACGGAGAAAATACATACTCATACACAATAAGGGTACTTAAAAATCAATGAGGAAGACAAGAGTGAAGGCACTCATCTTTCCAAAACTGTACCGGTAGCAGAAGTCATATAAAGCTTGCTACATTCATTAAATCAGTATTTCTGAACTGAATTCCCTTTAAATTAAAAAAATCCTTAAAGATGTCATTGCAAGGAGGATGTTAAAGTTCTAAGGATTATATTTGTGTTGTAAGAAAAAATTCTTTTAATGTCCTAGAGTAATGTCTTCCCATGTCTTTCACATGACAGAAATGGAACATGAGAGATACATTATAGTTGAACGTTGTCAGCAAAATAAAATCCTTCTACAAATATTTCACAGGCATTGCAGTTGGCCACATGTTAATTGCATCATTAAAACTGCAAAAAAGAAGGAACAATTCCTTTGGTTGGCAGAAAAAACTTCCTAAAAAAGAAAATCATTGGAAATATTTGTGTACCTGGGAATATTTGGGTAATATGTTCAAGGGTAATGGAAGAATGAGCCTCAGGTACACATTGCCCCTTGAATAATAACAGGTTTTACATAGTATATGAAAAGACGATGGATGGAAAATCTTTGTTTAACATATTGTGTGTCTTCTCTCATCTGTAAAGGTTTAGTGGATTTATCATTGGCATAGAAATGGGTGTCAAATTTGGAACATGCAACAGAAGTCCTAACTTTGCATGTGTTCCAGAAAGGTATACAGAATGCAAACCTTGTGCCTTTCAACCTAAGGCCCTCATCTCAGCAACTTCTTAGTGAAACTAGAACAAGTCTCTGGAAAACAGGAAAGCTAATGTTTATAGGAAAGGAACGATACAGAATGCAAAAAAAAAATAATGGGAAATAACTTTACAGGGAAACTAATTTGAGAGATCTTAACATAGGGGAAGTCTGTGCTGATAAAATGGGGAAGGAAGTGTTGACATCCAGGAGAAGGGCATGCCAATGGATTTCATATCGGTCAAAAAAGCATGGAATGGAACACAACAGGAAAGCAATAATTTAAAAGGGTTGAGATCAACTAGTTTTCATAGAATTTACCAATTTCTTCCTGAGGTCCTTCTGAGTGATATAAAGGAAAGATAAATGTATGTACATTGTTAAAGAAATAAGAAGAAAATTCAAATTTTTCTAAAAATTTATATTCAAAATGAACCTGTCAAGATGCTGATAAACATATATACACACACATTGCCTGTAGGCACACACACTCTTACACGTACACCCACACTCACACAAATACAGTGGTTGAGAGCTCACTTTTGTTCAGAGAATATTCTCTGAAAAACAGAAAGGGGCATAAAATGTTGAATTTAATGAAGTGAGAAATTATTTGAGGAATAATGATTCTGATGGTTACCTTTGAAAAATGTTCCTGATCCCTTTTGAGATTATTTACACTTTTATTATTCTATTTGTTAGGTTAGGTGAGTTTTTAAGTATTATTAAATATATATAGTCAATTCTCATTATTGCAGTGCTATGTTGTATAAAGCAGCCACAAAGACTAAATTAGAAGATCTTGAACCACTGCTTCTGAAGAAAATATAAGGTTGGGTTCCTGGCTGCCTCTAGGTGTAACATTTTTATCAACTGATGAATACATCCTTGTTTTATGTGGATTTCCACTTTATCACATTCCTACTGAAGCTCATCTCAATTAAGTCACTTGAAAGGAAAGTAAATGAAATATTAAATGGCAGTGAAGAGAGTTCAAAATCAATTGAACTGAGCATGTCTTGGGCAAAACTAACACATCAGCCACATAAAAAATGCCAATAGTTTAGAGGTATATGATTAATAACATTTACTTGACAGAAAAAAATTGTCTACAATGATTGAGATGACAGGACAGCAATAATGGGGGAATTGAATGACAAATGAAGATGGCAAGCTTCAGTTGAAAAGATAAGAAAAGATCACACTTATGTAAAAATACGGGTGTTAGGTTTGAAGAAGGTGATCATCAAGAATTTAGGTCAAAGATACAAGAAGTAGATGAAACAATGATTTGATAAACAGTGAAAAATATTAATGGAACTTGCCTTTTTCTTCTTCACATTTATCAATAAGATAAAAGGAATAAATTACCAATTCATTCAAAATGAGAGCACGATGTCAGGAAAGGAGGAGGATGAAAATTTAAAACACTTCTATAGTTTTCTTGTGGTTCAAACTGACCTACATTTCTGAGAATTGGAACCATAATTTTAAAGGCAATTTCACCAATAGGGGCAATGTTGTTTTACGTCCCACAACCACTTGGTGCAAAAGGAACTAAGATTGGAAATGGCACCATGAAAAGTTGTTGACCAGGACTTCTTCTGGGATAAGCAATATTAGTCGTTCATCTTTCTGCCTTCTGCCTTCTTGGAATAAAATGGTAACAAGCATGGACACAAGAGACGTGTACTTAAAACACGATGAGGGAGCATATACTAAAAGTATCCATTTGACCATAATTGTATCTGTAGGAGGAGTCATATGAAACCTGCTACAAACTTCAAAGAGATATACTTGTAAATTTCATTTCCTCTGAAAAGATAATTGAAATATATCTTTGTTTAAAGGAAGATGTTCAACTTTTAATGATTATATAATTTTCTTATGAAAAATCTTTTAGGAATATCCAAGGACAGTAACTTTGCATGTCATTCACACAACATTTCAAAATTGAGAAATATACTACCAATGACCTTTTCTTAAGATATAATGTCCTTCTACAAACACTAAAAATGTATTACAGTTTGCAGAATTAATAATTATGTCAATAAAAATACAAAAAAAAGAAAGAACAATAACTCTGGTAGAAAAGCAAAAAAAATCCAAGCAATATTATGTAAAATATTTGTATGCCTGGGAACACTTAGGTAATATGATCAAGGACAGTGTAAGTGTGAACCTCAAGCTCACACTTGACCGATGATTGATACCTGAATTTACGTAGTCTTTAATAATGGATGATGGAGAGAGAAACTTTATTCAGGAAGTTTGGAATCTTCTCTCACATCATAAAGTTTGGGGAAGTATAAATTACATAGTAATAGGCCCTTGAACTGGATTATGTGACAAGAGTCCTAAGTTAATATACATTTTCCAGAAATATATATAGAATGGAAACCATATGACCATCAGCCTAAAACCCTTCATCTCACAAAATTTATAATAAAGCTATGGCAAGTCTCTGGAAGATAGAAGAAACTAATGTTTATAGGGAAGGAAAGACATGGAATAGAGAAAAAGAAATTGAAAAGAATAGAAGGTAGGTGACATAAATGGAGAGAATCTAGTATGGGAAAATTTATAACCAAAAGATTGGAGAAGGAAGGCGAGACCTCCAGGAGAAGGGCAAGCCAGTGGATGGCATATACATAATAGACTCAGAACGTTAATGGCACCAGAAAGCAGTCATTTAAAGGGTTATGAGAGGAAAGGTTGTCAAAGAAAATCTACCAATATTTTTCTGAAGGTCGTTCGAAAAATAAAATGGAAATCTCATTGTAAATATCATAGAAAATAAACTTGAGGAAAATTCAAATTATTGAAAAATTCTAACGTAAAGTTTAACCTATCATGATACACATAAAGAAACACACACACACACACACACACACACACACATATGAGTATACACACATACATGCACAAATAGTGATAGAAAGCTCTCATTTTTTCTGATATTTATTAAGGTATAATGAACAAGTCAAAATTGTGTATATTTAAGGCATATGACGATATTTTAATATACATAAATATTGTGAAATATTTGCCACAATCAAGCTATAATTAACATATCTACCACTTTACAGAGTTACCACTTTCTTCTTTCTTGTCTTTTCTCTATTTTTGAAGGCTCTCTTTTGTACAGAGAATATTTTACAAAAAAAGAAAAGAGGGAAACAAGGATTGAATTCACTGAATTGAGACAAAAATTAAGAATATTAGCTATGGTGTTTACCTTAAAAATGTTCTTGTATCTCTTTTGACATAATTTATGCTTTTATTTTTTGGTTAACTTTTAAAAGTTATTTGAATGTTACTAAATTTATACAGTTAATTCTCATTTTTGTGGTAGCTATGTTGTATAAAGTTGCCCCAAACACTGAATTAGAGAATACTGAACTAGAGGAAATACAAAGTTAGATTCTTGAGCACCTCTATTCACAGCATTTTCTCCAACAGATTAATACATAACCTTGTTCTATGTAAGTTTCTATTTTATCTTGACCTGATGGGGCTTATCTCAACATAATAATCACATGAAAGTAAGGGAAATGAAATATTAAATGGCAGGGAAGGGGATTCTAATTAAAGGATTGGAGCCTATCTTGGAAAAAACTTATACAATAGCCACTTGAGAAATATCACAACTTCTAAAGTTGATTATTAATGAAATTTACTTGACAGAAAAAATCACACAAGTAACAATGGAGGAAATTAAATAACAAACAAAGATGCTCGCTTCAGTTGGAAATATAAGATAATGAGACAAAATCATGGCAACATATATGCATGTTATAGTTGACGAAGATATTCATTGAGAGTCGAAGAAAAAAGCACAGGTAACAGATGAAACTATGACTAGGTACAAAGTGAAATACATTAATGGAATGTGTGTTTTTATTGTTCATCCCTAGCTTAAAAATATAAGGAAGAAAGATCTGAATCATTCAAAATGAAAACACAATGTCAGGAAGGGAGGAGGACAAAAATTTGAAACACTTCCATCGATTTCTCTGTGGTGTAAACTGACCACATTTCTTAGGATTGGAACCAAGAGGTTCCAAAGGTCATCTTACCAATCAGAGGCAATGCTGTTTTACATCCTCCCACCCCTTGGTGAAAAAGGAAATAAGATAAGAAATTACATCATGACTTCTTCTGGGACAATATCAATCTCTGTTCTTGCATTGGGCCTTCTACCTCGTTCAGAATAAAATGCAAACACACACCCATACATGTGAGAGGTTCTTAAAAAGATAGGAGGACGCATAAAGTAAAGGCACTCATTGGTCCAAAACTGTATCTGTAGCAGTAGTCATGTGGAACCAGCTACATTCACTAAAGAGATATATTCCAGAATCCTACTACTTTTGAAAACAAAAAATATCATTGGAAAATATCAGTAGAAAAGGAAGATGTTGTACTTTTAACAATTATATTAGTGTAGTATGAAAAAATATTTTGGGAATATCTTATGACAATAGCTTCTTATGCTTGTCACATAAAATATTCAGAATTGAGAGATATATTATCAGTGAACTTTCTTTAGTATATAAAATGCTTCTATAATCATTTGAAAGGGACTTCATTTTGCACAATTAATAATTGTGTCATCAAAGATGAAAAAGGAAAGAATAATTACTACGGTTAAAAAGCCAGGAAAAATTGTGTAAAATCTTTGTACACCTGAGAACACTTAGGTACTACGATCAGGAGCATTTGATCAATGCATGACATCAGAATTACACATCTATGAAAGAATAATGGATGGAGAGCTTCAATCAGCAGATGTGGAGTCTTCTCTTATTTCTTAAGGTTTGGGAAAGTATCAATTGCATGGTAATAGGTCCTTGCACTTGGATTAGGTGACAGGGGTTGCAAGTCCCAAGTGAATTGACTTTTTCTGGAAATATATGTATATAATCCTGTGCTTATTAGCCTAATTCCCTTCATCTCTCAAAATTAATAATGAAACTATAGCAAGTCTTTTGAAGACAGTAGAAACCAACACTCACAGGGAAGGAGAGTTACAGAATGAAAAAAGTAAGAATGGGAAAGGATGGAAGGTAAGGAAAGAGAAATGGAGGCAATTATATATGGCAAAAGTCATTCATCAAAAATTGAGAGGGAAGAGTAGACATCCAAGAGGAAAGCGTGCCAATAGATAGTGTATTGCTATAAAAGTAGGGAATGTTAACGACACAAGAAAGTAGCCCGCTTTTACGTGGTATCAAAATAAAGAGTTGTCAGAGAAATCTTACCTGTTTTTTTTTGAAGATCTTCTCAAAAACAAATGGAAAGATCAATGTTAAAATCATGGAAACAATTGTAAATAAAATCCAAATTTATTGAAAAGTATGAATGCAAGTTAAATGTATCATGATGCAGATAAACACACATGTATACACATATGTGTACCCACACACATAGGCATCAACAGGGGCTGAAAGCTCCCACTTGTCTAGAGAATATTGTTCAGATATGAAAAGGGGGAAAAGGAGTGAATTTAATGAACTGAGGAAAAATGTTAGGAATATTAGTTCTGGTGGTTACCTTACAAAAATGTTCTTGATCCCTTTGACATTATTTAGGCTTTTATTATTTGGTTAGTTAGATTTAACAAGTTTTTTGGCTGTTACTAAATATACAGTCAAATCTCGTTATTATGTTGGTAATGTATAAAATGACACAAAGTCTGAATTAGAAAATAGTGAACCACTTCAAGGTTAGGTTCTTGCCTCTATTCACAACATTCCTTCAACTGATTAATATATAACCTCATTTTATGTAACTTTCTATTCTAACTCATGCCTGAATAAAGCTCATCTTAACCAACTCCCATGAAAGGAAGGGAAATTAAGTATTAAGTGGCAGTGAAGGGAGTTCTAACTCAAATGACCTGAAACTGTCTCACACAAAAGCTACACATCAACCACTCTGAAAACGTAAAAACTTCAGAGATATATGTTTAATAAAATGTGTTTGGCAGAAAAGATCTTTCTAAATTGATTGAAACTATCGGGCAAATAAAAAAAGTAATAATGGGGGAAATTGGATAACAAAAGAAGATAGCAAAACTTCAGTTGGAAAGATAAGATAATGAGACAAAATCAAGTAAAAACATGCGTAAGTTGTGGTTGCAGATGTTCACTGAGAGTCGAAGACAAAGGTATAAAAAACAGATGAAACAATGACTAAATATATTAATGGGACTTGCCTTTTTTCTGTTCACACATCTGAAAAATAAAAGAAAGAAAGAACCAATTCATTCAAAATGAAGGCACAGGTCAGGAAGGGAGGAGAACAAAAATTTGAAATACTTCCATAAATTTCTCTGTGGTTCCAACTGATCCACATTTGAGAGAATGGAACCGAAAGTGTCCAAAAGGTATCTTGGCAATCAGAGGAAGTGTTGTTTTACTTCCTCTTAGTCCTTTGTGCAGAAGGAAGTACGGCGGGAGTTAGAATGACACTTTCTTTGGGATACACAATATCAATCCTTGGTCTTTCATTGACTTTTTTCAGAATAAAATGCAAATACACACTCATACTAGAGGCAAGTACTTTAAAGAGTTATGATAAACAAAACAGTAAAGGCACCCATCTGTCCAAAACTGTATCTGTAGCAGTATTCATATGAAGCCTGCTACATACAGTAAAGAGTTATATTCCTAAATTTAGTTGCTTCTGAAAACATGAATATAATTTTAAAATATCATTAGAACAGGAGGATATTAAGCTTTCAATGATTATATCAGTGTTTTATGAAAAAATCTTTAGGGAACAACCTAGGAAAATAGGTTCCCATGTCATTCATGTAAAATTTCAAAATTGATAGATATATTATCACTGATCTTTCCTTAAGAGATAAAATCATTCTATAAACATTTAAAAGGAATTGCAATTGGCTGAGCTAATAGCTGTATCAATAAAAATCCAAAAAAGAAAGAAAGAAAAAACCTTATGATTGAAAGAAAAAAAATCCAGGAAAAGTTATGTAAAATATTTGTATACCTAGGAACACTGGGTAGTAAGTGCAAGGGCAATGGAATAGTGAGCCTCAAGCTCTTAAAAGAAAGAACATTTTGCGGATAATAATATTGTCAATAAAGTACAAAAGAATAATTACTATTAGTGAAAAATAGAAAGCTATGAAAAACTATGTAAACTATTTGTATTCCTGAGTACACTTGGGTAATATATTCAAGAGCAGTGGAAGAGTGAGTCTCGAACTCACACTTAACGAGTCAATGATATCAGAATTCACACTGTCTTTTTTTTGTGTGTGTGAGGAAGATCAGCCCTGAGCTAACATCCATGCCAATCCTCCTCTTTTTGCTGAGGAAGACCGGCCCTGAGCTAAGGTCTATTGCCAATCCTCCTCCTTTTTTTCCCCCTTTTTCTCCTCAAAGCCCCAGTAGATAGTTGTATGTCATAGTTGCACATCCTTCTAGTTGCTGCATGTGGGACGCTGCCTCAGCATGGCCGGACAAGCAGTGCGTCAGTGCACGCCTGGGATCTGAACCTGGACCGCCAGTAGCAGAGCGTGTGCACTTAACTGCTAAGCCACGGGGCCACCCCTACACTGTCTTTTGAAAGGAAAATAGATGGAGGAAATTAATTCAGCAAGTTTGGAGCCTTCTCTTATCTCTTAAAGTTTGAGGAAGTATCAATTGCATAGTAGTGGGCACTGGAACTTGGAATACATGACAGAGGTACTAAATTAATGAAAGTTTTCCAGAAAATATATATTGAGTGGAAACTGTATGCCTAATAGCCTAACCCCTTTATCTCTCCACCGTCATAATGAAACTACGGTTAGCATCTGGAAGCAGAAGACAATGTTTATGAGGAAAAAAGAGAATGAAAAAAGATGGAATTGGAATGAATGGGAAACTTATGGAAACAGAAATGGAGAAAACCTAACCTGGGTGAAGTCCATAACCAAAAGAATGGGGAAGGAAGAGTAAACATTGTCAACTTAAGAGGCAAATTCTCAACTTATTTTACCCTCAAAACAAGTTTATTTAGGAATAACCAAGAGAATTTCAAGTTGGGATGCGCGTGCTCTGGTGAACCATAGGCAAATGCAGAAAACAAGGGAGGAGAGCTGCTTTTATAGAGAAAAAGGGGAAGTACAGAGGGGCTGTTCTAAACAAAGGTCCATTGGGGGAAAGTAACAGTTCAGGCTGGCAACGGCTTCTCATTGACTGAGCTGCAGAGTTTCTCATTGGCTGGGCTACTGTTAGGGGAGAGAAATCTTTCTTTCATAGTAAAGTAGTTTTACTTCACATCTGAGATGCAAGCCTACCTTTCTTCCTGTTTGGTGTAATTAATGATGTATGATAGGATATGAGAGCTCCCCCTACAGGCTTTTGTGACTTTAATTTAGTTAAGGTTTTGTTTATTAATTTCCATAAGATCTAGCAGAAGGGAGAGCGAAGAGATGGTATATAGATGAAAAGGCAGGGAATGTTGAAGACACCAAGATAGCAATCATTTTCAAATGGTATGGGAATAAAGGGTTGTCAAAGAAAATTTACCGAATTTTTTCTGAAGTCCTCACAAATTAAATGGAAAGATCAAATAAACACTATGAAAAACAAACATGAAGTAAAATCAAATTTATTGAAAAATGTGAATGAATAGTTAAAACAGGATTCAGAGAAACATACAACGCAAGAGCAATGATAGAAAGCTCACTTTTGTCCTTAATAATATTCTTCATAAAAATTGGGTAAAAGGAGTGAATTTACAGAATTGAGAAAAATTTTAGGAATATTAGTTCTGGTGTTTACCTTATAAATATGTTATTGGTCCCTATTTCATTATGTAGGCTTTTATTATTCAAGTTGTTATATGTTTTTTGACTCCCACTAAGTATATAAAGTCTTTCCCTTTATTGCAGTAGCTATATTATATAAAGTTGCCACAAACACTGAGTTAGAGAACACTGTACCACTGACCCTGAGGAAATTGAGGGTTTTATTCTTGTGAGCCTCTGGTCACAAAATTTTCATCAATGGATTAATATGTAACTTTGTTTTTATGTATGTTTCTATGGCAATGATCTGTAAAACAGAAGAAACCAATGTTGTTAGGGATGAAAGGCCATGGAATGTAAAGAGAAGGATGGCAAAGATGAAAAAGGTGGGGAAAGAAAAGTGAAGAGAACATAAAATGGAAGAAGTTTAGAAGCCAAAAACTGGGGAGGGAAATTAGATATTCCGGAGAAGGGAGAACAAAGGTATGGCATGCAAGTGAAGAGGCAGGAAATGTCAAAGGGAAAAGACACCATAATGCCTTAATAAGGGTTGTCAGTGAATATTTACTAACAGTTTTTGAAGTTGTTCTGAAAATTAAATTGGAAAGATCAATGTAAATATCAAGGAAAGCACACGTAAAGAAAATTTAAATTTGTTTTAAAATGAGAATGCAAAGTTTAATCAGATACTGATAAAGACACACATGCAGGAGAATTCACATTTGTCTTAAATAATATTCTCCAGAAAATAAAAAGTGGGAGGAAGAAACAGTAAATTTATTGAATTAACAAAATAAATGAAAAGTATTACTTGTGGGTGGTTACATTATATAAAGATATTTTATAAATTTTTGGTCCTTTTTACTTTACTTAGGTTTTTATTATTTAGTTTCCCATATTCAAATATATTCTTTGACTCCCAGTAAGTACATGTAAATGTGTAAAAAATTACAAATTTTTTCTTACCGATTATATGTATATTCACATGTACATATATTATACAAATATAAAATATATATATATGTAAAATAATCTTCAAAAATATTGTATTGACATAGCTATTTTGAAATTACAATTTCAAAAATTTCCCAACGTTCATGAGTAGATCTGATTCAGCGTGATGTCTCTCTGAAAAAGTGTTGTAGGTAAAGTACTATTCATTTGACAACTCTTGGTAAGTCATTTTGGTATGAATTACAAGAATTGAGAAAAAGAATAACTCCAATGAATGCATACAAACAGTTTTTCAAGTCTGGTGGTTTTCAGTTTTTTTGCCATTGAAAAATATTGCGAGAGTATCGAATTGAATTGTTAGTTGATTCATCACAATATTTTTGATAAGAGATCAATATGTAATGCAGGGCATTTAACTAGGAAAAACTTCAGAAAAATTGAGTGATGTTGTCATAATCAAACTCCATCATTTCACACCAACTTATTACAAGAGTACTCGTTTTCAGCACTCCTATACAGGCATACCTCCCTTTACTGTGCTTTGCAGATATTGCACTTTTTACAAGTACCTCCACCTGCAAAAAGATTATGGCTCACTGAATGCTCAGATGATGGTTAGCATCTTTTAGCAATAAAGTGTTTTTTAATTAAGATACATACATTTTTTTTTAGACATAATGCTATTTCACACTTAACAGACAACAGTATAGTGTAGACATAACTTTCATATGCACTGAGAAACCAAAAAATTTGTGTGACTCGCTTTATTGTGATATTTGCTTTATTGCAGTGGTCTGGAATTGAACCTGCAATATCTCTGAGGTATGCCTATATATTAAAAGAATAAAAAATATCAATAACTTTCTTGGTGATTCATGATTCATATATTCGGCATAATTAGAATTTTAGAAATAGATGAAGATATGAAAAAGGTATAAAATTGTTTGTTACACCATTGCTTGTTTGTTTTTTTAATTAATGATAGAATTAAAAAAAGTTATTTAGCAAAATAGAAAATAGAAAATAATCAACAACATTAGAGTTGCTTTTTTGTAAAGATAAAATTGACGAAACTAGCTACACTAAGGAAAAAAAAGAGGATTCAAATATATAAAAGCAGAAATGAAAGAAGAGACATTACAGCTGATGCCACAGAAATAAAAACGATCATGAGAGACTCTTATGAACAATTATATGCCAACAAACTACATAACATAGAAGAAAAAGGGTAAATACAATCTATCAAGGCTATGTCATGGAGAAATAAAAAGCCTGAACAGACACATAACTAGTATGGAGACTGAATCAGCAATCGAAAACTTTCCAACAAAGAAAAGCCCAGGATCAGATGGCTTCACAGGTGAATTCTACCAAATATATATATATTTTTAATTTTACTTCAATATTTTATTAATTTTTGTGCTCTCTAGTGTTTATTTCATCCCACGTTTTTTCTGTGTTTATTTTTCTTCTTGCTGATCATGATAACTTTTACACTCATATAGTTCTTATATGCCAGGCACTCTTCTAGGCACATAGGTAACTGAATTCAATCTTTGCAACAGATACTAATAGTATCCCTATTTTGCTATGAGAAAACTGAGGAATGCTGACATTAAGTAACTTGCCCAAGGTTGCAAATAAGTGACCCAGGGAGTATGCAAACCAGGGAGTCTGGCTCCAGAGTACATGCAGTTAACCTCCAATGCTTGGCTGCCTCTCAGTTGAGTTCTTTTAGAGAGGGAGGGTCTGTGGGTACTATATACTTTTGGTCCTCTTATGACGTAAAAGGTTTTATTGTGCCCTTACCTATGAATGATAGTTTGACTAGGTATAAAATTCAAGTTGGAATGACAGCAGCATCATGGCAGTGTGAATCATTCCTTTTTTCTTTTTATGTATACCTAATTGGACATTCATAACTGAACAAAAATGTCTCTACACATTGCACCAGGGCATCCATGAGATTTCTACTTATCTGTGCATTCCAATGTGGGTGGATAGGACTTCAGAGGGGGTTGTGGATCCAAGGGAGTTGGTGCCTGCCCCATCCCACTTGCCACCATTGGGGAAAAGGGTAACACAAAGAGTGTGAAACAAGGTGGACACTCAGGATAGAGAATTTGTGGAGGCCCAGCCACCCTGACAAGAAAATCTGGCATGCCATTGGAGTGGGATAGAACGAGTTTGGAGGTGGAGGAGAGAGAGAAACATGCAGAGGTGGCCTATCTCCCCAGGGTGACACTGAAACATGCTGGGTTTGTGGCTGTGGCAGCGGAGGTGGAAAGTGAAGGTTGTGAGTGACAGACTGCTTGGTTTCACAGACTGCAGCTGGAGGGACCTGTTACTATCTAGCAGCACCTGGAGGGAGAGAACCTCTGTGACTGGCAGTAGGGAGAGGAAAGGGAAGAAGACAGACAACGGGCATTGAGAGAATGTGATGTCCTGCTGTCTGCTCCAGGATTTCAGCAGGAATTCTGTCCAAGAGCCTCTGGGAGTGCCTCACTCAAGGGTCCTCCCTACCAGGCCATGGGCACCCCATAACCCCAGGTGCTAAGCCCACACCTCCTCCTATTCTGCTGCTAGTTGTTTTCTTTTTGCACGCTTTTGAGTGTGGCCACTGGAACTAGCTCTGGTAAAAGAAACCAAAAATTCGATCTATAGCACCACCTTCTGGAAAACAAAAGAAAGTTTTCTAATTGCAAGCCTATTGAACTGTAAGAGTCAAAGTACACTAATTCTTAGCTGAGGAAAGTGTTTGCTACTTGAAATGTGAAAACAGAGGTACATATCATCAAATACTATGAAAAATCAAGGTAGTATGGTATATCACAGAAAGAAAATAATAATTCTTTAGCAAATGAACTCAAAGGCTTGGAATATTTTGATCTAACTGATAAAGAATTCAAAATAGCTATTTTGAGGAAATTAAAATGAGTTGCAAGAAAACTCAGAAAGGCAATTCAATGAACTCAGAAATAAAATTAATAAGCAGAAGGAGTTCTTTACCGGAGATTGAAATTTAAAAAAATCAAACAGACATTCTGGAACTAAAGAATTCAATGAATGAGATGAAGAACGCATTAGAGACACAGGTAATAGGGCAGATCAGATGGAAGAAAGAATAAATGACATGGAAGATAGGAATTTAGAAATGATTCATTTAAAAAGATTTTTAAAAAGTGAAGAAACCACATGAGAGCCATCAGATGCGACCAGAAAAACAAATATAAGAATAATTGATGTACCAGAAGAAGAGAGGGAGAAGGGAGCAGAGTTTATCTAGAGAAATAATAGCTGAGAACTTCTCAAACCTGGGAAAGAAATTGGCCAAACAAGTCCACAAAGCTAATATAACACTCTATTACTTCAATACAAAAAGACCTTCTCCAGACACATTATAATGAAACTCAAAAATCAATGACAAAGAAAGAATCCTAAAGGCAACCAGGGGAAAAAAGAAAGTAACCTTCCCCTATTAGGCTATCAGCATATTTCTTAGCAGAAACTCTATAAGCCCAGAGAGAGTGGAATGACTTATTCAAAGTGTTGAAAGATAAAAATTGCCAGCCAAGATTACTTTATCTAGTAAAGTTATCCTTTAGATATGAAGGAGAAATAAAGGCTTTCCCAGGTAAACAAAAGCTGAGAGAGTTCATTACCGATAGACCTCCCTAAGAATTGCTGAAAGGAGCTCTTCAAGCTGAAATGGAAAGATGCTATTCAGTGACATGAAGGCAAATGAAAGTACACATATTCTAGTAAAGATTACCAATAATTAGCCAGAAAACAGTAACTCTATATTAGAATGGCATGTTAACCACTTAATGATAGTATAAATATTAAAAGAAAAGAGCATTGAAAATAACTATAGCTACTATAATTTCTTAACAAATTCACAGCATAAAAAGAGGTAAATTGTGGGGCTGGCCCAGTGGCATAGCGGTTAAGTTTGTGTGCTCCCCTTTTGCAGTCCGGGGTTCATGGGTTCAGATCCTGGGCACAGACCTCCACACTGCTCATCAAGCCATGCTGTGGCAGTGTCCCACATACAAAATGGAGGAAGATTGGCATGGCTGTTAACTCAGGGACAATCTTCTTGAAGCAAAAAAGGGAAGATTGGCAACAGATGTCAGCTCAGGGCCAATCTTCCTCACTAAAAACAAGAAAAAGAAAAAAAGAGGTAAATTGTGTCATCAAAAATATAAAAAGGGAGGAATAAAACAGTGGAATCTTTACAGGCAAACAAAGATAAGGTGCTATCAGCATAAAAAGGACTATTTTATTTATGAGATGTTTTATGTAAACTTCATGGTAACCACAAAGCAAAAATCTAGAGGTGAGTCAGGAAACAAAAAAGGAGAGACTGAGCAAATCACCAGGGATAACCACCACTTTACACAGTTAGACAGAAACAGAGAGATAAAGAAACAATGGAGATACAAAACAATCAGAAGGCAAATGATAAGATGGCAGTAGTTAAGTCCTTACATATCAATAATCACTATAAATATAAATAGATTAAATTCACCAATCAAAGGCACAGAGAGGCTGGATGGATAAAAAAAAAACAAGATTCAACTATGTGCTGCCTAAAGGAGACTCATTTCACCTCTGAAGACATACACAGGCTCAAAGTGAAGGAATAGAAGAAGATATTCTATGCAAGTGGAAACCAAAAGAAATAGGGATAGCCATACTTATATCAGAAATAATAGACTTTAAGCCAAAAATGGCAACAAGAGACAAAGTCATTATATAATGATAAAAAGGTCAATATCTCAAAAAGATATAACAATCATAAATATATATGCACCCATCATCAGAGCACCAAAATAAAGTAATTACTAACAAATCTAGATAAATAGACAACAATACAATAAAAGTAGAGGACTTCAATACCCCACTGTCAGCAATGGATAGATCATCCAGACAGAAAATTGACAAGGAAATGTTGGAATTGAACCATATTTTAGATCAAATGGACTTAACTGACATATATAGAACATTCCTTCCAACAGCAGCAGAATACACATTCTTCCTGAGTGTGCACAGAACATTCTCCAGGCTAGAGCACATGATAAAACACAAAACAAATCTTAGCAAATTTAAGAACATTGAAATCATACCAACTAGCTTCTCTGACCACAATGAGGTGAAACTAGAAATCAACAAGAGGAAAGCTGGAAAATCTACAAATATGTGGAAAGTAAACAACACACTTCTGAACAACCAATGCGCCAAAGGAGAAATCAAAAGGAAAATAAAAAATTATTTCAAACCACATGAAAATGAAAATACGACATGTCAAAATTTACTGGATGCAGCAAAAGCAGTTCTGAGAGAGGAAAGTTTACAGCAATAAACATATATATTGAGAAATTAGAATGATTTCAAATAAACAATCTAACTTTACACCTCAAAGAACTAGGGAAAAAAGAACAAATAAAGCCCAAAGTTAGCAGAAGGAAGTAAAGAAGAAAGATCAGAGCAGAAATAAATAAAATAGAGACCAGATAAACAATAGAAAGGATTAATGAAACAAAAAGCTTGTCCTTTGAACAGACAAAAAAAATGGACAAACTCTTAGCTAGATTAAGAAAAGTAAGAAGACTTGAATTAATAAAATTAGAAATGAAAGAGGAGACATTACAACTGATACTACAGAAGTACAAGGGATCACAATAGACTACTATGAACAATTGTATGTCAACAAATTAGATGATTTAGAAGAAATGGATAAATTTCTAGAAACATACAACCTACCAAGACTAAATCAGAAGAAACAGAATATCTGAAAAGACCAATAATGAGAACAAGATTGAATCACTATTCAAAAACTTCCCAACACAGAAAACCCAAGGACCAGATTGCTTCATTGGCAAATTCTACCAAACATTTAAAGAAGAATTAAGACAAAAACTTCTCTAACTCTTCTAAAATATTGAGAAGGAGAAAATACCAAAGCCAGATAAGAACACCACAACAGTAGACTAATAATCCTGATGAATACAGATGCAAAAATTCTCAACAATATATTAGCAAATGGAGTTCAAGAACACATTAAAATGATTATACACCATAACCAAATGGGATTTATCCCTGGGATGCAAGGATGGTTCAACATACATAAATCAATAAATGTAATACACCACCTTAATAAAATGAAAGATAAAAATCACATGATCATCTCAATAGGTGCAGAAAAAGCATTTGAAAAAATACAACATCCTTTCATGATATAAAGCCCTCAACTGATTGGGTATAGAAGGAACGTACTTCAACATAATAAAGGCCATTACAACAAACACAAAGCTAACATTACACTCAATGGAGAAAATTGAAAGCTTTTTCCTAAGATAAGGAACAAGACAAGGATGCTCACTCTTACCACTCTTATTCAATATGGTACAGGAAATCCTAGTAAGAACAGTTAGGCAAGACAAAGAAATAAAAGGCATCCAAATCAGAAACGAAGAAGTAAAATTGTTATTTGCAGATGACATGATTTTGTATGTAGAAAATCCCAAAGATTCAACCAAAAAACTGCTGGAACTGATCAACGATTTCAGTAAAGTTACAGGATATAAAATCAACATACAAAATCAGTTGCATTTCTATACACTAATAATGAAACATCTGAAAAGGAAATTTAAAAAAAACTTATGATTTACAATATTATCAAAAACAATAAACCTCTTAGAAATAAATTTAACCAAGGAAGTGAAAGATCTGTACGATGAATACCACAAGACTTTGTTGAAAGAAATCAAAGAAGACACAAATAGAAAGACATTCCACGTGCATGGATTGAAACAATTAATATTGTTAAAATGTCCATACTAACAAAAGCTACCCATAGATTCAACACAATTCTATCAAAATACTAATGGCAGTTTTCACAGAAATAGAAAAAATAAATCCTAAAATTTGTATGGAACTATGAAAGACCTTGAATAGCCAAAGCAATCCTGAAGAAAAAGAACAAAGCTGGAGGAATCACACTTCCTGATTTCAAACTATACTACAAAGCTAACAGTAATATAAACAGTATCGTACTGACACAAAAATAGACACATAGACCAATGGTACAGAATAGAGATCCCAGAATTAAACCCCTCCTTGTTCAGTAAACTAATATTCAACAACGGAGCCAAGAACACCCAATGGAAAGGGTAGTCTCTTTAACAAATACTGTTGAGAAAACTGGGTAAACATATGCAAAACAATGAAATCGGACTCCTATCTTACACCACTCACAAAAGTTAACTCAAAATGGATCAAAGACTTAAACATAAGACTGAATGCTATTAAACTTCTAGAAGAAAACGTAGAGAAGAAGCTCCTTGACATTGGTTTCGGCAATGATTTTTTGGATGTGACACCAAAACCACAAGCAACAAAAGCAAAAATCAAAAACTGGGACTACATAAAACTTAAAAGTTTCTGCACGGCAAAAGAAACAATTAACAAAATGAAAAGGCAACCTACAGAATGAAAGAAAAGTTTTGCAAAGCATATATTGGGTAAGGGGTTAATATCCAAAATATATAAGGAACTTATACAACTCAATAACAAAAAAAAATCCAATTAAAAAATGGACAGAAGAACTGAATAGATATTTTTCCACAGAAAACACCCAAATGGCCAACAGATACATGAAAAGATGCTTAACAACAGTAATCATCAGGGAACTTCAAATTAAAACCACAATGGGATATTATCCCACACCTGTTAGAATGACTATCATCAAGAAGACAAGAGACAATTGCTGGCGAGCACATGGAGGAAAGGGAACACTTGTACACAGTCGGTGGGAATGTAAATTGGTTTAGTCGCTATGGAAAACAGCATGGAGGTTCCTCAAAAACTTAAAAATAAATCTACCAGATGATTTAGCAATTCCATTTATGGGTATATACCCAAAGGAAATAAAAACAGAATTTCAAAGAGACATATGCACTCCCATGTTTATTGAAACATTATTCACAATAGCCAAGGCTTGGAAACAACCTAAGTGTCCATCAACAGATGAATGGATAAAGAAGATGTGGTATGTATATATATATATATATATATATATATATACAATAGAATATTATTCAGCCATGATAAAGGAGGACATTCTGTCACTTGCCATGATATGGATGAACGTTGAGCCTGTTATGCTAAGTAAGATAAGTCAGACAGAGAAAGACGTACACTGTATGATATCACTTATATGTGTAATTTTTAAAAAGCCAAACTTGTAAAAACAAAGTAAGGTGGCTGTTTTGCCTAACTTTGCCCAATCAGATGATGATGATGATGATGATGATGATGATTTCCTATTGAGTTGAGTTCCTTATATATTTTGGATATTAACTCCTTATCACATGTTTCATTTGCAAATGTTTCTTCCCATTCTTTAGGCTACCTCTTTACCCTGTTGGTGATTTACTTTGCTGTGCAAAACATTTTTAGTTTGATGCAGTACCACTTGTTTATTTTTACTCCTATTGTCTGTGCTTTTGGAATTATATCCAAAAAGAAAAAAAATTATTGCCCAGTGGAATGTCAGTCAGTTTTCTCCCTATATTTTCTCCCTATATCCAGTAGTTTTAAAGTGTCAGGTCTTATGTTTAAGTCTTTAATCCTTTCAGAGTTGATTTTTGTATATGGTGTGAGATAAGGGTCCAACTTAATTCTTCTACATGTGAATATCCAGTTCTCTGAATACTACTTATTGAAGACATTATCCTTTCCCCATTGTGTGTTCTTGGCAACTTTGTCAAAGATCATTTGACCACAAATGTGTGGATTTATTTCTGAGATCTCTATTCCATTCCAAATGGCTATATGTCTGTTTTTATACTGATGATATACTGTTTGATTACTATAGATTTGAAATGTATTTTGAAATCGGAATTGTGATACCTCTAACTTTGATCTTCTAGCTCAAAACTGTTTTACCTATTGTGGACTTTTGTAATTCCATATGACTTTAGAATTTTTTTCTACTTCTGTGGAAAATGCCGCTGGAATTTTCATAGGGGTTACATAGAATCTGTAGATCACTTTGTGCAGTATGGACATTTTAACAAAATTAATTCTTCCAGTCCATGAATATTGGATATTTCTCTATTTATTTGTGTCTTCTATGATTTCTTTCATCAACATTTTACAGTTTTCAGAGTAAAACTAATTTTCTTTTCTTTGGTTAAATTTATTCCTAAATATTTTATTCTTTTAGATGCTATTATAAATTGGATTATATTCTTAATTTCTTTTTCATATTTCTTTGTTAGTGTATAGAAATGCAACTGATTTTTGTATGTTGATTTTGTATCCTGCAACTTAATTTGTTTATTAGTTCTAACAGTTTTTTGTGGAAACTTTTGGGTTTTCTACATGTAAGGTCATATCATCTGCAAACAGGGAAAATTTTACTTCTTCCTTTCTGATTTGGATGCCTTTTATTTCTTTTTCTTGCTTCATTGCTCTGGATATGACTCCCAGTACTATATTGTATAGAATTGGTGAGAGTGGGCATCTTTTTTTGTTCCTGATCTTAGAGGAAAAGATTTTAGTTTTTCACCATTGAATATGATATTGGCTGTGGGCTCTTATATATGGCCTTTATTATGTTGAGGTACATTCCTTCTATGAATAATTTGTTGAGAGTTTTTATCTTGAAATTATGTTGAATTTTGTCAGATGCTTCTTCTGCATCCTTTGAGATGATGGTATGATTTTTATTCTTCATTTTGTTAATGTAGTGTATCACATTTATTGATTTGTGTATGTTGAACCATCTTTGCATCCTGGGGATAAATTCCATTTGATCATGGTGTGTGATACTGTTAATATGTGGTTGAATTCAGTTTGCTGGTATTTTGTTGAGGATTTTTGCATCTATGTTCATCAGGGATATTGACCTGTAATTGTTTTTTTTTTTTTTGTAGTATCCTTTTCTGGCTTTGGTGTCATGATAATGCTGGCCTTGTGAAAATGCTGGCCTTGTGAAATCGGTTTGGAAGTATTCCCTTCTCTAAGGTTGGCATTAATTCTTCTGTAAATGTTCACTAAATTTACCAGTGAAGTCATCTGGTCCTGGGCTTTTATTGGTGGGGAGATTTTTGTTTAAGCAACCGCTCTCCTTGCTCTTTATTGGTCTCTCATATTTTCTATTTCTTCATGATTCAGTCTTGGTAGGTTATAATTCTATGCATTTATACATTGTTTCTAGATTATCTAATTTGTTGGTGTATAATCATTCATAGTAGTCTCTTATGATTCTTCGTATTTCTCGTGTATCAGTTTTAATGTCTCCTCTTTTATTTCTAAGTTATTTATTTATTTGAGTCTTCTCTCTTTTTTCTTCATTAGTCCAGCTAAATATTTGTCAATTTTGTTTATTTGTTCAGAAAAACAACTCAGTTTCATTAACCTTTAAAAAATTTTTTTCTAGTGTCTATTTCGTTTATTTCTGCTCTGATCTTTCTTATTTACTTCCATCTGTTAAGTTTGGGTTTAGTCTATTTTTCACTTTCTAGTTCCTTGAGGTGTAAGTCAGGTTGTTTATTTGAGATCTTTCTTTTTCTTAATGTAGGTTTTCTGTATCAGTACAAACTCTCCTATTAGAACTTCTTTTTCTACATCATATAAGTTTTGGTATGTTGTATTTCCATTTTCTTACCCATGCCAGGATGTGTATTATAAAAAACCCAAAGGACACAAGTACTGATGAGGATGTGACAAAATTGGAATTCTTGTCCCCTGTTGGTAATAATGTAAAATATGCAGCCCTATGGAAAATAGTATGGTGGTTCCCCCCAAAATTAAAAATAGAACTAACACATAATCCAACTATCCCACTTCTGCATATTTATCTAAAAGATTGGAAATCAGGATCTTGAATGGGTATTAGCACTCTCATGTTCATTGCAGCATTATTTACAATAGCCAAGATGTGGAAACAACCTAAATGTTCATTGACAGATGAATGAATAAAGAAAACGTGGTTTTTGCATACGGTGGAATACTCTTCATTCTTACAAGGAAGGAAGTTTTGCAACATGTAACAGTATGGATGTACCTTGAGGACATCATGCTAAGTGAAATATGCCAGTCACAGAAAGGCAAATACTTCATGATTCCAGTCACATGTGGTCTCTAAAACAGTAAATTCATAGAATGAAAGAATGGAGTGGTGGTTTCCAAGGTCTGGGTTAAAGGCCAAATGGGAAGTTACTAATCAATAAGCATAAAGTTTCAGTTGAGCAAGATGACTAAGTTCTAGAGATCTTCTGTAAAACATGGTACCTATAGTCAACAATGCTGTATTGTACACTTAAAAATTTGTTAAGATGGTAGATCTCACATTAAGTGTAATTACCACCATAAAATAAAATTTTTAAAAATGGCATAAATTTCTATTTTATATGTATATGCATATTTTATGTGTATATATATATGTCCAAACTTCCCATAAGAAATCTCTTCCTATGGGAAACCTCCATTCAAACTTTTTATCAGATTAATAATCAATATTGCCACTATGAACGTGTATCTTCTAAGAAGATAGGGAAAAATACAGAGATGAGAGAATTCACAATTCTGAATTCTGAATGGGAGAATTCAGATCCCCCATATATTAATTATTATGTCTTTTTAAAAATTTTCCTCAGTTTATCTGTCTTGTAGTACTAAGGATTTTTACCAAAAATAGAAGATTATTTATTATCTAAAATCCATTCTGATGAGGGGACTCATTAATTCTACACAGACTCTCACTATAATAAAAAAGTAACATGCCTGGAATATTTATAGTAGTTTATAAAGTAAATGATCTGAGGATATTTTAAGACAAATTGTACATTTCCTCCACTTACAAATTCCATAACTTCAGAATTATAGAATTAATGGAATCCATTGTCCAAAATGGTTCATGTACTAAGATTTTATATAGCGAACACATTATAGTACTAATAATTGATGAAGTTTAAATGCAAATGAAAAGAACCGTATCAACTGAAGTTGGAAAGAGAAAATAATAAGCATAATAATGTAAATTTTAAAAAATACATCTGAGAAACATCTTTGTTTCAAGGCCAATGGAAGAGCAAGGAACAAAGGAATTTGCAAAGAGAACCAAAAGGCTATGTGCATAATGTGAAAATGACTAATGGAACTTACCGTTTTCTATTATAACTGTATCTGAAAAACAAAAAAAGAGATAGAGATATAGCTATATTATCAATTCATTCAGTTGTTTTCAGTAAGCCTTAATGTCACATTCTCTGAAATACCATACATAAGATTTTACTCAAACCTAGAAAGTCAGAGAAGAGAACATTGTGAATGACTCTCTCTAATGGCAAGTTATAGACATGTTTCTTGGGAATGGATATGGGAAAGACAATGCACTTCAAAGAAAGCAAATGTCTACTCCCCTCTTGGAAAGGTTGAAAAAATACAGTGTGCACAGCAAGGGACATACCAACTTGAAAGCATACAGATCATAAGGAACAAATTTCAATGATGTTATCCAGAAAATGACCCTGATGGCCATAACAGGATACCTTGATCTACTTCTCCTGCTCTCAACAGCCTTAACATGAAGGTATAGCAAGCTTCTGAAGTGCAGAAGAAATAAAGACAATGAATGACAGGGAAGGAAATGAAGAAAGGGAGGATAAACAAAGAAGGGAAAAGGAGTAGACTTGAAATGTGAAAAGTAGTAGGGCATATCCAAATCCCAATATGGGTAAGAGAAAGTGGAAGGCAAAAGAAGAAAAGAAATGAAAGAGAGAAAACAAGGGAAAAATCCTCTCTAAAAGTCAAATTAGCAGAGTGCCTGAAGAACAAACATTACCAGGTGTTTGTAGAAGTTGACATGAAAAGTAAAATGGAGAATACCATATTAATGTTGTGGGAGAAAACAAATGTAGATTAAAATTTTGTTTCTTTTAATGTTTTTAAAATCTTTATATTATGATGTTTGTTGCTAGTATATGGAAATGTAGAAATAAAATAGATTTTTGTACATTGACCATGCATACTGCAACCTTGATGAGCTCACTTAGGTCAAGTAGATGTTTTCGTGGTGGATTCCATTGGATTTTCTACATAGATGCTGTTTGCAAAAAGAAGCAGTTGTATTTTATTATTTCCAATTTGGATGCCTCTTTTTCTTGCTATCTTTTTGACTAGAAATTCCTGTGCTGTGTTGAGTCTAAGTTGTGAAAGCAGACATTTTTGCCTTATTATGATAGTAAGAAGAAAGTATTCTCTCTTTTAATATTGTGTAATGTTAGCTGTTGGTTTTTAATAGGTGTCTTTACCAAGTTGAAGATGTCACTTTCTATTCCTAATTTGCTGAGAAAGTTTATTGAGAATGGATTTTGGACTTGTTAAATGATTTATCTGCAATAAAATTATCATATATTTTCCTTCTTCTTTGACAATATGGTGAATTACATTGATTGGTTTTCATATATTAAATCAATGTTGCATTCCTTGGATAAAATCTACTTGGTCATGATGCCTTTTTTCTTAATCAGTCTGACTAGGTATTTATCAATTTTATTGATCTCAAGGAATCAGCTTTTGTTGACATTGATTTTTTCTGTTGTTTTCCTGTTTTCTATTTCACTGATTTCTGTTCTGATCTTTACTATTTCCCTTTGTTTTCTTACTTTAGATTTATTTTATTTTTCTTTCTCTATTTTCTGTTGGTAGAAGATATGGTCATTGATGTGAGACCTTTCTTCTTTTCCCATAGAGACATTTAGTGTTACAAATTTCCCTCTAAGTACTGCTTTAGTGGCATCCCACATATTTTGATCTGTGGTATTTTTATTTTCATTCTGTAAAGGGCTTCTCAATTTTCCTCTTAATTTATTCTTTGACTCATGAGTTATTTAAAAATCTGTTATTTAGTTGCCCAATAATTGTAGATTTTCCTGATATCTTTCTGTTATTAATTTCCAATTTAATTCTATTGTGGAAAGAGAAAATAGTTTGTGTGACTTGAATTCTTTTAAATTTGTTGAGACTTGTTTTATCACCTAAGACATAAACTACAGAAAAACATTCCATATGCATTTAACAATAACATGTATTTTTTTATTTGGTGAAGTAAGTGTCCTATAAATGTCAATTAGATGAAGTTGTTTGATAGTGTTATTCAAGTATAACTTTAAGTATATTCAATTATAACAATATATTCTTATTCATCTTTTCACTACTTATATCAGTCATTGAGATAGGGGTATTAGAATCTTTGACTATGATTGGTAACTAGTATATTTCTCCTTACAGTTCTGTCAGATTTTGCTACATGTATCATGAAGCTTTGTCATCAGGTGTGTAAACATAGAGGATTTTTATGTTCTTTTGTTGAACTGATTCATTTATCATGACGAAATAACAATTTTTTGTCCTTCCTAATCTGTAATCTGAAATGTACTTTGTCTAGTATTAACTCAATCACTCCAGCTTTCTTTGGATTAGCATTAGCATATATATGATATGTATATCATATATATTTGCATTTAAATATGTATATATTATATAAATATACAAATATATCAAAATGTATACTATATTAAATGTATATTTAAATACATACATGCAAATATCTTAATAATTAATTATTAATTAAATAAATATTATTTACAATTACATATTTATTTAATTAATATTATATCAATACTTTAATATTAATTAATTAAATAAATAATCAATATAGTTAATATTATATTAATACTTATTTAATATTTAATGTGCTAAAAATATATATAGCAAATATCTATTTAAATACATTTATTTTAATATATTTATTTCTTTATATTTAAACTAGGCTTCTTACGGGTAGCATATAGTTGGGTTTTGTGTGTTTAGTCCATCATATAATCTTTGCCTTAAACAGGTGCATTTAGACTCTTGACATTTAATGGAATTCTTGATATGGTTTGGTTTAAGTCTACTATCTTGCTACTTGTTTTCTGTTTGCCTCATCTGTTCTATTTCATTTTTTTCTTGTTCTTTCTTCTTTTGCATTGACTACTTCCTCTTCTCATCTTTTAATGTCTGTTGGAATTCTATTAGTGCTCTCATTTTATTCTTGATAATTTTTTCTTCTTCTTTTTCCTCTTTGTCTGAAACACAAGATATTCATGTGTGTCCATTATTTTATTAACAAAATTTTGCAGTTTTGAAACTTTCTATTTCATTTTTCTATTTAATTAGTTTGAAATTACATTTTTGTTATTTATCCACTCTGCTTTTTCCCTCTAATATATCTGCTGTTCTGTTTCTAAATCTATGTGGTGAATTGTTAAACTATTGATTTGCATCTTGTCTTCTCTTTTAATTTTTTTCATCAATAGCATAAATTTTCTCTAAGCATGGCTTTAAGCTGCATCCCTCACAGTTAAAATGTAGCATTTTAATTCAACATTTTTCTAATTTCCATTTAATATTTTTTGACCTGTGGCTCATTCTGAGTGCATTTCTTAATGTCCAAATATGAAAATTTCTACTAAACTTTTGGTTACTGATTTCTAGATTAATCTTACTGTGGTCAGAAACATATACTAGATGACTTCAACATTTTAATATTTGTTGTTATCTTTTTTACTTCTGGACGGTGGTTAAAGTTCCACTTTTCTCTTGGCTTCTGTTGACACCACCTGAGAGGGAGGAGAGAGGCACTTCATTTTCATTTGGTGTGGGTAGAAGTTCAAGATCTTCACTTGGCCTCCAGTGACAACTTGTAGGGGATGGGCATATTAATATCAGGTGGAGAATAAAGTCTCTGCTCCTTACTTTGTCTTCTTTGATACCATCCTGGAAGGTAGGAGGGGCACCTCCTTACAATCAGGTGAAGGTGAAAATCTGGGCTTCACACTTGGCCTTTCTTGATGATGGTGGAGATAGGGCCATAGTTTTTATCTGTGATGTTTATTTTGAGTGGGACACTTTTCGTCTAAAAGCTTTTTGTCTTGATAGGTTGCCTGCTTCCTGGCCCATTGACTGAGAGAGCAGGCTATTTTGGGGGATTTTTTTCTGTCTATTTCCATCGACTGTTCTGGTTTGCTGGCTTCTCCAGTACCAAATCTGGGATATATGAGATTAAAAAAAAAATAAACCAGGAAACTAACCTCTGTATTGTACCGTGGGACCCTAGATCTTTACCTGATCTGACTTCTCCCCATATTTCATAGTCTTTCTATGTTTGCTTTTTATATAATGTCCAGAATTTTTAGCTCTACTTGATGGTAAGAATAAAGAGAAGTATGTCTACTTTATCTTGGTTCAGAACTGGGCCCATTTGCTTTTATTACTTTTACATTGTTTTCTTGCTTTATTTTGGCTTAATCAAATTTTTCCTTATTCTATTTTTAATTTTTATCAACTTGTCATTATAAATTATTTTGTTATTCTTTCAGTCACAAGTTTAGAGATTACATGCATTCCTGACTTATTACAGTCTAATACAAATTACTATTTTGCCACTTTCCAGCACCTTAAAAAACTTTCTAGCACCTTAAAACACTTATAAGTACAATTTTCCTCCTGCTATTTTGAATAATTTTTGTCTTTTCTTTTAATTCTAAGTATAGTAAGATCCTCAAAATATTACTATTATTATTTTGTACAGTCAGTAGTAATTTATATTCACATATATATTTATCCTTTCCTTTGGTCTTCAATTTTTTCTTTCACTGAGATAATTTTTCTTCTGCCTAAATGATTCCCTTTATTATTTCTTAAAGTGTAGGTTTGCTTTTGACACATTATCTCGTATTTTGCTTGTTTGAATAATTCTTCTTTGGCCTCCATTTTGAGAGATATTTGGCTGAGTGTAGAATGGTAAGTTGCCATGTATTTTCTTTCAGCCCTTAAAGATATGTTTATTACCTTGATTGTGGTGATGGCTTCGCAGTTATATACATATGTCCAAACTCACCAAACTGTATATATTATATATGTGCAATTTTTGTATATCAATTATATTTCAATAAAACTGCAAAAAAAATTCATGTCGTTTTCTAACTGCTGTCAGCTCTTGGTTTTATTGTTACCTCTTCTTACTTTTTTTAAGTTATTGTGTCATTTTCCCTTCTCATTTTTTCATTATTCTGATTTTTATTTTTTGAAGGGATTGAATCTTATTTTTTCTATAGCTGCTCTTTAAAAAAATTGAGGTGAAATTCACATAAAATAAAATGAACCATTTTAAAGTGTACATTTCAGTGGCATTTAGTAATTCACAATGTTGTGCAACCACCACCTCTACCAACTTCCAAAACATTTTCACCACTCCCCCCAAAACACTCAGACACATTGAACAGTCACTCCCAATCCTCCTATCCCCTGGAAATCACCAATTTGTTTTCTGCTCTATGGATTTATTTATTCTAGAAACTTCATATAAATGGAATCATACAATATGTGACCCTTTGTGTATGGCTTCTTTCGCTTAACTTAAGGTTTTCAAGGATCATCCACATTGTGATATGTATCAGTACTTTATTCCTTCTTATTGTTGAATAATATTCCACTGTATGGATATACCACATTTTCTTTATACATTTATTTGGTGATGGGTATATTTGAGTTGTTTCCACATTTTGGCTATTGTGAATATTTGTTTACAAGTGTTTGTTTGAATACCTGTTTTCAATTCTTTTGGGTGTGTACCTAGGAATGGAATTGCTGGGTTGTAAGCAATTTATTTTTGAGAAAGAGTCAAACTATTTTCTATAGTGACTGTACCATTTTACATTACCACCAGCAATGGATGAAGGTTCCAATTTCTCCATATTCTCACCAACACTTGTTCTGCTCTTTTTTTTTTCCAGTACAGCGTTGTATATAAGTGATGAAAGCAGGCATCCTTGTCCTGTTCTTTATCTTAGAGAGAAGATTCTCAGTTTTAGTCTTATCTGGTGGAAATGAAGTGGTATCTCATTGTGTTTTGATATGCATTTCTCTAATGATGAATGATTTTGAGCATCTTTTCATATCTTCCATAAGGGCTATACCAGTTTACATTCCCACCAACAGGTCACAAGGGTTCCCTTTTCTCCACATCCTAGCCAGCAACTGCTATAGCTTGTCCTTTTGATAACAGCCATACTAACAAGTGTGAGGTGCTATCTCATTGTGGTTTTCATTTGCCTTTCCCTGATGATTTGTGATGTTGAGCACCTTTTCATGTATTTGTTGGCTATTTGTATATCTTCTTTGGAAAAAATGCCTATTCGGGTCCTTTGCCCATTTTTAAATTAGGTTATTATTATTATTATTATTTTTGCTATTGAGTTCTATGATTTCCTTATATATTTTGGATTTAATCTCTTATCATATATACAATTTGCAAATATTTTCTCCTATTTCATAGGTTGCCTTTTCAATTTATGGATTGTTTCTTTTGCTATGCAGAAACTTTTTAGTTTGATGTAGTCCCACTTGTTGATTTTTTCTTTTGTTGCTTGTGGTTTTTGTGTCATATCCAAAAAATCATTGCCAATACCCATGTGAAGGAGCTTTTTCCCTATGTTTTCTTTTAGGAGTTTTTTGGTTTCAAGTCCTACATTTAAATCTTAACTCATTTTGAGTTAATTTTTGTAAGTAGTGTAAGATAGGGATACACATTCATTCTTTGCATGTGGATATTCAGTTTTCCCAGCACCATTTATTAAAGAGAATGTCTTTTCCCCACTGAGTATTCTTGGATCTCTTGTCAGCTATTGGTTGACCATACATATGTGGGTTTATTTCTGGGTTCTCAGTTCTATTCCATTGGTGAATATCATTTTTTTTTGCCACTATCATACTACTTTGATTACTGTAGCTAGTTTGAAATCAGGAGGTATGGTCCTGCCAGGTTTGTTCTTCTTTCTCAAGATTGCATTGGCTATTTGAGTCTTTTGAGGTTGCATATAAATTTTAGGATTTTTTTTTCATTTCTGTGAAAAATGCCATCAGAATTTTGATAGTGATCACACTGAATCTATAGATGGCTTTGGCTAGTATGGACATTTTAACCATATTAATTCTTCCATTCCTTTAACATGCGATATCTTTCCATTTATTTGTGTCTTTTTCAATTTCTTTCATCAACATCTTATAGTTTTTAGTGTACAGACCTATCACCTCCTTGGTTAAATTTATACCTTAGAATTTTATTGTTTTTCATACTATCACAAATGGGATTATTTTCTTGATTTCTTTTTCAGTTAGTTTCTTACTAGTGTAAAGAAATGCTACTGATCTTTGTATGTTGGTTTTGTACCCTGCAACTTTACTGAATTTGTTTTAGTTCTAACAGTTTTGTAGTGAAGTCTTTAGTGTTTTTTTTAATGTATAAGGTCATGTCTTCTACACACAGAGACAATTTAACATTTTCTATTCCAATTTGGATGCCTTTTATTTCTTTTTGTTGTCTGATTGCTCTGGCTAAGTTTACAGTACTATGTTGAATAGGAGTGGTGAGAGTGTGCACCCTGTTTTGTTCCTGATATTAGAGGAAAAGTTTTCAGTCTTTCACCATTGAGTATGTTAGCTGTGGGCTTGTCATCAATGGCCTTTATTATGTTGAAGTACATTCTTTCTATATCCAATTGTGGTGAGTTTTTATCATGAAAGGATGTTGGATATTGTGAAATGCTTTTCTGCATCTATTGTGATGATCATATGATTTTTAACCTTCATTTTGTAAATGTGGAGTATCACATTTATTGACTTGCGTTGTTCAAATGTTCTTGTATCCCAGGGATGAATCCCACTTGATTTGGTGTATGACCCTTTTAATATGCTGTTGAATTTGGTTTGCTAATAATTTTTTGAGAATTTTTGCATCTATATTCATCAGGGATATTTACCTGTAGTTTTCTTTTCTTCTAGTATCCTTGTCTGACTTTGGTATCAGGGTAAGATGGCCTCATAGAAAGAGTTTGGGAGTGTTCCCTTCTCTTCAAGTTTTTGGAAAAGTTGAGAAAGATTGGCTTTAATTTGTCTTTAACTATTTGGTAGAATTCACCAGTGAAGCCAGTCTGGTCTTGGGCTTTTATTGTTTGGGAGGTTTTTGATTGCCAGTTCAATCTCCTTACTTGTTATTGGTCTGTTCTAATTTTCTATATCTTCATGATTCAGTCTTGGTATGTTGTATGTTTCTTATAATTTATTCATTTCTTATAGATCATTCAATTTGTTGGTGTATAATTGTTCATAGTAGTCTTTTATGATCCTTTGCATTTCTGTGCTATCTGTTGTAATGTCTCCTCTTTCAGTTACAATTTAATTGATTTAAGTCCTCTCTTTTTCTTTCTCAATAGTCTAGCTAAAGGTTTGTCAATTTTGATTGTCTTTTCAAAGAATCAACCCTTAGTTTTGCTAATCTTTTCTGCTGTTTTTCTGTTGTCTATTTCATCTATTTCTCCTCTAATAATTATTATTTCCTTCCTTCTGCTAACTTTGGGCTTAGTTCATTCTTATTTTTCTATTTTCTTGAGTTATAAAGTTAGGTTGTTCATTTGAGAACTTTTTGGTTTATGCATTTATAGGTATAAACTGCCTCTTAGAACTGCTTTTTCTGCATTCCATAAGCTTTGGTATGTTGTGTTTCCATGTTCAATGGTCTCAATATATTCTTTATTTCTCTTTTGATATATTTGTTGTTCAGGAGTGTGTTGTCTAATTTCCAGGTATTTGTGAATTTTCTAGCTTTCTTCCTGTTATTGATTTCTAGTTTCATACCACTATGGTTGGAAAAGATACTTGATATGATTTTAATCCTCTTAAATTTGTTAAGACTGATTTTGTGCCCTAACATATGATTTATCCTAAATAAACTGTTCTGTGTGTGGTTGAGAAGAATGTGTATTTTGTTGCTGTCAGATGGAATGCTGTTTATATATCTGTTAGATCTATTTTGTCTTCCCCGTTATTTGTGTCTGCTCTTTCCTTATTGACTCTTTGTGTCTGCAATCCATCCATTGTTGATAGTGAGGTATTAAATTCCCCAGCTATTATTGTATTGCTTATTTATTCACCTTTTATCTGTTGGTATTTTCTTTATATATTTAGGTGCTCTGATATTGGATGTATAAATATTTACCAATGTTATATCTTCTTGATGAATTGACCACTTTATAATTATATAATCACCTTTTTTTGTCTCTTGAGACCATTTTTAGCTTACAGTCTAGTTTGTCTGATAAGAATTGTAGCTATTCTTGCTTTCTCTGTTTACCATTTATTGATATATCTTTTTCCTTCTCTTCACTCTCAGCCTTCACTCACAGCCTTATGTGTCTCCTTAAATCTAAAGTGAGCCTCTTGTAGGCACTATAGAGTGGGATCTTGTTTTATTATTCATTCAGTCACTCTATGTCTTTTGACTGAGAATTTAATCCATTTGCATTTAAAGTAATTATTGGTAGGTAAGGACTTACTATTTCCATTTTGTTAATTGTTTTCTAACTGCTTTTTAGATCCTTTATTTCTTGCTTCCTCTCTTGATTTCTTCCTTTGTGATTTGATGACTTTTTGTGGCACTATAATTTGACTTCTTTATCATAGTGTTTTGTGTACCTACAACAGGCTTTTCCTTTTTGGTTACCTTGAGGCTTATATAAAATATCTTATAGTTATATCATCCTATTTTAAACTGATAACTTAACTTCAATAGCATACAGAAACTTTATACTTTTACTTTTCTCTCCCTCATATTTAGGTTTTTAATGTTATAATTTACATCGTTTTTTATTTTGTATCCAGTAAAAAATTATTGTAGCTATAGTTATTTTTAATATGTTTGTTTTTTAACTTTTAATCTAGAGTTGTAACTTATGTATGTACTACCATTACAATATTAGAGAATCAGACCTTGACTATATATTTACCTTTACCGATGCGGTTTATATATTTTTACAATGTTATATTCATTCACATATTTTTACAACGTTAATTAATATCCTTTTATTTTGGTTTGTAGAATTCCCTTTAGCATTTCTGGCAAGGTAGGTCTGGTGGTGATAAAAATCCCTCGTTGTTTGTTTGTTTGGGAAAGCCTTTATCTCTCCTTCATTTCAGAAGGATAAATTTGTCAGGTATAGAATTTTGGTTAATAGTTTTGTTTTCCTTCAATAATTTTAATATATCATCCCACTCTCTCCTGGCCTGCTAAGTTTCTGCTGAGAAGTTTATTGATAATCTTATGGGGTTCCCTGACATGTGATGAGTCACTTTTTTTTTGCTGCTTTCCAAATTCTTTGGTTTTGACTTTTATCAATTTGATTATAATGTGTCTCAAGATATTCTTCTTTGGTTTGTTTTTGCTACCAGGGTCCCTAGGTGGATGAGGCCACTGCCCACGCTCTCAGTTCAAGGACGTGAGGTGCCACTGTCTGGGCTTTGGGTGGGTGTGCTGGCCAGGATACCTGCTCAAGTGGATCCACTGAGTAGGCTTCCTGATTGGGCAGAGTTTCTGGATCTTTTCTACAGTCAAGTGGGGCCATTTTCTGGCCTCTGCAATCATGTCTGGTAAGACTAGGTCATAGGCTGTTTTCCTTTACAGAATGGTGCCACCGGTTGGATTCTGCAGTTGGGCAGGGCTGTGGGCTGTGCTCTGCACTCACTCCTGGTTGGGTAGAGCCTCAGTCTGTGCTCCCTAGTGGATGGTGCTGCTCACTGGACTCTGTGTTCAGGTGGGACCATAGGCTGGGCTTCATTGTCAAATGGATCTTCAGGTTGTGCTCTGTGATCAGGCAGGGTTCCAGGGTGTGCCCTGAAGTTGAGTGGGTCCATGTGCTGGTTTTGCAATTAGGTTGGTCATTGATTTGCTCCATGCTTGGGCAAGATCACTGGCAAGTCTCTCTGGTTGGATGGAGCCTCTAGCTATACTTCACAGTTAGCTGGGGCTGGAAAATATTCTGAAGTTAGGCAGGGTCTCTGTCAGGGATCCCTGGTTGGGTGAGACTGCAGGCAACACTCAGCAATTAAATGGGGTCACTGACTGGGCTCTCTTCCTGGGTGAGGCCTCAGAAATTGATCAGGGCCATATGGTGGTCACTGTTGCTGGGTGGCATTTTAAGTTCTGCTCTAGTGGGACACTACCATAGGATAGGCTCTGAGGCTGCTCAGGGCCAGAGGCTATGCTCACCAGTTGCCCAGGCAGGCCACAGATGTGCTCCACAGATGCTAGCTGTCTGTGGACACACTTCCTGGAATTGCAGGATTGGAGGCTACGTTCAGCAGTTGGGCAGGACTGCAAATTTGCTCTGCTGCATGCGCAAACGATAGGATGTGCTCCATGGCTGCCAGGCATCTGTGGCCAGGCTTCCTGGTAAGGCAGGAGTAGAAGCTATTCTCAGCAGTTGGACAGGAGTGTGAATTTGCTCCCCTGCACAATTGGGCAGTAGGATGTGCTCTGAGGCTACCAGGCATCTGAGATCATGCTTCCCAGAGAGTTCAGGCTGGAGACTATCCTGAGCAGTTGGACAGGACTAGGAATTTGTTCCCCTGCCCAGTTGGGGCCATAGAACAGGCCCCACTGCTGGTATGACCCATTGGCTGGAGATCCAAACCGCCAGGCAGAACTGCCAAGTGACCTACCTGGCCGTAAGTGGCCACTGAGTCAGTTAAGCAGATGGGCAGCGCTGCTAACTGAGATCCCCATTTGAGTGGTGCTGCAAGCAGGAACGCAGTCCACCAAGATCTGAGTGCTGGTTGCTGTAAGTCCTGCCCCCTTCTCTGTCTTTTTCTGATCCCCAGTGGTTGAACTCCACAGACTGCCCCAGTGATTCCTATGAAGCGAGACCAGAGTGAGCCTGTTAAGAAGTGTCCTGCCAGCTGGGGAAGCTAGATGTCCACTTTGGGTTCTCTTTTTCCCACTGGAGAAACTGTAGGCCCAAGGCGGGCTAGGGTCCAGGGCTCTTGGTGTGGCGCTGTGCTGGACTGTGGGAGGGGCAATGACATCTAAGTAACATGACTCCTCTTACCCTTCTAAAGTGGTCCTTCTTGGTCTCTGTCGTCCAAGGAGGTGCTTCAGCCTCACCCCCAGGTTCTGGGATTTTCACAGTGGTATCTTATCTGTGGATAATTGCTAGTTGGTCTCTTGCGAGAGAGACTAAATTTGGGAATGACCCACGTTGCCATCTTGATGATGTCATTCCTCTTCCTTGACTTCTTAATTTCAGAAATTATAATTTTCAACTTCAGAATTTCCATTACATTTTAATAGATTACATTCTTGGCTAAATTCTTGATATCCTTTAAATATATAGTTTCTATCTTTGTTTCTAATATTTTGAATATACTTTTTCTTGTTATTGTAGTCCTTGTCTAATAACTCCAAGTACCTGTATCACAAGAGACTGTGTTTCTTTTGATTTTTGGTCTATTATATATTGAACAAATGGTGGATATTTATATTAAAAATAGTACAGTCTCCAAATGATGCTATCTTCTTCCACCCAAGAGGATTCCCTCTTGTTTTTGCTAGGCAGATAGAGTTGTGTGTAATTAATATCACTCAGTCAAGGACTGAACTAAGATGACTCTGTTGTGGTTTCTGTAACTCAATTTAGCTCTTGTTTACTTCTTTTCATAAGGTATAACTCTCCAAAGCTTTCAAATGAGACCCTGGTATGTTCAATTGAACCACTTTGCCTTGTTGGTGTTTACTTCCTTAGCATTATGAATATTTATAAAATTTCAGTGCCTTTCAGTGATTTATGGTTGAGATTTTTAGCCTTAAGTCTTGAACAGGTTTAGAATTTGGCAAATATCTTAGGCAGTCTTTTTTATATTCTTCGAATGTGATTTTGTCACACCAGCACCTGTGATTGCCAAAAACTTTGTTGTTGTCTATGTCCTATAGCAGCAGTCCTGTGTCTGGCTAAACTCAGATTCTCAGCCTCTTGACACAACCAGAATCACCATATTCCCCCAGGAACAAAGTTGTTTAAGACATTTCATCTCATCTCTTTGAGATTTTCTAATTCTCTGATTCATAGACATTCTAAGCACCATTATTTGTATATCTCTCTGATATAGTTCAATAATTGAGTTTTGTATTTTATCTAGCTTTTCTAGTATTTATCCTAGTGGGAGCAGTGTTCAGCTGAATACCTCTCCAACACACCCAAAGATTGAACTGTTCTTAACTTTATCTTAAGTTTTGAAGAACATTTTAATTTTATTCACAATTGTGTATTGGT
The DNA here is from genome assembly GCA_028646465.1 of Rhinoceros unicornis. Classification (NCBI taxonomy): domain Eukaryota; kingdom Metazoa; phylum Chordata; class Mammalia; order Perissodactyla; family Rhinocerotidae; genus Rhinoceros; species Rhinoceros unicornis. The sequence goes on along the minus strand of CM053523.1, from coordinate 30,171,726 downwards.
AGTAACTGTCATTAAGCAACTTGAATACATGCCTCCATTGTCATATTGAAAATATGGCTCCATATTCCAATGCTTCTGTGGAGAAGTAATCTGTATGTCTTATTGTTGTTTTTGTTTCAAGGTAAGACGTCTTTCTTCTCTGACTGGTTTAATTTGGTTTAATTCTTGAATCGGGGGGTTTTTATTACCTTTTTTTACCTGGGATTTAAGAAATCAACATCTTGCATTCTCTTTTCTGGGATTTCAAATGCACATAACTTGAAACTTTTCAACTGATCCTATATAGCACTCAGATTCTATTATAGCACTCTCTCTACTTTTCATTGTTTTTCTGAGCTGTATTCTGGATATTTTTTCCCACTTATTATTTATTTCAATTATTCTCTTTTTAGCCTTGTCTAATATGTTTTTAAACACAACCATTTTGTTACATATAATTCTATCATGTTTGTGGGCCTAGTTATTTTTAATTGAATTCCAGATAGTGTAAATAAAAGATTAAAAAATTTGAGACTCTCAATAGTGTTATCTTCTGCTAGAGATTATTTCTGGCAGGTGACTAGGCTAAGGACACTAGCAATAGCATATTATTTTAGTCTTAATAGGGATTGATATGATTCAAATACAATCTTCGTTTTCTGTGAGAGTTGGTCTAGTTCTATTTTACTCTTAGCTTCACTGTGTGGTTCTTTAGGTTGTGGATGCATATTATGGCAGTTTACCATCTCTCTTGTCCTTGATGAACTCTGAAATAATTATTTATGTCCCTTTAGCTCTTAAAGTCTTAGAACAACACTCAACTTTTCAGCACTCTTGTTTGTAATGACCTTGAACCACAATGTGAAAAGAAGTTCCAAATAGCATGTCCATTTCTTTTACTTTTGTGTTTATCTCAGATTTTGACCTCAAAGTCCCGCAGAATGCACTGCCAAAAAGAATTTTATGTTTTGTTTAGCTTTTCTAGTTGTTATTAGTAGGAGGATCGTTCACCTTTGTTAGTCTACCATTACCAACAGCAGAAACCACAATACATGTGAAATCTATTTAAATCAGAATTTGTACCCCTTCAAGGCACCTAATATTCTCATTCAAAAATATGCAATTAGATCCATATTGTTAAATCAAAAATGTACATTTCTGACCTTCTTTTCACTTTCTTCAGAAATTGAATACATGTTTCAAAACTCCCTTGTTCTTATAAATTTCTCTTACTCTGGATTACATATTACTAACCTATTCTGTACACACTCTTACCTTCTTTAATTTTTTCTTACTTTTCTCTAAGTCCATTAAATACTGGTTTGACAAAGGCCAGTTTATAAAAAATGATGCCTTACATAATATGTCTTTAAGTCTGTATGCAAAATGAATAGAGTAATGCAACACTCCTTTGTAAAAATAATGTAAGAAACTATAAATCCTCTAAAAATGAAAGCTTGATTTTTGTAGACTCCAGAACAAAGCTAATTGGAGTACAAAGACAGAAAATATCATATCCAAATCTGCTACTTCACAAAATATAAAATTATCTAGAGGTAGGGGGAATAAATGATACTCACATTTTCCTTGAGATGATGTCTCTACGAAACAAAAAGAAAAATAAATGAACATTTATTCAGGGGTCACAACAAATTTTAAATCATTTTTCCAGGAGGCATAACATAATATTCTTTAAAACTTTATCTCTATAAATTTATTTCACACATAATAAATAGCAACTACAGTCTTAAATTTTAGAACTGTAGGACATCTCCCATTTACTTTATCACAGTCTATAATATTAGGATCCACAAATTTTATTTTAAACAAGATACACACATGAGTTTTATGCACATTAGTAATTGAGAACAACTATCTTGCAACCTACCTGTACATAGAAAAGCAGCAAAAGAAATAATTAATTTCAATAATTTAGAAATTGCCTACAACTTAGATACATTGGAAAATAAATAACAAACATTTAGGTTCCAAATGGCAGTTAGGTAGTAACCACTGGAGCAACTTTCTCCAACTTCTCATTAAAATATCTACAAATAAATAAATAAAATTTCATCATGCTATCAAAAGCAAAGGTTGACAACAACCAAGGTCAAGATCTAGGAGAGATCTTATTTAGTACAAAGGAGATGGATCTGGACTAAGAAAATATAACCTGACTTCAGCATACTGAGTAACCCATGTTGTTTAATCACACAGAAACTTTCAACCAAAAATATGTCAAAAGACATTAGGGTACTCCCTCACTGTTTATGCCATGACTAAGAGGACCAAAGCTTAATCAAAATTAAGGTTTACAATTGTCCTTCTCTGTGCTTCAGTGCTGATCTCCAAATCAATGGAAGAGTAAGATAATTTTTCCTATCTGCATATTTATACATGTGGATAGAGATGTCACATCATATATGACAATCAAGGAAGAAGTAATTTTGAGTGTTTAGCTTCTGGGTAGAAAATAGAATATTATTATGGGCAAATGATTCCATTGTGAACAAGTAGAAAAAAGCAAATAAATGGAAAAGTGACATTTCTTAAGACATTGGAAAGCTGTGAATACAAACAGGTTGTAAATGCCCAAATTCCAGAGAAAGAGGGGCCCATCCTAGATGAGTAAATATTCAAAGCCACTTTTTTCCCTTGGTGCATTTGCCAAACTTAGCATACATAAGCAGAGTATTAGACTTGTTATAGGCAAATGAGATTTTGTTTGTAGAAGGAAATTTAGTGGATTTTTAACAACTGCATCGACTGCTATGGTGCATTGGAATCTGTAGAAGTTCCAGAGTACAGTTGGTTTTCCCTGCCATCCTGACTACTTCTATCCTCCCACAGAATATTTTCAGTCTGTTGGCAATGGAAAAGACAAGAGGTTCAGATGGAAAGGCACAGCTAGAGATATCCTCCAGTCTTATAGTGCTTGGGAGACAGTCCCACTGGACAGAAGACCCTGTAATAAATGAAAGGCAATGCTGGACTAAAAGCAACTAAAAGTGCAATCCAGAATCCAGCTCAACTCATGTTTGGATAAAAGTGTTCAGTCTCAAATTCTAAGTGCTTGACAACAGAAGAGCATACCTTCTCTAGTGGAAAATAAGTCCAGTTCTTATTTTATGGTACTTTTACACACATCTGACATAAAATAATAAAAAATAAATAAAATGTATAGAAAAAAAATATCAGGAATTAAACTCTTAATTAAGAGAAAAAGAAGCCAATAGAAGTAGACCCACAGATGCTCCTGTTGTTGAAATTAGCAGTCTTTAAAATAATTTACAGATATGTTTTAAAATATTGAGAAAAATAGACAAAACATATGAAAATGATGAATTTCTACAGAGAAATTGAATGTCAATGAAAACAACAAAATGGCTTTCCAGTTCAAGATGATAGTGTAGGAGGATCCTCAGCTCACCTCCTCTCAACACACTGAATCTACAGCTACATATGGAACAATTTTCTCTGGAGAAAACCCAGAACTAGCTTAGCAACTCCTACATATTGAGGAAATGAGAAAATAAAAGCCCACATCAAAGCACATATGAGAGGCTGTGACATAAACTTACCACAAAACCCACCTCTGGCACAGTGACCCACAATTGGGAGGGATCTCTAAACCTCAAGCTTCTTAATGAGGAGTGAAAGGTTTGAACACCACACACGGCACCCTCAATTTTAAGATATACACTTGAGAGATGAGCCCCTAAAACATCTACTTTTGAAAGCCAAAGAGGCTTGTATCCATGAGACCCACAAGGCTATAGTGAATTGAGAAACAGTTATTAAAGGGCTCACATATGTGGACTCATCCATTCCAGGGCCTAGCGCAGAGGCAGTTGACTGAAAAGCCCCCACACTTTCTGTGAGAGAACCTTGTTTGCTTATCTTAAATTGTTAGACTGAAGGCAGGCATCTAATTGAACACACGTCTATGGGCCTACTAAAATACTCTCCAAAGATGGAGGCCAGCAGATGCCATCTTTGTACTCTCCCTCTGCCTCGCTCCAACTTGCCAGCATCTCCCAGAAAGGGGCTTGTATCCTTGTCTCGTGACTCAATTTTTGTGGCTGCCACCCAGAGATCACCCCTAGGTCACCTGGCTCTGGTGACCAGCAGGGTTTATGCTCATGGGTCTCACAGGACCATAACAAGTAGAGAAAGAGTTCATAACTTACTACCACCCCTAGGGCACAGCAGAGAGGCAACAGACTGAGGTGCCTAGTCTTTCTGTGAAAGAAGCCTATTAACTTTATCTTCAGAGCTGTGGTGTGAGGAGAAGTCTTCTAATTAAACACACATCTAGGGCCTACTGTAATCGTCTCCAGAGTTTTCAGAGGGTAGGCACTGTCTTCAAGCTCTCCCTCTGCCACACTATAGAGTGTTGGTAACTCTCAGGAGATAAACAAAATTGGCAAACCTTTAGCTAGATTCACCAAGAGAAAAAGACAGAGGGCTCAAAATAATAAAATCAGAAATTAAAGAGGAGATGTTACAACTGATCCCACAGAAATACAAAGGATCATAAGAGACTACCTTGAACAATTATATACCAACAAATTAGGCAACTTAGAAGAAATGGATAAATTTCTAGAAATATACAATCTACCAAGACTAAATCAGGAAGAAATGCAAAATCTGAGCAGACTGATTACTAGTAAGAAGATTGAATCAGTAATAAAAAAAACCCCCAAGAAACAAAAGTCCAAGACCAGATGGCTTTATGGGTGAATTCTACCAAATATTTGTAGAAGAATTAATACCAATCCTTTTCAAACTCTTCCAAGAAAAAGAAGAGGAGGAAACACTTCCAAACTCATTTTACAAGGTCAGCATTACCCTGATGCCAAAGACAGGCAAGGGCACCACAAGAAAAGAAAACTACAGGCCAATATCTCTCATGAATGTAGATGTAAAAATCCTCAGAAAATATTAACAAATTGAATTCAACAATACATTAAAATGATCATACACCATGACTAAGTGGGATTTATTTCAGGGATGCAAGGATGGTTCAACATCTGCAAATCAATCAATGTGATATACCACATTAACAAAACGAAGGATAAAAATGATATGATCATCTCAATAGATGCAGAAAAAGCATTTGATAAAATTCAACATCTTTTATGATAAAGACTCTCAACAAAGTGGATAGAGTGAAAGTACCAAATATAATAAGGCCATATATGCCAAGCCCACAGCTAACATCATACTCAATGGTGAAAAGCTGAAAAGTTTTCCTGTAAGATCAGGATCAAGACAAGTATGCCCACTCTTGCCATTTTTATTCCACATACTATTAGAAGTCATAGTCAGAGCAATCAGGCAAGAAAAAGAAATAAAAGGCATCCAAATCAGAAAGGAAGATGAAAAACTGTCACTATTTGCAGATGGCATGATATCATATATAGAAAATTCTAAAGACTCTACCAAAAAGCTGTTTGAATAAACAAACTTAGTAAAATTGTAGGTTACAAAATCAATATTCAAAAATCAGTTCCATTTCCACACACTAATAATGAACTATGAGAAAAGGAAATAAAGAAAACAATCCCATTTTCAACTGCATCAAATAGAATAAAATATCTAGGAATAAATTTAAACAAGGAAGTGAAATACCAGTACAATCAAAACTATAAGACTGGGTGAAAGAAATTAAAGAAGACACAAATAAATGGAAAGATATTGCATGATCATGGATTGGAAGAATTAATATTGTTAAAATGTCCATACTACTCAAAACAATCCACAAGATTCAATTCAATCCCTATCAAAATTCCAATGACATGTTTCACAGAAATAGAACAAAAACATAAAATTTATATGGAACCACAAAAGACTCCAAATAGCCAAAGCTATCTTGAGATAGGAGAACAAACCTGGAGGCATCACACTTCCTGATTTCAAACTATACTACAAAGCTATAGTAGTCAAAAGAGGATTAGCATAAAAACAAACACATAGATCAATGGAACAGAATAGAGAGAGAAATAAACCCATGCATATATGATCACTTCATTTATGACAAAGGATCCAAGAATATACAATAAGGAAAGGATAGTTTCTTCAATAAATGCTGTTGGGCAAAGTGGACAGCCACGTGCAAAAAAAAAAAAATGAAACTGGACCATTATCTTACACCATACACAAAAGTCTACTCCAGATGGATTAAAGATTTGAATGTAAGACCTGAAACCATAAAACTCCTACAAGAAAACCTAGGCAGTAAGCTCCTTGACATTGGTCTTAGTGATGATTTTTTGGATTTGACGTCAAATGCAAAGGCAACGAAAGCTAAAATAAACAAGTTAGCTGTATCAAACTAAAAGTTTTGACACAGAAAAGGAAAGCATCAACAAAATGAAAAGGCAACCTACTAAATGGGAGATAATATTTGCAAATATCTGTTAAGAGGTTAATATCCAAAATATACAAATATATCATTTAACTTAATGATAAAAAAGGCTCCAATTAAAAAATGGGCAGATGATTTGAATAGACATTTTTCCAAAGAAGATATATAAATGGTCAACAGGTACATGAAAAGTTGCTCAACATCACTAGTCATCAGGAAATACAAATCAAAACCACAATGAGATATCACCTCACACCTGTTAGAATGGATATTATCAAAAAACAAGAAATAACAAGTGTTGGCATGGATGTGGAGAAAAGGGGACCCTTGTGCACTGTTGGTGGGAAGGTAAATTGGTGAAGCCACTATGGAAAAGAGTATGGACTTTCTTCAAAAACTTAAAAATAGAGCTACCATATGATCCATCAATATCACTTCTGGATATTTATTCAAAGGAAACAAAAACGCTGACTCAAGAAGATATATGCACCCCCATGTTCATTGCAACATTTAGAATAGCCAAGATATAAAAGCAACCTAAGTGTTCATCGGTGGATGAATGGATAAAGAAAATGTGCTATAGCAAAAGTATGATTATATATATATATATATATGTTATATATATATAATATATATAATAATGAGAGATATATATATATATCTCTCTCTCTCTCAATATTATGCAGCCATAAAAAAAGGAAATCCTGCCATTTAAGACAACATGGAGGGGCCTTGAGGGCATTATGGTAAGTGAAATAGTCAGGCAGAGAAAGACAAATATCATATGATTCAAAGCATATAAATGTATGTGGTATCATTAAAAAAAGTAAACTCATAGATACAGAGAAAAGATTGATGTTTGCCAGAGGCAGAGGGTGGGATGTGGGCAAAATGAGTAGGGTGGTCAAAAGGTAGAAACTTCCAGTTATAAAATAAATAAGTCCTAGGGATGTCATGTACAACATGGTGACTATAGTTAATAATATTGTATTGTATATTTGAAAGTTACTAAGAGAGTAGATCTTAAATATTCTCATTGCAAGAAAAATAAATTTGTAAATACATGTGGTGATGGATGTTAACTAGACTTATTGTGGTGATCATTTCACAATATATACAAATATAAAATCATTATGTTGTACACCTGAAACTATAATAATGTTATATGTCAGTTATATTTCAAAAAAAAAGGAAAAAACTTAATTTTTCTATCATATATTCATCTTACTATTTTCTACCTGTATTTAGGGATGTTTCTAAATATTTTCACTTATCATTTGTTTATATTTCATGTCATTTGTACATAGCTTATATTTTCCTTTTTCTGTGTAAGATGAACTTCAACAAAAACATAATAACTACTGTTGGATAAGACTTTATTCTCGATCTTGCAGATGAAGTAGCACGGTTTCTCCATTTATCGCACTTTCTTATCTGGGTCCCTCATTACTCCTTCTTTTCTTTGGATACTAGCATTGTCTACCAGTTTTATGTACTTTTCATGTCCCATCTCTCCTCTGCCCTTCTCTTTTTCTCCAGACCCCGTGAATTTCTTTATTACTTCTGTTTCACAGACTTATTTGGCTTCATTAGAAAATTCTTCAATAAAAGAGAGAATCAGATGTATAAAATATTTTTCTTAAAGATTCTTAGTCAAACATCCCTTTCTAATTTTGAAAACCCCTTAACAGTTACCATTTATTTGCTACTTTTGTAATATCTCTTCAGAATAAAATTAAATCAGGAAGTGGTAGCAAGATCTCTGTGCATCCTTCTTAGAAAATAATTTGGAAATTATTCCAAGGAACTTAAAAAATGTTATTTTAAAACATGTTGTGACAAGTATTTGTGAGTTCTAAGCAAAGACAAACAAATGAGGTGAGTCCTATGATTATCCTGGCTTTCTGTCTTAAGACACTTTCCAGAGCTCAGTTCAGGGAGAGTAATGCTAGGAAAAGCCTGGTGTTAAAAAGTCAGTAAAATCTATTATTTTCAAACATTTTCTCTGAAAATAAGAGAAAAAATAAAATTTACTCAAAATTTAAGAGAGTAGGACATCTACTTCTGGGCAATATAAAATAAAAAGCACCAGATTTACCTTCCTGCCTGATACAACCAAAAAAATAAATGAGTCAATTACTCAAACAATGGTCTTCAAGATGCAGAACATCAGTGAACAAAGAAAAACGATCTCTGATAGACAAGCAACAAAAAAGGTAAGCCTTATAATTTTCCCAGCCTACTAATTTGAGAGAGTTTCCGGGCTGTGGTACTAGAGGAGAAACTCAGGCAGAGCCTGACAGACTCCCTGAATTAAGGACGTAAGAGTGAGAGTCTAGGAATACCAAAGAGATTAATATTCATAAGACACAGAACCAGAGAGGAGAGAGCAGTGATGAACACTGACATGTGTAAAAACTACCCAAGCCTGGGAAAATAACAACCTCAAAGGATAAGGGAGAACAATGCCTGATGCTTATATAAGGTCAATGAGAGTGTCTGTTTGACATGACATTGGGCAGAGCACCCAGAATGTTCTTGTTTTGGTAGCGGTAAATAATTAGCCCCAGACTGAACACTGCTCCAGTATTGCCTAAAATACCTTAAATGCAAAATATTAAAGGACCAGACTGTATCCAAGTAACTTAATTACATCCAATAATGAAAGTCAAGAAGATGTATAGAAAAATAATTTTTTCAGCACCAAGACAAAAATTAGCAACATCCGTCATTCAAACTAAAATCACAAAATATGCAAAGAAGTAGGAAATATGAACCACAACGAGGAAAAATATCAATCAATCAAAACACATTATACAAATATTAGAATTACCAGACTAGTACATTAAAATACACAAAATAACTGTATTTCATATGATCAAAATTATGTAGAGACATTAAAGTTATAAAAATGAATCAAATAGGAGCCGGCCCAGTGGCATAGTGGTTAAGTTAGCACACCGCTTTGGCACCTGGGGGTCATGGGTTTGGATCCTGGGCACGGACTTACGCACCACGTATCCAGCCATGCTGTGGCAAGTGTCCCACATATAAAGTAGAGGAAGATGGGCACAGATGTTAGCCCAGGGCCAGTCTTCCTCAGCAAAAAGAGATGTTAGCTCAGGGCTAATCTTCCTCTCCAAAAAAAAAAAGAAAAGAAAAAAAATGAATCAAATAGGACTTTTAGAGACATAGCCTAAAATATGTGATATGAGAAATACACTGGATGTAATTAATGGTAGATTATACATGGTAGAAGGAAATATTAGAGAATTTGAAGACATAGGAACAGAAACAATCAAAGTGAATTGCACGGAGAGGAGAGGATTTACAAAAGGAGCAGACCATTAGTGTGCCATGGAACAGCTTCAAGTAGTTTAATATCTGTGAAACTGGAGTCCCTTAAAGAAGACAGAGGTATGGGGTCAGAAAATGTATCTGTAGGAAAAAAGGACCAGCAATAGCCTAATTTTGATGAAAACTATAAGCTCAGTGACCCAAGAAAATCAATGAATCTTAAGCACAAGAAGCATGAAGAAAACTTCAAGGCATATCATAATTAAATTGCACAAAAATCAGATTTCTCATTATTATTTAAATCTCTTCAAAAAATATTGACTGTTTAAACAAATAATAATGTACTGTAGGGTGTATAACGTAAATTAAGTAAAAGATAACAATAGCACAAAGGTCAGGAAGGGAAAAACAGAAGTATAATTTTATAAATTTTTTATACTATATGTGAAGAGGTATAATATCAATTTAACATATGAGTGATAACTTAAAAATATACACAGTAAACACTAATAACCACTAAAATAAAGCAAAAAGAGTTATAGAAAATAAGCCAAAAAAAAGATAAAATGGATTCACAAAAATGGGTCAAGTAATCCAAAAGAAGCATAAAAAGAAGAAAAAGGGAAAAAAGAACAGATGGGGTAAAGAGGAAACAACATGATGGTATATCTAAACCTAAGCATATAAAAAATGACATTAAATGTAATAGGCTTAAATGCACCAATTAAAAAACAAATAGCTGCAGATTGGATAAAAATGAAGGCCCAGATACGTGCTGTCTATAAGAAATCCACTATAAGTATAAAATAATATGTTAAAAGTAAAAAGATGGGGAACAATATACCATGCTAAATCTAATTAAAATAAAGCTGAAATGGCTATATTAACAACAGACAAAATAAATTTCAGACCAAACAATATTACTTGGGAGAAAGAAGTTCCCAGAATATTACCTGGGAGAAAGAAAGAGGTGAATTCTTCAAGATGACATGATAATTCTAAATGTTTATTCATCTAATAACACAACTTTAAAATACACAAAGCAAAAACTGATAGATCTGCAATGAAAGATAGAAAAATCCACAATTTTACCTGAAGATTTCAACATCCCTTTCAAAATAATTTATAAAATAAGAAGAAAGAAAATCAGTTAATATATAAAATATATAAACAACTCTATCAATCGACTTTATGTAATATAATTATGTAATTGTAGAATACTCCACCCAACAACAGGAGAACAACATTCTTTTCAAGTTCACATGAAACATTTACCAAGATAGAACATATTCTGGGCTGCAAAACAGATATCAACACATTTAAAGAAAAAATTCATACAAAGTATGTTCTCTGATCAAAATGAATATAAATTAGAAAGCAGTAACAAAGATTTCTGGAAAAAGCCCAAATATTTTGGAACAAAATAATATATGTCTAAATAACCTATGGATCAAAGAGGAAACTGAGAGGGAAGTTAGAATGTATTTTGGATTGAATATAAATGTGAACTCAATATACCAGAATTTGTTGAGCGTTGCTAAATCAGTCCTTGGGGAAAACTATAACACTTAATGCCTATTTTAGGCATTAAATGCCTAATCACTCAAATCAGTGACATCAGCCTCTATTTTAAAGTACCAAAAAGGAAGAGCAAGTTAAACTCAAATTAAATAGGATAAAAGAAATATTAAAGATCAAAGCAGGAATTAATAAAATATAAAACAGAAAAGCAATGCATTACAAGTGATTTCACAGAAATAAAAAGGATTATAAGATAATACCATGAACAATTGTACTTCAACAAATTGAATAACCTAGATAAAACTGGCAAATTCTGGGAACCACAGAACTTACCAAGACTGAATCATGAATAAATAGAAAATGTGAACTGACCTATAAGTACTACGTTGATTGAATCAAAAATTTAAAAACTTCTTGACAAAGAAAAGCCCAGGACCAGATAGATTCACTGGTAAATTCTATCAAACATTTAAGAGTTAACATCAATCCTCCTCAACCTGTTTCAAAATATTGGAGTAAAGAAATACTTCCAAACCCATTCTGTGAGGCCAGCATTACCCAGATAGCAAAGCCAGCCAAGACACTGCAAGAATAGAAAGCCACAAATATCCCTGATGAATGTTCATGCAAAAACCCAAAACAAAAGACTAGCTAACAGAATTCAATAGAACATTAAAAGAGTTATGCACCATGACCAACTGGGATTTATCCCTGGAATGCAAGGAAGTTTCAACATACAAAAATCAATCAAGGTAATATACCACATCAACAGAATAAAGGGGAAAAAGCACATGATCATCTTAACTGATACCGATAAAGCATTTGACAAAATTCAACGCTGTCTTGTGATAAAAACACTCACGAAACAGGAACAGAAGGAAACTATCTCAACATAATAAAGGCTATATATGAAAAGCCTACAGCTATCATCATACTCAGTGGTGAAAGATTGGAAGCTTTTCCAATAAGATCTGGAACCAGACAAGGATGTCTGCTTTTACCACTTCTCTTTAACATAGTACAGGAAGGCCTAGCCAAAGAAAACAGACAAGAAATCAGAAAGAAAGAAGTAAAATTATCCCTGTGTGCAGATAACATGATCATATATGTGGAAAAACCTAAAGACTCAACCAAAACAACACCAAAAACTGTTAGAACAAATAAACAAATTCAGTAAACCTGTAGGATACAAAATCAACATACAAAAACACTGGTGTGGGCCGGCCCCGTGGCTTAGCGGTTAGTTGCGCATGCTCCACTACTGGCCGCCCGGGTTCAGATCCCGGGCGCACACTGACACACCGCTTCTCCGGCCATGCTGAGGCCGCGTCCCACATACAGCAACTAGAAGGATGTGCAACTATGACATACAACTACCTATTGGGGCTTTGGGGAGAAAAAGGAGGAGGATTGGCAATAGATATTAGCTCAGGGCCAGTCTTCCTCAGCAAAAAGAGGAGGATTAGCATGGATGTTAGCTCAGGGCTGATCTTCCTCAAAAAAAGAAAACAAAAAAACAAAAAACCACTGGTGTTTCTAAAAACAAACAGTGAACTATCCAAAAGGAAAATTAAGAAAACAATCCCATTTACAATAGCAACAAAAAGAATAAAATACTTAGGAATAAACTTAACAGAAGAGTTGAAAGATTTATACACTGAAAATTATAAATTATTGATGAAGGCAATTAAAGAAGATATATAAATGGAAAATACATCTCATGTTCATGAATTAGAAGAATTAACATCATTAAAATGTCCATACTACCCAAAGTGATCTACAGAATCAATGCAATCTCTACCAAATCTCAATAGTATTCTTTACAGAAATGGAAAGAACAAAGCTAAAATTCATATGGAACCACAAAAGTCTCTGAATAGCCAAAGTGATCTTGAGCAAGGACAAAGCTGATGGCATTACACTTTCTGAATTCCAAATATATTACAATTCTACAGTAATCAAACAGTATGGTACTGGCATAAAGGCAAACATATAGAACAATGGAACAGAATAGAGAACCCAGAAAAAGATCCACACATACAGTCAATTGTTCTTCAACTAGAGTGCCAAGGACATACAATGGGGAAAGCATAATCTCCAATAAATAGTGTTGGGAAAATTGAATGTCCACATGCAGAAGAATGAAATTAGAACTTTATCTCACACTATGTACAAAAATCAACTCAAAATGGACTAAAGACTTAAACATAAGACCTGAAACCATAAAACCATTAGGAGAAAACATAGGGGAAAACCTTCTTGACATTGGTCTTGGCAATGATTATTTACGTTTGACACCAAAAGCATAGGGAACAAAAGTAAAAATAGACAAGTGAGATTACATTAACCTAAATGCTTCTGTACAGCAAAGTAAACAATCAGTCTCACATATTTTTGTGTACAAAGACAAGGGAAAGAACTAAAGGCACAGCAGAATAAGAGAGGAACCCAGAAAAGGAGAGAGCCAGAAAAGGGAAACCTAGAGTCATGTATAACTTGGCTCAAATCCCTCTGAGCTTTCAATTATGCACATAGGGGAATGATTTAGTGAAGTCTGAACTGAGATTGAAGTGTCACCCACCACAGGCATGATAGAGTCTGCAGTTTGAGTTTAAACAAGTTAATTGTCTACTAAAACAAATGCTTCAATACCCTTTGGGATTAGTAGATATTTGGTCCTGTCCAAAACATCCATAAGACATTTGGCCCATACCAAAAAGTCCTTGATATTTGGTCCTGTCCAAAACATCCATAAGACATTTGTCCCATCCCAAAATGTCCCTGATATTTGGTCCTATTCAAAACATCCATCAGACTTTTGGTTCACACCAAAAATGCCTTGACATTTGGTCATATTTAGTCCCATTTAAAATGTCCGTGAAGACATTGGGTCCATGCCAAAAGGTCCTTGATATTTGGTCCTGTCCAAAACCATTTGGCATGGACCAAATATGCTCATGGACATTTTGGACAGGACCAAATGTCAAGGACCTTTTCGTGTAGACCAAATGTCTTATGAGAGTTTTGGGCAGAACAAAACGTCTGCTAATCATTTTAAAGGAGCCAGAGAAAAGTGACATATTCCATACAGATATACAGTGATTTGACAGTACAGAGTCTGCCAGAAACTATGGAAGGCTAAAGGCAGTGAAACAGTATCTTTACAGCACTAAAGAAAGAAAGTAAAAAAATAAAACAAAATAAACAAAAATGCTTCTCAATCCAGAATTTTAATTTAAGCAAAAATATTTTTCAAGGTGGATGACAAATAAAGATTATTTTCTGATAATTAAAAAACTATGACACTGTCACCATCAGATTCACACTTCAAGAAACACTAAAGGAAATTCTTCAGGCTGAAGGGAAATAATACCAGAAGAAAAGTCAATGCTTCAGAAATGAATGAAGAGCGTCAGAGGTGCTAAATATCTAGATACATAAAATAGCCCACTTTTCCCTTAATTTCTTTAAAAGACATACAACCTTGTTTAATGAAAAAATTAGAACATTGCCATGTGGTGTTTATAATGTACATTGATGTAATACATATGACAATTACATCATAAATTATGGAAGGTAGGGGAGCTAAAACAACCAGGTTGTTGCCAGGTTTATATATTTTAAAGGCATATGATACAAGAATGATGCAAAGAGTTAAAGCTAAAAAGCCAAAAGATAAAATAGAATCCTACCCTAAAAATATTCAAGTAATCCAAAGAAAGCAGAAAAAGGAGTACTGAGTACAAAAAACAGAGGAGACAAATAAAAAATATATAAAATGGTAGACATAAATCCAATCATATCAATAATTATACCAAGCTACTGCAGAATATACTCCAGAAGCAGGGTGAATACAAAGTATAATTAGAAGAAAGGAAACACTTACACTATTTTGAGTGGTTTGGTACCAGCTTGTCAATTTCCACGAAGCAACAGAAATCTACAAAATAGAGACAAATAATTGAGAAACTTTTTAAATCCAAAAGCTGATTCTTTGCAAAGAGCAGCAAAATTGACAAAATCCTCATTTACCAGATCAAGAATTAAAAAGAGAAAACATAAACCACCAACATCAGGAATAAAAGAGGGGCTATCACTATAAATCCTATAGATATTAAAAGGATAATGAGAGAGCATTTTTATAAACTTATAGAAACAAATTGGACAATCCTGATGAAATAAAAAAATTCCCTGAAAATACAACTTACCACAAGTGATGCAACATGAAGCATAAACTATAATTATCCCTAAATCCATTAAAGAAATTAAATTTATTATCAAAAAGCTTCTCACAAAAATAGTCTTGTCCAGTGATTTCACTGGTGAATCTTTCGATCACTTAAAGAAGAAATAACACCAATCTCTCACAAAATCTTGCAGAAAATGGTGAAGGACAGAACATTTCCTAATTTGTTTCACAAGGTCAGCATAAATCTGAAAACTAAACCTGGCAAAGACATTACACAAAAAGAAAGTTCCACACCAGCATCACTCATAAACATAGACACAGAAATCTTTTACCAAAAGATTACAAATTGAATCCAAAGTATATGAGAAGATTGGGGTCAATAGGCTGTATCCCAGCAATGCAAGGCTGGTTGATATTCTCAAAGTAATCAACACAATTCATCATGTTAACAAAATAAAGGAGAAAAAACAGATAATCATTTCAATGGATGAAACAAAAAGCATTTGACTGAATGCACCATCTATTCATGGTTAAAAATAAATAAAAATTTTATTCAACTAGCAATAGAGGGGAATTTCCTCAATCTGATCAATGCCATATAGAAAACCCTTATATCACTTAATGGTGAAATAGTGAATGTTTTTCTCCAACATTGAAAAACAGGAAAGGGAGCCTGCTCTCACTACTTCTCACCAAGAATTTACTCGAGGTACTAGCCATTGCAGTAAGAAGGAAAAAAACCATAAAAACCAGAAAGGAAAAAAATAAAACTACCTCTATTTGCAGATAATATGAAGAATATACATGCAAAAATTTCTAAGGAATCTACAAGGCAACTACAAGAACTAATAAGTAAATTTAACAAGGTCATAAGATACAAGGTAATATACTAATACCAATTTAATTTTATATATTAGCAACAAACAATTGATAAATTAAAAAGAAAACTCCATTTGTATTAGCACCAAAAACGTAAATCACTTAAGAATATACATAACAAAAGGCATACAGGATCTCTTCCTTGAAACCTACAGATTATTGCAGGGAAAAATTAAAGAAAGCATGAAGAAAGAGAAGTTTCATTTTTTTATGTATTGTAAGACTCATTATTATTAAAATGTCAATTCTCCCCAAATTAATCTATAGCATCAACATAATCTTCCTCAAAATTTTAACTGCCTTTCTCTTTTGTTGAAATTCACCAACTAGTCAAAGCAATATTAAAATGAAGAAAAAAGTTAGAGAGCTTATACTTTTTTTATACCAATAAAGCTACACTAACTCAGGAGAGTGTTGTTAGCATTAGGAGAGATATATAGGCTAATGCACCAGAATGGATAATACAGAAATACATCCATATGTATATGCTCCATTGATTTGCAACAAAGGCGCCAGAGCCATTCAATGGGAGAAAAATAATCTA
The DNA here is from genome assembly GCA_028646465.1 of Rhinoceros unicornis. NCBI lineage: Eukaryota > Metazoa > Chordata > Mammalia > Perissodactyla > Rhinocerotidae > Rhinoceros > Rhinoceros unicornis. The sequence continues at coordinate 30,154,947 of CM053523.1, read as the reverse complement.
TCAATGAATGGCATTGGAATAACTGGATAGCCACATGAAAAAAAATAATCACTGACTCTTACCTCACAATATTAAAAAAAAATTTCACAAAGCCTCACAGAACTGCAAGTAAATACGAAAGCTATTAATCTAGAAAAAAACATAGGAGAAACATTTTGCAACCGTGGATTAGGCGAATATTTCTTAGATAGAACATATAAAGCATGAATCATAAAAAAGTGTATAAATTAGACCTTAACAAAATTTAAACTACTGCTCTTCAAAAGACAAAATCAAAGAAACAAGAGGAAAAAATATTTACACAATATCTGGCAAATATCCATGGGACAACATGGCCAGCTCAGCAGGTAATGTATTCCCTTATGGAATGCCAGAACATAGTGCTATGAAAATGGCAACAAAAGTCTAATTGGTACTGGTCTTCTGTTTTTAAAGAAACAAAGCTTTTATCTGGGCATTGATATGAGAGGATGAGAAGAGAATTTTGTTTTTAAATCTTACAGGACTTTTTACATGTATTGTAAATATTATTATGGTTTTCCTACCCTGTTTTAGGCATTATTATTAAATAAGTACTTAATTGAGAATATAAGGAAGATGTCCTATCTCTCTCATTTCTTTATGGGAGATTGAGTTTAAGGGAGGGGTACAAGAAAGAAGTGAGACTCAGAATGTTCTTGACGGATAGAAAAAAAAAGCCCCATTGGATAGACAGTGACAGAAGAAGAACTGAGATATAAAGAGATAATATAAAGACCATGGAAGGAATCCAGAATCAATGGGGATAGAGCCAGACAAGTTCTGAGGACTAGAGAGAGTAAGGTGAAACCCCAGTATCTAAGGTTGGGGAGGATATGGCTCCTCTAAGGAATCCTTAATGTTTTCTAACTAGAGAATGGCCTTGCAGGACATTTTGGCCTGTCCAAAATGTCCGTGAGCACATTTGGTTCATGCCAAATGGTTTTGGACAGGACTAAATGTCAAGGACCTTTTGGCATGGACCAAATGTCTTACGGATGTTTTGGAGAGAACCAAATGTCTGCTAATCAGGGAATGGAATAAGTTACAGATGAACCAATCATGAGGGTCAAAGACATTAAATATAGGTCCTTTTTTCTAGATTCTTCACTGGCTCTTTTGACCTATCTCAGGTCCTTCATAAACACACACACACGAACACACACCTCAACACTTCCCTTTTAATTTCCCAGGAAACAAAATTTCTTTTTAACTCACCTGGCTTAATCATCAACAGAACAATGGCAATTGCACAGGATATACTGGATATCTTTCTCCTCTTCTTGAGCCCCCTCTGAAATACTGAAGCCTATCACCTGGAAGCTTCAGTCAGACTACCCAGCTGTCTTCCTCCCTGCACTGCAACCAACAGGAATATAAGAGCAGCACAAGGGTAGGAAGAAGCAAGGAAGGGGACTCTGGACTGTCCTTTGCTCCTCTCAATTTATTTGATGGTAATAAAGATGGCCTCACATGACCATAAAACCAAGCTGATTTATATGCTGATACAAAGACATACACACACGCGCACATACACACACACTTAAAAACCCTCTGAAGGATGGCTGCCCTTCTTCCTGCTTTTATTATTATTATTTTCAAAAGAATAGTATGGAGGAGAGATTTAAGTGAAACATTCTCATACCAACTCCCTAGATTTATGTATTTGCCTTCTTCAGAGTAAGGATTATGTCTTTATGCTGACACTATACTATTTCGCAATGTAGCCTTACTAATCCTAAATTTATGGAAAATCGACCCAGGGCATTGAGTGTAGCTGATTCTTACTTTTACATCTCCAGCCCCATAAATGTTTAGAGCCTGTCTATGCAAAAAGCTACTACAGATATTTACAATCAACAAGAGTTTGCTTTCTCCAGGATAGCCCCACGCATTAAATGCTGTCAGCCCATAGAACTAAATGAGAACTTCTAATCATTCTTCTAGGCGAGAGCTCAGGAACCACTCCCATTTCACATGATGTTAGATCACTTGTGTTCAGTTTAGTCTCTAGGATGTAATCTAAATCCCAGGGATCATAACTTGAATTTACTGGATACCTCTTGATTCCTTGGATTTGATCCCTGATTGAAGACCCTAACTGATCCTCATTGCTCTCAGTTCTCCACATTAATGTCAGCATCATGCACTTCTTCAGCCTTGGAGTCATTTGTTCCATGTCTGAGAATGCTCTATATGGTCCCTTCTCTCAGATGGGCAATTAGGGTGATTTAGTGAAACAAGTTCCCAAACCCATTCCCAGGAGTCAGACTAGAGCAAATGTGCGTACAGAACACTTTGCAGATGAGAAATGCAGAACTGTGCTGCTTGGAGGCTACTCTTTCAGATTAATGGACAAGGTTAAGAATAGATTTTAATGGTCTTGTATGTACAAGGGACATCAGAAGAGCAAGCTCCTCCAAAAACTTCTCCCCTGTTTTGGAGAATTTCAGGAACCTGAAGGAAATTGTGCTCTTACTCTTGCAAGTGCACAGAGATCTGGATGTCAAAGTGCTGGTTTTCATATCCTTCTTAGCCTATGAACCTAATGATTGCTATTCACTCTTCTACTGTTGGTCAAATTGTTAGTTCAATACCAATGTAAAAAAAAAGTGAAATAGGAAAAATTTAAGCCAAAAAATACCACCCACGTCCTACCATAAAAATTCCATTGAAAGCATCAGGAATTTCTACGATGCAAACTTACCTACTGTAATTCTAGGCTGCTCAGGTGAGAGACTTTGGTCTATTGCTGACTGGAGCAGTGGGGGATGGTTCTCTACTGTTAACTCACTTTGAAGGCCAGAAAAAAAAGTCAATAATGATGAAGGCATTTCTGGGAAATCGTTCAGAGATCCTTTACTTTAAATCCTAACCTCGGTAAAGACAACTGGCTCTACTTCCCTAATTTGACACTAGCCTGTCTCTCCTTCAGATATATCAATCCTCTGTGTAAGTTTCCTTCCATTTTATTTTTTGGCACTTCTTCTGAGTTACATTTTCTTTCCACTTTTTAGATTTTGTAGTTGTGTTGCCTTAAGTGTGAACTCCATGGCCCAACCTGCTGGTGTCAGAATGCCAGTTGAGTCAGATACACCTCCTACAGGGGCAGATTGGGAAAGGCCATGACATGCATTCCTCCAGGTACATAGTATTCTCTCAAAATGTATTTCCAACAATAGAATTAAATAATATATCAAATCAAGTGACAATAATTTGTTTGTCCCTCATAATAATCAATTTCCTTGATAGCAAGCTTGTTTTAATTTTGTTAATTTATACTGCTTGCAGTGTGAAACAGGGTAAAAACCTAACAAATGCATTTAGAACAAATGAGCTTTAGAGTGAATTAATTTCATGTGCCTTAATATTTACTATTTTATCACTCTATTGTTACCTATATTTTCAGTCATTCATAAAGCATAATCCATACATCTTCTTTTTCCAATTTGGTGGTTTTATTACCTTCATTTGCTCTCCATGAAATATCTACTGAGTGTAATAAGGACCCTGTCTTTCTGTCATTCTCTCTCTCTTTTCTCCCTTCTTGGTATATTGTTGATCTTTGAACATACTACTTTGTAAAATATGAAAAAGTTACACAAATTTTTTTATTGCCTAGATAAGAATGATCTCAGCAATAAATCAGTCACAACCAATGACAGCTTAGCCAAGATATCTGGACTATAAATTGGTTGACCTTTATTATCTAGTCCATAAAATTGAGGAGGGGAAAGTATTGTTCTTATTGCTGGAAAAGTAATTTGGTGTAGAAACTTTTAATATGTTTCAGTGTTGAAAACTGAGAGAATCTTCTAGGGTTCATAGAAAGATAAAATATTGGTACATTTCAGAGGCAAAACTATGACAAAAAAGATGCACAAGAGCAATTAGAGAAGGATATTTGAAAGGAATCTGACAAATGAATATACAGGTCAGAGGGGCTCTCAGAAAGACTGAAGAGCAAATATCTGGAGGCAGCTGACAGAACGTTGGAAGATTATTTCTGCACAAATATGTAACATTGGCTATGGAGGTTATTAGTAACCGGATCTTAGGGGCGTGACTCTGGGCTCAGTCTGGGGTTGTGATAATTAGACACAAACTTCATGGGACGTTGCAGTGTATGAGCTCCCCTCTCAAAAAGGCTAAATGGTGACAAATCCAGACCATAACTAATTGAGAGGCAAAAATGCAACTGGAACAATTTCTACCATTTACTTGCACAAACACTGTCACAGTTTCTCGCAGTATCTCATCATCGCAGACACTCAGAGATGTCCCTCTTCTCCAGAGCCTACTATTTCCTTCTGTTCTCATGATGTTTCTCTCAGTTTTTGTATTCTTGGTCTCCAGAGGCATCTCTCTCCACTGGATCCAACCTTATGCAGATTAATTTAGTCAACTCATAACTGCAGCCCAAATGAGCATTTTAACCACGGATTTGGTGGTGGTATCTTTCTGCCTTGAACATCTTTTCCACCATGCATTCCCTTATGCAGTTTTCAGTACTGGGTGAAATATCACTGCCTCTATTCTTTCCCAGGTGTAATCACTTCAGGTAATATCTTCTCTCCTATAGCTTTCATCTCTGTCTGCTTTCTTTTTTACATAAACATATGTTTTGGTATCTCCCATTTAAAAACAAAACAAAATTAAGCAAAATGACTCAAAACAAGCACAAACTAAATTCCTTCCTTTTAACCTGCATTCTCTTATAGATTCTGCCATATCTTCTTCACTTTACAGCCAACATTTCTTTGAAAGAGTGGTCTACACTCAGCCTCTTCACTTACCTAATATCCATTCATTTTTCAAACCCCATCAATCTGCTCAAGGTGCCTTAGCCAGGTCCCTCATGCTCTGCTTGGACATTTTTTAGCCTTGAACTAACTTAGTCTTTCAACATTGGACAGAAATGGTACCTAATCTATGACACTCTTGTCTTGTTTGATTTCCATGAAACAGCACTCTTTTTAGTTCCAATGGGTCTCCATGGGCCAGTCAGAGGGTCTTTCTCTTCAGCCCAGCCCTTGACTCAACATCCCAATTCCTCTTACCCAGGCTTTCAAGCTTGTGGTTTACTTTTCTCTGCCTGTATGATTTCTATTTTGATTTTCTCTAGTCACATGACTTTAGTAATCACCTATATAAGTGTATTTTAGGTGTTCCTCTTGAGTTCCTGACAGATATATTTAACTACCTCCAGAACATCCCCTCTTGGTCATCTTATTTGTACTTCAAATTCAGCATATTCAAAGAAGAATTCATTTGCTCCTCGAATTTTATCCTCTGGCTGTAACCTCATTCTCAGAGAATGCCAAATTATACACTCATATTATATTTAGCACTTTCAACATTTTCTGACAAAGATTGTGTAGAGAAAAATTTTTTTCGAAGAGAAAATATTTTCTTTTTACTTTTTAATATTTCGATAGACTTTTAATATTTTTTTATAATTTCAGAGGATTGTTTCTGGGATTATGGGTAGTTCTGTTTGGTATCTTAATCCTGTCTACCAAACAGGATAGTTAAACAATCGTAGAGTTGCGAATGGTCATGTTCCTATAGGTTTAAAATCCTGCTATATTGGAAAACATGGTTCAAAATCTTAACGTAGAAGGCCCTTTCCTTCTACGAAGATTTTTTCTTCCAAGCACCTCAAAATTGCAGGAAATTTTACATTGCCCCCTAATCTTCCCCCCAGCCCTACCAGCCTCCTGCACTGCCACAGCACGTAGTAAATGTCCCATTGGAAAATATAACCCTGAGTTTGGGAGTCTCCAGTTTCTAATTCATCTGCAGATTCACCTGTCAAATGCTCTGTGGTTTTCCTCTTTCCCCCAGCATTGTCCCTCTGTTTGGGCCAAGCCCCTTGTTCAAATATTAAATGCCCCCAGAAAATAAAATGGCCAGTGAATCAGTTCATCTAGTTCATCAAGTCAATATTTCTTCCTCAGCTTTTTGACTTCTTTAAATATATGATCATTTTTCAATTAACTCATTTTTCTAGTTGCTGGATTAGGAGTATTATCCTGCTATTACCCACTACATTCTACCCAGAGATGCAAGTCAGCAGTTAGCTATGTTTTTAAGCGGAATAAATGTTAATGTGAGTTTTCCCTGCTTAACTTGATTTAACTTCAAATAAAATAGAGGAAAAACTCTACCTATCAGGATGATTCTTTCTATATAAGATTTAAAATAAAAAGAATTAGGGAAACCTGTTTTTGAAGTTCATAATTTTAATACACAAAATATTAATTTAAATGCTAAATAGAGAAAATAGGTTTCTTTGTTAAACACAAACAAAAACTTTCCTTGCTAAAATTGCTCTAAAATAATGGGAGCCCAGATACATGAATTGTTAAATATTTACAGTAGGACATGTAGATTTAGAGAAGTTAACCCTGCCAAGGACTCATCTGTCCCTTTTGAGAATTGCTTTTTTGGTTTCCTGGTATTAGTGCTCCCTTCTATTCCTTTGGAGGTAGCACTTTGCTCCCCTGTGCTTCATTTTCCTCAAGGAATCCCTATGTAGGCCATTTGCAAACCTTAATGTCTGCCCCCCATCTTCTCCTGTACTGATTCCTGATCTGTGCCTGATGGTCTCACCAATTGGGTATCTCAGCGAAAATGCTGGTTTATTCAATCTAAAGCACTGTAAAGTGATGAAATGGCTACTGCTGTTTCAATAATTAGGAGAGCAGACCTCCATAGTTCGTCACCAAGGAATTCAAACCAGTAGTTGTGCCTCAGGAAACGGGAATCTGGTGGACTTTCCGCCAAATCACCTCTGGACTGCTGCCATTCTTGAGAAATGGATCTGCCCATTCAACCAGCTGCTGCAAACTAACAGTTCACCCACATAGTAAAAGTTCTTAATGGGCACCTGTGTGTGGTGGGTCTCTTGTTAGGATACACAGTGATGTGATTCAAGGAAATGGGATATTGGATTCCTAACTCTGTGATCCGGGGCACTTATCTGCTTTAGCTTCTAGGGTAAGTAAGTTCTGATACCCTGTTAATAAGAGCCTATGCACCCATATCTCTACAACATTGCCTCCATTGCCCAGCAATGCCACATTGATTGTCCTAATCAATTTACTCTATTCTTGCAGTCTTTGTTAAACTAATATTTTTATTTCAAGATCAGGTCTCATACAAATTTCAAAGAGATAAAAAGTTTAAGGTAATTGATCAGTTTTTGGCATATGAAATTAACAAAAGCCAGCAATGTAAAAGATAATATATCAGAGAATATTGAACAAAGGTCTGGAAGATAATACCAGGAAAGCTAATAACCAAAAAGAAAATTATAGTTAGATAGGCTAAGTTAATAGTAATTGGATGCCAGTGAATAGTAACAGGAAAAGATAGAAAGCCTAATCTGCCTGATTATGGCTTGTATTAGGAGGTCTTGAAGAGTCTAAGTCCCAGAGGTCCCTTTTGAGCCCTCAGCAGGGATGACTTAGAAGATACGTATTTAAGTTTAGAAAAGTATTCCCACACCGCTATTTCCCCAGATCTGTCCTCATGGGCTCACTGTACTCTACTGCATCTGGGACATGGGACCCATACATATTCAAACTAGAAAATCAAGCTGAAGCTTCTCTCTTTAGAAAGTCAGGTACTGCCTTGGCCTTTTCCAGCTAACTGGCAATTCCTAGGTGCTGGCTCCACATCCGGGAGGTAAAGTCACTGCCAGGTAATTTGACTTTAGCTATTCCAAAGAATCTCATGATACCATTATTCCAGCTTGAAAAACAGAACAAGGTCCTCATAAGAATTCTCACCTAGTACCCTCATGAGAGGATAAGCAGAAAACAGACACTGGAAGAAAAATATCCTCCACATAAATTAGAGACAAAGGATTAACATATTTTGTATGCTAACACTGCTTACAAATCTAGAAGAAAAGTGGTATTACAGTGTTTGTGTTCTCTCCAAATTCTCATGTTGAAGCCCTTATATGATGATATTAGAGGTGAGGCCTTTGGGAGGTAGCTTGGTTTACATGAAGTTATGAGGGTAAAGCCTCTATGATGGCATTAGTGCCCTGATAAGAAGTGGAGACACCAGAACACTCTCTCTGTGTCTCTAGCTGTGAGAGTCACAGCAAGAAAACTCTGTCTGCAAGCCATGATAACAGCCCTTACCAGAAGCTGAGCCCTGCCAGACCTTGATGGACTTTCCATCCTCCAGAACTATGAGAAATAAGTTTATTGTTTAAGCCACCCAATTTACACTATTTTGTTATAGCAGCCTCGAGCTGACTAAAACAATGGCCTTACAGGAAATGGCAATTTACTCAATAGCAAATGAGAAAAAGCAAACTAAAAAAAAAAAAAAAAACCTTCCGAATAAACATAAAATGGACATTAAATGAGATAGTAACCTCAGGAAGTTATAAATAGAGGATAACTTCCTCAATTTGACAAAGAATGTCTATAAAAAAAACTCCACAGCTAACATGATACTTAATGGTGAAAAACTGGAATGCTCTCCCCCTAAGATCAGGAACAAGGCAAGGATGTACCCTCTCTCTACTGCTATTCAACATTATACTGAAGTCCTAGATGGTTCAATAAGACAAAAAATTTTAAAAGAAAGAAATAAAAGATATACAGATTGAGAAGAAGAAATCAAACTGTCTTTGTTCACAGAAGACATGGTTTTCTATGTAGAAGATTCCAAAAAATGGACAAAAATTCTTCTGGAAGCAATAAGTTATTATAGCAAGGTCAAAGTATATAAAGTTAATAAACAGAAGTTAATTGACCTCCTATATACTAGCAATGAGCAATTAGAATTTGAAATTAAAAACACAATACGATTTACAGAAAATGAAATACCTAGATATAAATCTAAGAAAATATATATCCGATCTATATGTAGAAAACTACAAAACTCTAATAAAAACAAAGAATGTCTAACAAATGAAGGGCTATTCAATGTTCATTGATTGGAAAACTGAATATGTTAAGATGTAAACTCTTCCCAACTTGACCTATAGATTTAACACAGTTGCGATCAAAATCCCAACGATCTGTTTTGTAGACATTGACAAACTGATTCTAAATGTTAAATGGGAAGGTAAAATACTGAGAATAGAGAATACAATACTGAAAGAGAAGAAAAATGTAGTATGACTGACACTGCCTGACCTCAAGACTGAGTAAAAAGCTGCAATAATTAAAACAGTGTGGTATTTGTGAAAAATAAATATATAGAGTTTATGTTAAACATAAAAAGTAATGGAACAATATAAGAAGAAAACATAGGAGAGTTTGACAATGAATCTTATCATGAGAAAACATCAGAATAATTCTAATAGAGGAGCATTTTCCAAAATACCTGACTAGTACTCCTCAAAACTGTCAAGGTCATCAAAAACAAGGAAAATCTGAGCCAAGAAGAACCTAAGGAAACATGGTAACTAAATGTGATGCGCTATCCTAGAACAGAAAAAGACATTAGATAACACTAAAGAAATCTGAATAATCTCTGGATTTTCAATTAATAATAAGATAATAATATTAGTTCATTAATTGTAACAAATGTACCATACTAATGTAATATGTTAATTATAGAAAAATGGTACAGGATATATGGGAACTGTCTGTTATATCTTCTCAAGTTTTCTGTAAATCTAAAACAGTTCTATGAAATAAAGTTTATAATAAAACACAGTGTAGGGGCCGGCCCCGTGGCTTGGCGGTTGGGTGCGCGCGCTCCGCTGCTGGCGGCCCGGGTTCGGATCCCAGGCGCGCACCGACGCACCGCTTCTCCGGCCATGCTGGGGCCGCGTCCCATGTGCAGCGGCTGGAAGGATGTGCAGCTATGAAAGACAACTATCTACTGGGGGTTTGGGGGAAAAATAAATAAATAAAATCTTAAAAAAAAAAAAAAACACAGTGTGATACTACATATGCACTAGACTGGCTAAAATGAAAGACTGTTAATATCAAGAATTGGAAAAGAGAGAACTCTCATACACTGCTGGAGGGAGTGAAAATGGCAAGTCTACTTTTGAAAATAGTTTGGCAGTCCCTGTCTCTTACAAAGTTAAACACATACATGCTATATGACCCAGTCCTAGATATACACCCAAGAGAAATGAAAATATACGCTCAAATTAACAGATGTGTACATGAATATTCGTGGCAGCTTTACTTATAATGCTCCCAGATGGAATACTTTCATAAGGTAAATAGATAAACAATCTGTGATACATCAGTACAATGGAATATTACCGGGCCCATTATCAACTTATCCCCTCTGACTTCCAAATCCACCTTTCTTTGCCTTGCTTTGTGATGCTGTAACCACTCTTCTTTGCCAGCAAGACACAATGTTAAGCTTTGTTAGTAGACAGCAGTGAAGGGACACTACAAGGCATAATGGAAGTAGGTCTTCTCTTCTGGTTTTTCACCAGGCATTTCTCTGCTTTCTTCTATGGCATACAGAACTCCTAGTTGAGTTCATCTCCCAGGAAGTTTCACTGGTGCCCCTACAAGTGGAACGCCAGAGAATTTCATCAGCACGCCAGTTGGCTTGGCAAGGAGTCTTGAAGGCAATCCAGCAGTGTTTTCCTAGGGAGTTTCTGCAGCACCCTTACAGACAGGTATAGCCTGCTTGTCAGATATGGCCTTCAGTAACTCAGGGAACCTCTTTGTCATCCAGTAAGCCACAGTCACAAGTCCCCAGTTGAGACTGGAGTTAAATTGTATCTGCCTTGGGTGAACTCTTCTAAATTTGTTCCTTCCTTGGATACTCTGTCTCAGCCTTGGAGGTAGTGGCTACTCTCTGTATATACTATTTGCATTTTCTTTGGAACTCTCTTTACTCCTTAGTAGTTAACCCCCTGTTACTAGTTAATATTCTTTTTATTAAGCTTTTTTCTGCTAAAATTATTGTGTGGATTTTATTCCTAACTGGACCCTGGCTGATTCAGCTACTCACAATTAAGAGGAATAAATTACTGATATGGGCAGCAACATAGAAAAGTTAAAAAAAAAAAAAAGTTATGCTGAGCAAAAGAAGCCAGGTCAAAGAAGGTTGATTCCATTCATATGAAACTATGGAACACAGAAAACTAATCTCCAGTGACAGAAAGCACATCCTTAGATGACAGTTCAGTGACAGGGGAGATTTACTCAAAGGGGCATGAGAAAACTTTTTGAAGATGAAAGTTTGCATCTTGATTGGAGAAATGTTTACACAAAGACCATGCTTGTTGAAATTCTTTGATCTGTACCCTTAAAATAGGTGCATTCTTTTGAGCTGTAATTATACTTCTATTAAATTGATTTTAAAAACAAAATAAAAAAAGACTTTTGGATAAAAAACCCAGTAGAAAACAATAAGCAGAACACCAATGGTCTATTCACTAAAATGTACAAAAATGCCTCTCAAACATTTGACAACATGTTCAACTCAGTCATAACATATATACAAACTATAGTGAGACACATTTTATTACCACTCCACATCGACAGAAATCAAAATATATGACAATAAATTTTGCTATTGAGGCTTTGGGGAATGAGATACTGTCATCATTGCTGGTGGGGATTTAAATTGGTACAACCCTAATGAAGGAAATTTTACAGTATCTAACAAAATAACTTATAAATTTAGTTTTCAAACCAGCAATACCACTTCCATGAATTTACTCTGTCTCCAACCATATGAAAATGCTTTTGTACAAAGTTATTTACTGCAATATCTTTTTGTGATGGCCAAATATTGGAACAACCTAAACACCTACACATTGGAGAGTAGTTGAGTCAACTATGGGACATCCACACCATGGAGACCTCTGCAGCTGCAGAAAGAATGGGGAAGATATCTAAACTGATATGGAGAGATTTCCAGGTACACGGTAACATGAAAAGAAGCAAAAGTCCAAAAGAATATCTATAGTATGCTACTTTTGTATAAAAAAGAAGGCAAAAAGAAAACATACACGTATCTGCTCATTATTGCAAAAGGAAACATAGCTAGGATGAACCAGAAACTAACAAAATTGGTTACCTATGGAGATTGGTGGGAACAGAGTGGAAAGAAAGATGAGTGGTGTAGATAGAATCATTGGAAGGGTATAAGCCTCTTCATAATATACCTTTGGTACAATGAATTTAGACATAGACCTTACGAGTTTCATAGTGATTATGATATAAGCATTTGAAAAGACGTTCACCATCATATGTCATTAGGGAATTCCAAATTAAAACAACAAGGAGATACCACTACATACCTATTTGAATGGCTAAAATCCAAAACACTGACAATACCAAATGCTGACAAGGATATGGAGCAACAGGAACTCTCATTCCTTGCTGGTAGTCTTACAGTAGGATTCAGCAATCATGCTCTTAGGTATATACCCAAATAAACTGCAAACTGATGTCCACACAAGATTCTGTACATGAGTGTTTATATCAGCTTTACTCGTGATTGCTAAAAATCGGAAGGAACCAAGATGTCCTTTACTAGGAGAATGGTTAAATAAACTGTGGTACATGCTTATGATGGAATGTTGTTCATCAACAAGAAGAAAAGACCTATCAAGCCACAAAAAGACATGGAGGAAGCTTAGGTACATTTTTCTAAGTGAAGGAAGCCAGTCTGAAAAAGCCACAATACTGTATGATTCCAAGTATATGACATACAGGAAAAGGCAAAACTATAAAAACACTAAAAAGATCAGCGGTTGCCAGAGGTTCAGAAGGAGGGGAGGAAGAATGGACAGGTGGAGCATGGGCATTTTTAAGGAAATTGAACTATGCTGGATGATACTGTAATGATGGATACATGACATTATACATTTGTCAAAACCCCATAGAACTGTACAATATAAAGTGTGAACTCTGATGTAAATTAGTTAATAATAAATTTAGTTAATAATAATGAATCAATATTGGTTCCTCAGCTATAACAAATGTACCACACTAATGCAAGATGTTACTAGGTTAAACTGTGTGCAGGGAAGAGGGGATATTTGTAAACTTTCTACACAATTTTTCTGTAAACCTAATACTGCTCTAAAAATGAAGTCTATTAAAATGTTTAGTAAATAGACTAAATACTTGAACAGACTCTTTACCCAGCAGACATACAAATGGTAAATAAAGCACATGAAAAATGTTCAACATCATTAACCATTAGAGAAATTCAAATAAAAACACAGTGAATTAGTGCTACATATTTACTATAATGGATAAGATTAACTAAGAAAAGAAAAAACAAAAATGGAAAACTGATGGGGCCGGCCCGGTGGCGCAAGCGGTTAAGTGCGCGCGCTCCGCTGCGGTGGCCCAGGGTTTGCCAGTTCAGATCCCGGGTGCGCACCGACGCACTGCTTGTCGAGCCATGCTGTGGCGGCATCCCATATAAAGTAGAGGAAGATGGGCACGGATGTTAGCCTAGGGCCAGTCTTCCGCAGCAAAAAAAAAAAAAGGGGGAGGATTGGCAGATGTTAGCTCAGGGCTGGTCTTCCTCACAAAAAAAAAAAAAATGGAAAACTGATAACACCAGGTGCCGGTGGGGATATGGAGCAACTAGATCTCTCATACATTTCTAGTGGGAGTGTGCAGTGGTATAACCACTCTGGAAAGATTTGGCAGTTTCATATAAAGTTGAAACTACCCTTGCCATATGACTCAGTAATTCCATTTTTAGATATTTACCATAGAAAAGTGAAACTGATGTTCACAAAAAAATGTTTACATGAATGTTTATAGGAGCTTTATTCATAATCGCCCCAAACTGGAAACAATATAAAGGTTTTTCAGTGGGTCAATGGACAAATTGTGGCACATCCATTCAAAGGAATGCTACTCAGCAAATAATGGAAATGAAGTATTAATACCTACATGAATGAATAGCAAACGACTTATTCCAAGAGAAGAAAAGCCAATCTCAAAAGATAACTTACTATATGCTTCTACTTATCTGACATCCTATAAAATATAAAAGTATAGGGGCAGAAAGCAGATCAATTGTTGCCAGTTTATGAAAGGCAAGGTTTATGAAAGGTTTGACTACAAAAGAATAGTGTTAAAGAGTTTATTGGGATAATGGAACTGTCTTGTATCCTGAAAGTAGTAGTGGCTACATGAGTCTATACACATGTTAAAACTCATAGGACTGTACTTTAATGAGTTGATTTTATTGCATGTACATTATGAAAATTTCCTCCAAAAATATAAATGGCATTAAGATGACAGGAATGAATCAATATCTCATGAGGGAATGTAGAGAGTAAAAAATGTAAGTTCATGCACAGGAAGCTGAAGGATAAACTTGAAAACATTTGCTTCCTTCTGAATGTCATACTGAGTTAAATAACTGAGAACACTTCAATTATTCATTTATTTGAAAGTATTTAATTTTCTTTTTCTGCATATACTTTTATGAACATAGTACAAAACCCAAAGGTATAAAAGAGTATAAAATACAAACTTATTCTCCCTTTATTACTAACTTTTTCAAATATTAAAGAAATTTCAAAACTGTGTGGGCAATCATAGACACTAGTTCCTTGTGTATATTTATAGTGATAATATGATTGTATTATATAAGTGTGTTCTGAGTGTAGAGTGTTTATATGTATATATATTTTCATTAAACACAACACAAGCAGCACACACTTTTTGACACTGCACCATGCTTTTGGTTAACCATTTGTGAGGGAGATAAAATGTTAGGGAGAACCAAAGAAAAGGATAAAAAAAAATAATTTGCTTCTGGTATAAAAGATTTCACGTCATGACTAGATGCTTCCAACCACACCGACCTGCAGGTTACATGATGCTCCTAGAACAGGGGTGGGAGCACAGTGGGGGTTATCAAGTTACACTGCTTCAGGCACTGGACAGATGGTCAAATGTCTTCAATGACTGGACCAAAGCCTGAAGAAAGGTCTTAAGGACCCATCAAAGGAGCCTTGAGAAAAGGTGTGAATGTGGGATCTATCTGTCATATTATAGAATGAGATACATCCATCCTCATACTCTAGGAAAATACACACTCTGGCAGGGTGCTTTTTTAGAGTATGCTGTGTTTCTGGAGAGGTGAGTGCCCAGTACTCATCCTTGTAAGACCTGATAGCCCAAAAACCATCCTCAGGTTTTATGCAAATCCTCCCCTTTCTCATTACATTATGCCTACAAATTCCTAGGTCCCAGGCTCCACTGTCTCTGACTTCTACCTCCCAGTAGCGTGTCCCTGAGGTGATGACCTGACAACCCAGCACATAGGGAAGGGAATAAAATCTCTGTGGGTCTTTAGGTAGATCTTGAGTCTTCTCTCCCCGGGTTACACGTCAGTTCTCTTCAGACAAGGTAAGGGCAGGATGGGCTGTGGTTGGATCCAGAAAAATATTTGTTGCAAAGATAATAACCCTTTTAATCTCTGAAATAGTTAGAGTGATCCTGGAAGCACAGATATCTCTATTAGGATTAGATATCTTGGGGCTTGTGGGAGGTGTATATATTCTCACGTGGAGTCTTTTAACGGCCCTCCTCCAACAACTTCTCCTGAGACTGAGTCTCAGCGTAAGGAGTAGAATCCCTCTTACATCAGGAAATAACTCACCAGCCTGGAAAAATTCTTTCCCCTAGTCTGAAAAGAACATAGATATGCATTATCAGACCTGGTATTTGAATTTCCTGGCACAAGAGATAATTTCTTCTATCCAATACTTCTTTTGCTAATGTCCCAAATTTATTCTACAGTGCTTACTTGACATAAAGTTTCCGCCACTTTTCTTATCAAATATTTCCATAAGAATTAATTCCTCTAACTTATACTTTCTGTGGTACAGACTATAGGTGTTCAAGACACAGTTATCTTCTTTTCAAACAGACAGCAAAATTACAGGTCCCTCCACTAGCACCCCCACTGCATTAAGGTGAGACTATGTGACTGAGTTGTGATCAATAAAATGTGCACATCAGGGATCCATACCATTTCTAGCCTTGACAATAAAATAATTCATGTGACTTTTTTCATTCTCATTCTCATTGTAACACTATCCCACCCCTCCCCAGTGCTATAAGGCTAGAAGCGAAGACCATAAAAAAGAAGCAGACAGAAGATTGGAAAAAGCCTGGTCTCAGTTACTGTTTTGAAGAGAGTTCCCCAGGAGAACCACCCAAGCAGTATATTTATATTATAATTTGTATGAGTAAGGAGATCTAAAGGAATGGACTTGACAAGAAAGCATGTATTGAATCTGTTACTGACATCTATTAAAACACTATTTGTTTTAGAAATAATTATTCACTTTTTTTCAGAGATAAATAAAAATAAATGAAATACTCCAAAAAATGGGTAATTTTCAGAGTTTAAAAAGTAACTTCATTTAGACCAGGAGTCAGAAAACTATGGCCCAGGAACCAAATCCAGACCACCACCTGTTTTTGTAAAAAGAGTTTTGTTGGAACACAGCCATACTAATTCATTATGTACTGCCTAGAGCTGCTTTTATGCCACAAAGGTACAGTCGAGTCATTGTGAGAGAGATCACATAGCCCACACACCCTAAAATATTTACAACCTGGCATTTTACAGAAAAAGCATGGCAGTCACTTTTCTAGACTACAAAAATATGATAATGAAATTTAAAAGTGCATTTTTAGCACAAAGGAATAGTGCGATTTATTTATTGAACAAAGTGACTTAAGGAAAAGAACAGAACAGTGTGATTGACTTGTCATAATTGTTTCAGGAAGATTCAAAGAGAGACATATCAAAAGTAAATCAGATTGACAACTATGTTTACAGTTGTACTTTGGATATAGTTATTGATACATAAATCTAAGAAAGGAAATATATGAGAATCTTAGTAAATTTGGAGGAAAAATTTATATCAAAAATAATATGAAGGGGTATCTGGAATGGCTGAGTGAATAGCGTTGCAAATCCTCTCCCCAAAAGCAACATTAAGACCGGAAAACTTGTCAAAAATTACCACTTCAGAACTTTGGAAACTGGCAAAGGTTCATATCAAACTGAGAAACACTTATTTAAGAAAAACTATTTAAAATGATTAACAAAAGGATGTTCATAAAAGGCTGTTCCCTGATTACAATGGAATTAAGTTGGATATATAAAACAGAAGCAGATTTGCGAATAAATAAAAATTTTGACATTAAACAACACATTTATAAATAATCTGTGGATCAAAGTCAACAAAGAAATCAAAAGTGAATTTAGAAAATATTTTTAATTAAATGAAAATGAAAACACCATATACCAAAAATTATTGGATGCAGCTAATATCAGGGCCTACAGGGAAATTGAGGGCTTTAAATGTCTGAAATAGAAAGGCAGAATTATCTTAACTTCTCCCTGAAGATTAAAAAGAGAAAGGCAAACTAAGCTTCAAGAAATCAGAAGTAATGAAATAATAAAGATTAGATCAGAAATCAATGAAAAAAAAATCCAAAAATTCAGTAGAGAAAACCAATGAAACAAAAGTCATCTCTTAGAAAAGTCAGTAAAGTTTACTAGACTAAGCAATAATTAAAAGAGAGAAGACACAGTTACCAAAGTCAGAGTTAAAAGAGGGAACATCACTATTGAGTATACAGAAATTAGAAGGCTCAAATGGAAATTCTATGAAAATCCCTATGCCAATAAATTAGACTTAGATGAAATGTACAAATTCCTTATAATACACGAATTAATGAAAATGATTCAAGAAAAAAAAATCTGGATAGACCTGTAACAAGTAAAATAATTGAATTATTAACTAAAAATCTTTCCACAAAGAAATTCTCAGGCCCAGATGGTTTTACTGGTGAATTTTATCAAACACTTAAAGAATAAATAATACCAATATTCTACAAACATTTCTAGAAAATAGAGAAGGGTGGAATACTGCCCAACTCACTCTGTGAGGCTAGTATCATTCTGACAGCAAAGCCAGACAAAGACATCACAAATATCCACCATGAATACAGATGAAAAACCCTCAAAATATTAACAAACTGAATAATAACACATGAAAAAAGATTATAGATCCCACTACCAAGAGGGGTTCATGCCCAGAATGCAAGATCAGCTTAACATCTGAAAACCAATTAATTTAATAAACCATATTAATAAAATAAAGGACAAAATCAAACAATCGTCTCAATAGGCACAGAAAAAGCATTTGATAAAACCCAATACTCATTCACAATAAAAAACTATCAACAAACTAGGAATAGAAGGGCAGTTTTTCAACATGATAAATTTATGAAAAATTTTGAAATGACAAAATACTTAATGATAAAAGAATGAATGCTTTCACTCTATGATAGAGATCAAGGCTAGGATGTCTGCTTTTGCTATTTTTATTCAACATTGTAATGGGGACTCTATACAGTCAGGTGGTGCTGGTTTTTTTTTTTTTTAAGACATTAGGATTTGAAAAAAGAAGCAAAACTCCTTTTATTCATAATTGATTCATCATGCTTGTAGAAAATCATTTTAAAAATCCACAAAAATCTACTAAAACTAAAACATATAAAAGAATTCAATAAGGTCACAGGATGATAAAATCAATATGCAAAAATTAATCATATCACTATACATTAACAATGAACACTCTAAAAATATAATTAAGAAAAAATTTCATTCCCAATTGCATAAAAATATGGAATATTCAGAAACAAATTTAATTAAAAAGCACAAGACTTATATATTCAAAACAAGGAGACATTGCTAAGACAAATAAAGAAGATATAAGTAAAAAGAGAAACATTCCGTATTTGGTGAATACGAAGAATCACTATTACTGAAAAGGGAATTTAGCCCAAATTTATCTATAGATTCAACATAATTTCCATCAAAGTTTCACTGGGCTTCTTTTTGCAGAAATTTTCAAGTTGATTCTAAAATTCATATGCAAATGCAAAGGAATCAGAAAAGCGAAAACAATTTTTTGTTGTTGTTGTTGAGGAAGATTCTCCCTGAGCTAACGTCTGTTGCCAATCTTTCTCTTTTTTTCTTTGTATGTGAGCCGTCACCACAGCATGGCCACAAACAGACAAGTGGTGTAGGTCCGCACCTGGATCCAAACCTAGGCCATGAAGCAGAGTGCATGGAACTTAACCACTAGGCCACTGGGGCTGGCCCCAAAAGAATTTTTTAATAGAGGATCAAAATGAGAAGACTTACACTTTCCAATTTCAAAACATACTATAAAGCTATGGTAATGAAGAAAGAGTGGTGTTGGCACAAGGATAGACAAATGGATCAGTGGATTGGAATTTGGAGTTCAGAAATAAACTCTTACATTTATGATCAATTAATTTTTTCAAAATATATCAAGGCAATTCAATGGGGAAAAGTAGTCTTTTCCAGAGTTGGTGCTGGCACAATTGGATATTCACTTGCAAAAATTATATTTAGATCCTTTCTTTGCCCCCCACAAAAAAATTAACTTAAAATGTATCAGAGTCCTTCAGGTAAGAGCTAAAACTGTGAAACTGGGATCTGGTGTCAAGATGATGGTATAGGCAGGCTCTGAACTCACCTTCTCCCATGGACACAACAAATTTACAACTACTTTTGGAACAATTACCCCTGAGAGAGAACTGAAAACTGGATAAAAAGAACCCCCAAAACAAGGGACAGTGCTGACTGAGGTGGAAGAGGCAGAAATTCCTTTCTGGAGAAGAATAAAGCCACTTTCTAGCTGTGGCATTTCACAGCCAGCTGGGAGCAATTTTAAGGTATGAAGCCTTCCCTGGAGAAGTGGGGGATCAGAGCAGGGGAACTATACCACAATAAGCAGCTTTTGGACTCAACACAACTGAGATAAGTGTCATAATATCTGGCTTTGCTGGCTATTAACAACAACGGGGACTATCCTCAGAAAAGCTATGGTACATAAGGGGGAAAAAAAGCCTGCTCTTAAAGGGCCCATGCACAAATTCACCTGTTTCAGAAAGCAACCTAAAATCACCAGAAAGAAAGTGTACAGTCCTTTGGGGAAAAGAGACTCCACTTGATAGGGTCTGGTGAGAGGTAAGACCTCCCCAAGATGGGACCACCTCTACAGGGACTGAGACATTGGCAGCAGCCATTATTGTGACCTAGTACAGGTGTGCTGACACAGACGCTGGTAAACGCCATTGAAATTCTTCCCCTGGCCTGTTAGCACAGGGGGCTGCACCACCCACTAAAGCACTGATTTAATCCAGCTCAGTCAGGGCAGGCAACCTGCCTTAGGGACTGCCCCCACCCAACAGTAAGCCCTCAGGCAACTTGTGGGCCCACATAGGCAGAGTGCATGGGACCTCTGCAGCAGGCTCCACCTCTGTTGGGCAGGGCATGTGTGAGGAGTGGGCCTCAGTTGGTGGAGTGTGTGGGGTCTCTGCAGCAGGGTGACTGGGTCCACTTCAGTGGGCCAGGGTGTGCACATGGTGCAGGACTGTGTTGACTGGGTGTGTGGGCCTGTGGGTGGTAGGGCTTGTCAGCTGCAGCAGACTTGTGCTTCTCAAACAGCCACATAGGGCATCAGCCCCACCTTCCAAAGGCTGAAACAATTGGGTGCTCCCATGCCTGGGGTTGGCCCCACTCAGCTGCAACCCTGAGAGAGCTGACAACAGCGTTGTAGTCCAGAGACCTACAGCAATTGTAAGCCCCTGAACTTAGCAACCACCCACACTGGGGGCCTACTCACTTAACAAAAAAACTGCAGCAGAAATGTGCTATTAGACATTGCAGCCAACTGTGCTGAGCTCCAACCACCTGATAAAGTGACTGAAAGGACCATAGCATCCACACACAGCTGAGTATTACAACCAGCTAGCTAGGGGTACAGCCTAGCCTCCCTAGGCACCTGCAGCAAGAACAACCCTGCCACAACAGAAGGACACACACAGCCCACACAGGCGACACTCCTGGAACATTTGGAACTGGTGATGAGAGGGAAGCACACTCCTGGACCTCATAAGGCATCTTTTACATAAGGCCACCTCTCCAAGATTGGGAGACATACCTGATCTACCTAATAGATAGATATAAGCACAGAGGAAGACATAAAATGAGGAGACAAAGGAATACATTCCAAATAAGGGAACAGAACAAATCCTCAGAGAAAGAATTAAACCAGAGACAAACAATCTACCTGACAAAGAGTACAAACTAATAATCATAAGGATGCTCACTGATCTTGGGAGAGGAATGGATGAACTCAGTAAGAACTTCAACAAAGAATTAGGAAATATAAAAAAAATCCAAGTAGAAATGAAGAATACAGTACTGGAAATGAAAAATTCACTAGAGGGACTTGATAGCAGAGTAGATGATACAGAAGAATGGATCAGCAAACTGTAAGAAAGACTAGAGGAAATCACCCAAGCTGAAAAGATAAAAGAAAAAAGAATTAAAAAGAACAAGGACAGTCTAAGGGACATCTGGGACAACATTAAGCACACTGACATATGTCTTATAGGTGTCCCAGAAGGAGAAGAGAGAGACAAAAGGGTAGAGAATCTATTTGAAGAAATAATAGCTGAAAACTTTCCTAACCTAAGGAAGGAAACAGACATCCAGGTACAGGAAGCACAGAGGGAACCAAACAAGGTAAACCCAAAGAGGCCCACACCAAGACACATTATAATTAAAATGTCAAGAATTAAAGATAAAGAGAGAATTCTAAAAGCTGAAAGAGAAAAGCAACAAGTTACATACAAAGGAAACTTCATAAGGCTATCAGCTGACTTCTCAGCAGAAACCTTACAGGCTAGAAAAGAGTGGCATGGTATATTTAAAGTGCTGAAAGGAAAAAAACCTACAGCCAAGAATTCTCTGCCTGGCAAGACTATCATTCAGAATGGAAGGAGAGATAAAGAGTTTCCCAGACAAGCAAAAACCAAAGGAGTTTATCACCAAGAAATCAACCTTAAAAGAAATGTTAAAGGGACTTTTTTAAGTGGAGAAGAAAAGACCACAAACAGGAATAAGAAAATTATTAAAAAAAAAAAAAAAACCCAAAACAGTAAAATCACTGGTAAAGGCAAATATACAGTGAAGATAGCAAGATCAACCACCTATGATGCTAAAATGAAGGAAAAAAGAAAAAAGTATTAAAATTATCTGTTTCCATGATAAGAGGGTAAAGGATACAGATGCACCAAAAACAGGTTAGATATGATATCAAAAACATAAAACGTGAGGGCCAGCCCAGCAGCATAGTGGTTAAGTTCACACTCTCTGCTTCAGCAGCCTGGGGTTCATGGGTTTGGATCCCAGGTGTGGACCTATGCACTGCTTATCAAGCCATGCTGTGGCAGCATCCCACATACAAAATAGAGGAAGATGGGCACAGGTGTTAGCTCAGGGCCAATCCTTCCTCAGAAAAAAGAGGAATATTCACAACAGATATGTTAGCTCAAGGCCAATCTTCCTCAGCAAAAAAAAAAAACAAACATAAAAAGTGGGAGGAAGTTAGTAAAAGAGCTTTTAGCAAGAGGTGAAACTTAAGAGAACATCAACTTAATATAGATTGCTATATACGTAGCTTATGATTCCTGAATCTCATGGTAATCACAAACCAGAAACCTAGAATAAATACACAAACAATGAAAAGAAAGGAACCCAAATATAATATTAAAAAACGCTTTCAAACCAACAGGGAATAGAACAAGAGAAGAAGAAAGGAATGGAGAAGAACCACTAAAAGACCCAGAAAAAAGTAACAGAATGGCAATATACATACTTCTCAATAGCTACTTTAAATTTCAATGAACTGGGTGCTGTAATCAAAAGGGATAGGTTGGCTGATTGGATAAAAAAAAAATGACTCATATATATGCTGCATACAAGAGACACACTTCAGACCTAAAGACACTCACAAACTGAAAGTGAAGGGATGGAAAAAGATACTCCATGCAAATGGAAATGAAAAGAAAGCTGGGGTAGAAATACTTATATCAGACAAAATAGACTTTAAACAAAAACTGTGACAAGAGACAAAGAAAGGCACTACATAATGATAAAAGGAACAATCCCACAATGGAATATAACACTTGTAAATATCTATGCACCCAGTATAGGAACACCTAAATATATAAAGCATTTATTAACAGATATAAAAGGAGAAATAGATAGCATCACAAAAATAGTAGGGGACTTGAACACTCCACTTACACCAATGGATAGATCATCCAAACAGAAGATCAATAAGGAACACTGGCCTTAAATGGCACATTAGACCAGATAGACTTAGTAGATATATACAGAACACTCCATCCAAAAACGGCAGAATACACATTCCTTTCAAATGCACATGGTACATTCTCCAGGATAGATCACATATTAGGCCACAAAACAAGTCTCAATAAATTTAAGAAGATTGAAATAATACCAAGCATCTTTTCTGAGCACAACAGTATGAAACCAGAAATCAACTGCAGGGAGAAAATCGTAAAAGCCACAAATATGTGGAGATTAAACAAAATGCTAATGAACAATGACTGGGTCAATGAATAAATCAAAGGAGAAATAAAAAAATACCTGGAGACAAATGAAAATGAAAATACGACATGCCAAAATTTATGGGATACAGCAAAAGCAATTCTAAAAAGGAAGTTTATAACAATACAGGTCTACCCCAACAAAGAAGAAAAATCTCAAATAAACAATCTAACAGTGCACCTAAAAGAACTGGAAAAGTAAGAACAAACAAAGCCCCAAATCAGTAGAGGGAGGGAAATAATAAAAACTAGATCAGAAATAAATGAAATAGAGACTAAAAAAAATAAGACAAAAAATCAATGAAACCAAGAGCCAGTTCTTTGAAGAGAGAAACAAAATTGACAAACCTCTAGCTAAACTCACCAAGAGAAAAAGAGAGAAGGCTCAAATAAACAAAATCAGAAACGAAAGAGGAGAAATTACAATGGACACCTCAGAAATACAAAACATTATAAGAGAATACCATGAAAAGCTATATGCCAACAAATTGGATAATCCAGAAGAAAGGGATAAATTCTTAGAATCATAGAACCTTCCAAAACTGAATCAATAAGAAACAGAGAACTTGAGTAGACCAATCACCAGAAACAGATAAAAATAGTAATCAAAAACCTCCCAAAAAACAAAAATCCAGGATCAGACGGCTTCCCTGGTGAATTCTACCAAACATTCAAAGAAGACTTAATACTTATCCTTCTCAAATTCTTCCAAAAAATGGAAGGGGGGGGAAGCTTCCTAACTCATTCTATGAAGCCACCATTACCCTGATACCAAAACCAGACAAGAACAACACAAAAAAGGAAAATTACAGTCCAACATCACTGATGAATGTCAATGCAAAAATCCTCAACAAAATACTAGCAAATTGAACACAACAATACATTAAAAAGATCATACACAATGATCAAGTGAGATTTATTCCAGGGACGCAGGGATGGTTCAACATCCACAAATCAATCAATGTAATACACCACATTAACAAAATGAGGAATAAAAATCACATGATCATCTCAATAGATGCAGAGAAATCATTTGACAAGATACAGCAACCATTTATGATTAAAAACTCTGAATAAAATGGATAGAGAAGGTAAGTTCCTCAGCATAATAAATACCATGTATGACAAACCCACAGCCAACATCATATGCAATGGTGGAAAAATGAAAGCCATCCCTCTGAAAACAGGAACAAGAGAAGGGTGCACACTCTCGCCACTCTTATTCAATGTAATACTGGAGGTTTTGGCCAGAGCAATTAGGCAAGAAAAAGAAATAAAAATGGATGCAAATTGGAAAGGAAGAATTAAAACTATCACTATTTGCAGATGACATGATTCTATATATAGACAACCCTACAGAAACTACCAAAAAACTTTTAGAAGTAATAAATGAATATGGTAAAGTTGCAGGATACAAAATCAACATATGAAAATCAGTTACATTTCTATACACTAACAACAAAGTAGCAGAAAGAGAAATTAAGAATGCAATCCTATTTACAAGTGTAACAAAGAGAATAAAATACCTCTGAATAAATTTAACCAAAGAGGTGAAAGACCTGCACACTGTGAACTACAAAACACTGTTTAAAGAAATAGAAGACACAAAGAAATGGAAAGATATTCTATGCTCTTGGACTGGAAGAACTAACCTAGTTAAAATGTCCATACTTCCTAAAGCAATCTACAGATTCATTGCAATGTCTATCAAAATTCCAATGACATTTCTCACAGAAATAGACCAAAGAATCCTAAAATTTATATGGAACAAAAGACCACGAATAGCCAAAGCAATCCTGAGAAAAAAAGAACAAAGCTAGAGGTATCACACTCCCTGATTTCAGAATATACTACAAAGCTATAGTAATCAAAACAGCATCATACTGGCAGAAAAATAGATACATAGATCAATGGAACAGAATGAAGAGCCTAGAAATGAACCCACACATCTATGGACAGCTAATTTTAGACAAGGGATCAAAGAATATATGATGGAGAAAGGAAAGTCTCTTCAATAAATGGTGTTGGGAAAAATGGTGCTGGGAAAAGTTTGGACAGCCACATGCAAAAGAAAGAAAGTAGACCATTATCTTACACCATATACAAAAATTAACTCAAAATGGATTAAAGACTTAAATGTAAGACCTGAAACCATAAAACTTCTAGAAGAAAACATAGGCAGCACGCTCTTTGACATTGGTCTTAGCAGCATATTTTCAAGTAGCATGTCTGGCCAGGCAAGGGAAACAATAGAAAAGATAAACAAATGGGACTACTAAAGCTTCTGCAAACTAAAAAGCTTCTGCACAGCAAAGGAAATCTTCAACAAAACAAAAAGACAATCTAACAACTTAAGAGAAGATATTTGCAAACCATATATCTGATAAGGGATTAATATCCAAAATATATAAAAAAAATTCACACATCTCAACAACAAAAGAACTAACAACCCAATTAAAAAAAAGGGAAAAGATCTGAGCATGCATTTTTCTAAAGGAGATATACATATGG
This sequence comes from Rhinoceros unicornis, assembly GCA_028646465.1. Classification (NCBI taxonomy): domain Eukaryota; kingdom Metazoa; phylum Chordata; class Mammalia; order Perissodactyla; family Rhinocerotidae; genus Rhinoceros; species Rhinoceros unicornis. Next base: position 30,128,935 of record CM053523.1, on the reverse strand, counting down.
CCAACAGGCACATGAAAAGATGATCAACATCACCTACAATTAGGGAAATGCAAATTAAAAGAACAATGAGATATCACCTCATGCCCATTAGAATGGCTATAATTAGCAAGACAAGAAATAACAAGTGTTGGAAAGGGTGTGAAGAAAAAAGAACACTCATACGCTGCTGGTGGGAGTGCAAACTGGTGCAGCCAGTATGGAAAACAGTATGGAGATTCTTCAAAAAATTAAGAATAGAACTTCCGTACAATCCAGCTATTCCACTGCTAGGTATTTAACCGAAGAACATAAAAACATGAATGCGTGAAGATATATGCACTCCTTTGTTCATTGCAGCATTATTCACAACAGCTAAGACTTGGAAGCAACCTGAGTGCCCATCAAGAGATGAATGGATGGGGCCGGCCCCATGGCTTAGCGGTTAAATGCGCGCGCTCCACTACCGGTGGCCCAGGTTCGGATCCCCGGCGAGTGCCGATGCACCGCTTGTCCGGCCATGCTGAGGCAGCATCCCACATACAGCAAGTAGAAGGATGTGCAACTATGACATACAACTATCTCCTGGGGCTTTGGGGAGGAAAAGGGGAAAAAAAGGAGGAGGATTGGCAATAGATGTTAGCTCAGGGCTGGTCTTCCTCAGTAAAAAGAGGAGGATTGGCATGGATGTTAGCTCAGGGCTGATCTTCCTCACACACACAAGAAAAGAGAGATGAATGGATAAAGAAGATGTGGTATATGAACACAATGGAATACTACTCAGCCATAACAAAATGTGAAATCCAGCCATTTGTGACAACATGGCTATGCGAAATAAGTCAGAGGCAGACAGTCAAATACACTATGATCTCACTCATAAATAGAAGATAAAAACAACAACAAACAAACATATAGAGACAGAGATTGGATTGGTGGTTTACCAGAGGGGAAGAAGAGAGGGAAGAGGGTAAAAGGCGTGATTAGGTACATGTGTATGGTGATGGACTGTAATTAGTCTTTGGGTGGCGAACATGATGTATCTACACAGAAATCGAAATATAATGAAGTACACCCGAAATTTATATAATGTCACAAACCAATGTTACTGCAAAAACATAAATAAGTAAATAAATAAAACTGTAAAATTTTCAGTAGAAAAAATTGGAAAAATCTTTGTAATCTTGCAAGGAGTTCTGAGACATGGCAGCAAAAACTCACGTGATAAAATGAAAGAAAAAGAACCTGACAAATTGGATCTCATCATAATAAAAAGTTTTGCACTGCAAAATACACCAAAAATGAAATGAAAAAATCTCCCAGAATGAGAGAAAATATGTTCAAACCATTTATCTGATAAAAGATTTGTATCCAAATATATAAATATTTTTTAGAAGTGAATAATAAGGTGACAAACATCTCAATTAAAAAATCACCAAATAGTTTGACATATCATGAAGAAAGATATACAAATGGCTTTAAACCACATGAAATAATATTCATTGTCATGCATTAGAGAAATTCAAATTAATACCAAAATGAAACACACTTCACATCTAGTAGGATGGCCATAATAAAAATTATAGATAATAGCAAAAGTCATTTTGCTGCTCAAAATGTAAAATGGTACAGACACTTTGATAAATAGTTTGTTAATTTCACTAAATCTTAAACATAAATTTACCATATGATTCAGAATTTCCACTCCTAACTATATACTCAAGAGAAATTAAACATATTTTCACACAAAGGTGTGCACAAGAATTTTCCTGGTAGAATTGTTCATAAAACTTCAGAAGTGGAAGCATTCTAAATGTCTATCAACTGGGGAAAGAATAAGCACAATGTAGCATACCTATACAATGGAATACTCTCTAGCAATAAAAAGGAATAAACTACTGAACCATGCTAAAATATAGGTCTCAAAAGTATTATGCTAAGTGAAAGAAATAAAATATAAAAGACCACATATTATGTAATTCCAGTCATATATGTCCAGAAAAGACAAATCTATAGAGACAGAAAGTAGACTAGTGACTGCCTTGGTCTGAGAACAAGGATTGGCTGAAAATGGGAACAAGACATCTCTTTGGGGTAATGAAAATCTTCTAAAACTGGGTTTGATGATGGTTGCCCAACTATATAAATGTATTAAAAAGTTATTGAATTGATTTTTTAAAAATAAGTGAACACTTGAAATGAGAGATGTATAGTATGTAAATTACACCCCAATCAAGCTTTTTCAAAAAACTAGCTCAGACTAAAATTTCTGTATGTGTGAAGGCTACAAAGCATATTTTGTAACACTGAATTTGCACAAGTCAGAAGCATGCTATGACATTATGCATTTGAAGTGGGGTAGAGCCAATGGTCACCAAGGACAATAGGAAGCAAGTTACAGCTCAAGAGCAAAATAAGGGTCTACATAATCAAGAAAATTCCTCTACTCTCAGAATAGAGGGCCTTCACAATTTCTGCCTGGTGAGATTCCTTACTGCTGTTGGTAAATGATGTCTCTTGTGTTTTCTCCTTCCTTATTCCAAATATAAATTTTTATTTAATGTTTTACTGTAATTTATCTCATTATAGAATGGAGAGTGCAGACAACTCTTCTCTTTCAGTGCATAGATTATAAGCTCCAGAAGAATCACACACAGACCTAAAGAAGAGGATTGGGCATCTCCTAGAGATCCTGGTCTTTGAGTTAGTTGCAGTGACTGATGGACCCTTGGCTTGTCTTTTTGAGGAAGGATTGAGTGAGTTATATACACGGGAAGAAGCATTAAATTGATCTTTACCAGATCTTTACCAGAAAGATAGTATGTTGTAGAGATGGCCAGACTCTTGCAATATTCATTTCTTTTCTGTTTTCTGAGCAAACATCTAAATACCATTTCCCAGCTCCTGCTGTGTCTAGGTGAAACCACGTAACTGAGAACTGGCCTGTGTAGGCTGAAATGATGTATGCCCTCTCAACCTCTGCCACAAAACGTTTTTCTTTGGTGATCTTCACATTTTTTCTTCTCCAAAAATTTTGGCCAGAACTGAAGGCCATCTAGGGTATTGAGAAGCTACACAATGGAAAGAGTCCAGATTAGAGGCATTGTTTGGAGGACATCTTCCAAGTAGAGCTTCTTGAACAGGAATATTTGTGTATACATAAGAAATACACTCTAACTTGATAAACCACTATGATTTGGTGTTTGTTTGAAAGAGTAGCTAGAATTAATTAATATAAATATAAAACCCACTTGGACTGTGAAAAGGAAAAAGTAAATTTATTAGACTGGAAAAGATACTGTTTTCATTTCTTAATATCTGCTTTAACTAACTTGTAAGTCTCTTATGAGACACAAGTGAGAAAAAGATGAAAAGGAAAACACTTTAAAAATTATCATTCTTGCTAAGTTTTCTATGCAACAGAAGTTGTATACTATATATTTTTCTCTGTCTTGTGGTAGACAGTAGCATGATGTTTTATGGAATTTGCGAGCTTAATTACATATCTTAGAATTAGGGAGAATTATCATGGTCAGGACAATCTACTCATCAGGGTACAATGATGTCTTCTGCCAAACCTGCAAGTGAACAAAATGATGAAATATTATTACTCTTTCCTGGTCCTTCTCATACTTTTTTCTCTCTTCTCATCACTAGCCTTCTCTAAGTATTCAGTTACATATTTACTCTCTGCCCCTTTCCTTCCTCACAAATGTATAACCTGAACTTTCCTTTCCTGAACTTGAAAATGGTTGGATTTGTGTTATGTGTGTGGAAAAATATAAAGTCAGAAGCAAACAAAGGCTAAAAACAAGAGAAGGAAGAATAGACAAAAGAAAGAAAATAATGATGGGCAGAAAGATGGATAATTTGAGAAATGAAGATGGAAAGAAAGAAGGATGGAAATATGGAAAGAAAGAAGAGAGAGGAGGAAAGAGGAAAAGAAGAAGAAAGAGAAGGAATTAGGAGGAACAGTGAAGGAATAAATAATTGAGAAACAGTGAACAAAGAGTGAAGTAGGAAAGAAAAGAGTGGTAAGGGAAGGGAAGAGAAAGGAAGAAAAGCTTGAGAAATATCCATTAAAATAATCACATTTTTTCCTTTCCCATATCAATAAAAGGATACTCCAAATTAAGAAAAAAAAAGTTAACTAACGTTTGCAGATTCTCTCTCATTTATGCTCCTACACAGTGAACTTATGCACTGGTGTACTATGCCTCACTCTTTCTGGGAATGGGGTTTAGAAAAGGGTTAGGGGTCGTATTGCTTGTGGAATTTGATCCCATGAAAGAACTTCTGAGTTACTTACCATTCCTAAATGGAGCTTTCCTCTCATCTGAAAGGAGATGCACACGTAAGACTGAGACTCTCAAAGAGATAAAGATGCAGAAACAAAGACATGCATTCTTCTGAGGGGTTTATCATAATCATTGCTATCACATTAGTCAAGCCATTGCTCACTTCCAAAGTTGAATCACATGAGTTTGAGGACTTGATCAAGGTTAGCAAGTAAATTATTTCTAACATGATAACTGCAATATAGAGACAATAGGGAAACGTAAAAGTTACCTAAAATAAGGAGTTAAGGGGAAAGGATGAAGTAAGCAAGGGGAGTCACAACAGAATGATATAATCTTGCAAATATTTTAACTATAAGGATACAATTACCAATTTCCTTTTGCAAATTTTCTGAAAAAAACAGTGAAAACCCCATTTTAATGTCACAGAGAAAGAAAAAAATTAACCTTGCTTGAAAGAATTACACATAATGACATAAATTAGCTTGTTAAGGTATAAAGAAACCCTCACTTTTCTCTTCTATAACACTTGTTGAAAAACAAAGAAGGAAATAAGAAAGCATATTACATGTTTACATAGATGAATAATTTTACAGGTGAAATTCAAGAGGAAAATTATCAAGTTCCCCAATGAATTATTCTTTTTGACTTGATTTGGCATGCTGATATTCATGACTATCATCACCTGCAGTGTTGTCATGCTGTACATCTGTGCGATAGCGGCTACAATTTATTCAGTGCTTCCAATGAGTTATGTATTTGCTTAGGGCTTAATGCAATTAATTGAATGCTAGTAAAATAACAGTGAAGCAGTGCTCCTCCATTTACAGAACAAAGATCTGAGAATCAAAGGGGTCAAGAACACGATGAAGTTTCTATTGGTAAATGGGCAGATCAAGATTTGAACCCAGTTCTACTGAACAGCAAAATGAAGACTCCTAATCATTGTGCCATAATCCTGCACTCCTGGTCCAGCCAGCTGAGGCTTCAGTCACAAGGTAGAGAATAGTGGCATCCTCAACAGGGAACCATCTATTGCACTTTTTAAAAAAGAGTGTCTTGTATAGAAGAGTTTCTGAGTTTTTCTTAGAATCAGATTGTGGGCACAGCAAACACAATGACAGCTCTTGCAAATACATTCTTAAATTAGAATTTCACTCATCTCAGAGCCACAAGGAGTTCTTGTTAGCATCATGGAGACAGCTAAAAAATAACACATTCGATAAAGAGAAGGGAGAAGAGAAACAGTGAGTTAACTGATGGCAGAAGAACAAACAGAGAAATGGGTAAGAGAAGTTATAATATAATGAGAATGAATTGAAATCACAAAACAGAATTTATACATTGGAAGTAGGGGGACTGGAAAAGGAGGAAGCAAAGCAAAAACCACTAAAGGAAGATCATAGCTTGTAAATAAATTGTTGTTAAACTTTATCATTTAATTTCTTAAGTTGATCTGAAAAATAAAAAGAATAAGAATCACTAGGAAACAGACAATAAGAAGATCATATTTTGTAAATAAATTGGCAATAAAGTTTACCATTTTCTTTCCTAAGTTGATCTGAAAAATGAACAGAGTAATATATGAATCACTAAGAAACAGAAACAAAACAAACAAAAAATCTTCCAAAAATCTTTTCACCTATTCTATATATAAATGGTTAGCCACTTCAGAGGGAAAAAATTTATATTTATTTTCCAGGCATTTTACTGAAAAATCTATGGGAGTCAACATTATTTTATGTCAAATGATATAGTAGATAAAGAATTTTAAATTAATTGTGACTGAATTTATAATCACCCAAAATGATTTCATAAAGTCTTCTTCAGACGTAATATCATTCTCATTATCATCATCATCATCACCACCACTGTCATCATCGCCACAATTACCATTGACTTACATTGAGTGCTTTCTCTGTATCAGGCTCTGTGAATCGTGCTTTGCAAGCTGCATTACATTTGATCGTCAAAATTGCTTGGAAGTGAGTTATTACACTTATGTAGAAAAGTAAACTGAGATTAGAGCAAGGATATGCTACTTGCTGAGTTTTCCACAGTTGCTTATTTCAGAGTTTGAGTTTTATCTAAAGTGAGTCTGATATAAAAGTTGATGGTTTTATCCAATAAAATAATCCATTCTGTTTTCTGTATTATCTCTCTGCACTCCAGCATCATTTAAAAAAAAACAGCTTTTCATCTTCTGTGTTGAACAACATATCAAATGATGGGATTAGTAATCAATTCATATTTAAAAGTAAGACCATTAAAAGCAAATTGGACACCCTTGTCCCCGGATTTGGCTTTATAAAAGGTGAGCTTCACTTTAGATTGATAAGATGTTGAAATGGATCAAAGACCTAAATGCAAGAACTTAAAAGTATTAAACTCTTAAAGAAAATATATAGGTACATTTTCATGACCTTGGACTTGAGAATGGATTCTTAGAAACGACACCAATGCACAAGCAACAAAAGAAAAAAGTAGAAAGACCTAGCCAGAGCAATTAGGCAAGAAAAAGAAATAAAAGCTATCCAAATTGGAAAGGAAGAAATAAAACTGTCACTATTTGCAGATGACATGATTTTGTATATAGAAAACCCTAAGGAATCTGCCAAAAAACTATTAGAAATAATTAATGAATACAGTCAAGTTGCAGGGTACAAAATCAAAAATACGAAAATCAGTTGCATTTCTGTACACTAACAACAAAATAGCAGAAAGAGAAATCAAGAATATAATCCCATTTATAATCACAACAAAAAGAATAAAATATCTAGGAATAAATTTTACCAAGGAGGTGAAAGACCTGTACACTGGAAACTATAAAACATAAATAGCCCTTGAGGGCATTATGCTAAGGGAAATAAGCTGGATGAAGAAAGACAATTACCATACGACTTCACTCATATGTGGAAGGTAAACAAACAAACACATAGATACAAAGAATAGATTGGTAGTTACCAGAGGGGAAGGGGGTAGGAGGAAGGCAAAAGGAGTAAAAGGGCACATGTGTACACAGACAGATGACAACTAGACTTTGGTGGTGAACATGATGCAGTCTATACAGAAGTCAAAATATAATGATGTACAACTGAAATTTAGTCATTAGGGAGATGCAAATCAAAACCACAATGAGATGTCACTTCACAGATACTGGTGTGGCTATAATAAAAAAAGGAAAACAATGAGTTTTGGTGAGGATGTGGGGAAATTTGAACTCTAATACATTGCTGGTGGTAATGTAAAATAGTTCCACCTCTGTGGAAACAGTTTGGCAGACCCTCAAAAAGCTAAACATGGTATATCATATGACCCAAATATTCTATTCCTAGGTATACACCCCCCAAAACTGAAAACAGGTATTCAAACAAATATTTGTACACAAGTATTCACAGCAGCACTATTCACAGTAGCTGAAAGGTAGAAAAACCCAAAATGTTCCTCAGTGGATAAATGGATAAACAAAATGTGGTATACCCATACAATGAAATATTACTCAGTCATGAAAAGGAATGAAGTACTGATAGATGAAAGAACCTTGAAAACTTTATGCAAGTGCAAGAAGGCAGACACAAAAGGTCACATATTGTATAATCCCATGGATATGAGATCATATAAAAATAGGTAAATTCACAGAGACAGAAAGCAGACTAATGGTTGCAGAGACTACGTGGGGGAGAGAGAAGTGACTTCTTAATGAATATGTAGTTTACTTTTGGGGTGATGAAATTGTTTTGAAACTAGAGGGAGGTGATAGGCAATATTGTGAATGTACTAATCATCACTGAATTGTGCACTTCACAATGGTTAATTTAATGTTATATGAATTGTACATCAATAAAAGTAAAAAATAAATCAATAGAAGCAATCTACCAATGAAATAACACAGGGTCAAACCAATTAGTTTACTCATGAGCCTTTGATTCAACAAAATGCCAAGATACACAAAGTGTTGCTCTCCTAGAGTCAAGGGCTGACATTGCTATAATTACATAATTTGCATTTACGTCAAGATAAAAGGCCTACCTTGCTCTGGCTTAATTTCTTCCTTCATTGTCTCTGAAAAAAGAAATTAGACAAAAATTTGGACAATTTGGTAAAACAAGCAGGACCAAATATACTAGAGATTAAATTGAAGCAAATTGGAAACAGAGTAATAGAATTTCAAATAGATTGGTATAGTGGGGGAAAGTTTTATTCTATACAATGTGAAGATACTGAAACCTTTTCCTTGTTATTGTCTAAAACTGGATTTGCTGCAACGGTATCCTTAGTAAGTGGATCAACATTTGAAACTCACCATTTTCTTTTTTTTCCCCTGCAAAACAAATAAGAGAAATATTGATTAAATAAAATAGTTGTAGATTGCTTCTATTGAAATCATTCACATATAAAATTACAGAGGATCAAATATTAGTTCTTTTATGGGCAAAGCTTTATTTGTCTTTTTACTTTGTCATCTACATTCTGCTTTGTGCCAATACAGTAATATGACGTAGCACAGCAATCATAGTCTTTTTTCCTCTTTTTAAAATTTTCATATAAAGTTGTATGTACCTGTGCACCCAGATTCCCCTAAGGACAGATAATATCTTGTGTAAATGTAGCAAAATATTAAAACCAAGAAATTGACATTGGTACAATACTGTTAACTATACAATGTCTCATTCAGGTTTCACCATTTTTCCGTGCATTGGTGTGTGTGTGTGTGTGTATGTTTATGCAATTTTCCCCCATATATAGACTCAAGTAAATACCACCACAATCAAGATACAGAACTATTCCAAAATCACAAAGGAAATCTCTTGTCCAATATCTTTATATTCCCACTCCTCACCCCTGCTCTGCCCCTGTCCCCTGGCAACCACTAATCTATACTCCATCTCTATAGTTTTGTCATTTTTTAAATGTTACATAAATGGAATCATACAGTATGTAATCTTTTGAGATAGAATTTTTTTCACTATGCACAATGCCATTGAAGTCCATCAAGCTTGTCATATGAATCAATAGTCTGCTCGATCCTATTGCTGAATACTATCCCATTGTATGGATTTACCACAGTTTATTTAGCCATTCATCCATTGAAGGGTATTTGTTTTGTTTCCAGTTTTTTGCTAATAGAAGTAAAGTTGCTATGAGTATTTACATAGAAGATTTTGTGTGTGAACGTAAGTTTTTATTTCTTTAGAATAAATTCCTAAGTGTGTGATAGTTGATTCATACAGTAAGTGCATATTTATTTATATAACAAAATGCCAAATTAATATTTAAAGGAGTGGCTGTACCACTTTACATTCCCACTAGCAATGTTAGAAAATCAGTTGCCTCACATTCTCACCAGCACTGGATACTTTTAAATTTTGTTTTTAAATTTTAGCTGTTGTAAAAGGTGTGTAGTGATACTGCATTGGGTTTCTTTAGAAATATATTTATAGAGATCCTCACTCTGCTATTCAGGAAGTCCTGCCCTTAAAGGTAAATTTTTACCTTGGCATTTTAATACTTCTCTGACATTTCCTGTAACTTGTGTAAGTTGTACAAGAAACTGCAAGTGGCTTCATGTTTTGTGTATAACTCAAAATGTCTTTTTATGCATTCTGTTGGTGTATCTTCAATTATAAGGTAAATTAATTTAAAATGGTCTTCTTCATTAATAACTGGTTCATCCAAAGCTCTATATAAACATAGTGTTCTTTTATAAATTGAATATGACAATCTTTAACCTTAATTTATATTTGTAAGCCTGTGGATATTTCCTGCGCAATGTTTCAGTAGTTTTCAAAATTAAAAACTAAACCATTTGAAGAATTCTAATAACTCTCACATATGAATTATCGTAATATTCATTTGTACACTTTTATTTTGACATTATTTACTGAAAAAGTTGACTAACCAATCTCTGGCAGTTTTTCGCCCAACATTCAGAGTGGAGAGTTAATATTTGTGCAGAAGCCACAGGGATAGGCTCGGGACAGATGGGCAGACTAGCCTTCCTTTGTAGGTCCTCTCATTGTGCCCATGAGAATCTCTTCCTCTTTCCCACAGCTGCAGCCACTAATGCCACTTCTGCTGCTGCTGCCACTGCTGCTGTCACAAATCTGAACCCACGTCAGAGCCCAGTCACCTCCTTGACCGCATGGTGTTCTGGCTGCCAAAGGCATTTGCATGTGCATTAGGCCAGCCACTGTGTTTGTGCACTGCCTGTTGTACCCACAGGCCTGAGCACACTATATGTGGGCTGCTGCTGGATCACAACTGCTTGCATTCACTGCCAATCAGTTTATTTCCTCTCCTCATATGCATGGTCTATTGTCTCATTGGACTTCACTTATGAAACAGATATTCAAAGATAAAATTATTAAAAACTTCAAGATAATGACAGCAGAGCATTCTAGCACACATGGGACATTCTCAGCACTGGGCCCTAAGCAACCACATAAATTGCACACCCATGAAGCCAGCCCTGCACACATCCATTCCATGGAAAATGTCATTGGAGGATTTTAGTGGTTCCATATCCTGTAGATGTGTAGCATGGCAAGGACAAACATAAGAACACGTAGATATGACTGGTTGAGTGTTTCTTCTGGGCCTAACCATAAAAGATCTTTGGAATTCTGTAGCTCTGAATAGTCTCCATTAAAGCTATAATGGTTTACATATGTAAGAGCTACACAAAGAAAACCAAGTCCATCTCTTTTATCAGGCTAAGAGAGTAGAACAGCAGCTTTCCTTTCACCTGTTCTACAATAGTCTTCAGAAATATTTGCAATTAGTCCTTACATAGATATGGCATTTCAATGTCTTAAATTGGATTGTGTGGCTATATGCTTTAAAGTAGATTCTAATACTATATTGATTATTTTAATATATTATTAGGAACTCTGAAAATATTTGTTCAAATTTTGCTTCCTGTTTTGTACCAATATCCATTTTTACCGTTGTGTTGGCTGTATATTCATTGAAATTGAGTTTTTAAAAATTCTGTCTTGATTTTAACAGAATTTATTTAAATCCAGTGTGCTTGTTTTTTAGAATAAAACATATTTCATGGTATTTCATTCATTAATAATCATTGATTCCTCTTGCCTTCTATAAATCTATACTGAATAAATCTCAATATATTTCTTTGAATGTTTCTGCATTTTTAAAGTTTTTGAATTTGTAGTGACTGCATATTATATTTTTCTAAGGAGACAAATGTTCTTTTTTTCCCCTACAAGGCAAATTTAAAAAATTGTAAAAATGTGTGGTAAAATTTTCTTAACCTCTCCCCATAAATCTTGCTTGAGAATTTAGAATTTCTTTTTTATACTTGTACATTCTTAATGATAAAATATATTATAATTCAATCCTCCATCTAATGTAGGAATTTTGCGTGTGTATGTGTGAGGAAGATCAGCCCTGAGCTAACATCTGTGCCCATCCTCCTCTATTTTGTATATGGGATGCTGCCACAGCATGACTTGAGAGGTGTGTAGGTCTATACGACCATTAAGATTTTGAATAAGTGCTTTCAGTGGTAGTGAACTCACGACCTTCTTTGTAGGCATATTCACTATTGAGAAAAGTCTCATCATTAAAATACTTCGTTATATAGAGCTCAAATATGACCCTTTAGAACTTCAATCAGTTATTTCTAATCCTAACAGCTGAAATAACTCTGGGGGGAGAGAGACAGAGAGACATAGAGAGAATATCTTCTCTCAATGAAGAGTTATCAAAATAGTTGAGAAGTTTCACAAGAACCTCAAATATTGTGCTTTTCCCTGTTAACATATTATTGATTTATACTATTAATTTTGAAGAAGTGTTTTCAGAACATTTACAATTTGGGGAATGGAACATTTGATGGATTGAAGTTTGTCAAAATCTCTCTTAAACTATGTTGCCCAGAACTTATTGAGTTCTCATCAAAAGTGAAAAGTAAACAATAGAGTGGAACTGTCATATCTCTTACCTCCAATTCTGCTTTTATAATGGGAATGTCAGATCCTTGTCATCTCTGTTATCATTATTCAGGAACCATGTCAAAATCTGTCACTGTAGTGGACAGTTCCCTTAAGATATCACAACGTTACATACTTACCACTAACTTACCACTTTTGGTAACTAACTTTGCACTTTTGTGATATTCTCTTCTGCACACATAAATAATAAAGAATAACATTAGGCATTGGAGAAGGCGGGCTGCAGTGAAGATGTCCACGTCATCTACTTTGGGCTGAGATTCTGAAAAATGAATGCCAGAGAATTTCTATATTAACATCCAGACCAACTTTATTGCTATTTCTACAATAGAAGTTTTATGGTATATTTCAAGTAACCTGTAGGTCTATGACTAAGTTTCAATCTTAATAGATAGAGTTGAGGGATCCCATTACTCCTAAGTATCAGAGGGGTGGTATTGTAGCAGCCACTCAGAAGACAGTAAGGGACTGAATATCTCAGAGTAGGCCAAGAGTTGTGGAGATGCTTCTCCCATGGGTTTTGAAAAACACTCCAGTGTGGACACTGAATAAATCCTGAGGTCCACTCCAGTGGACCTCAGAGCAAATGAGGGAATCTTTGCCAAGTTAGAGGTCCACCCTCATCGCTTTGCTATCCCCTGTGAAGCCAAACATGATCTAGGGCAGTGATTGGCAGACTCTGGCCCACGGACCAAATCAAGTCTGACATATATTTTTGTAAGGCTTGTGATTTTAGAATGGATTTCATATTTTTACATCATTGAAAAAAATGTCAATGAGAATATTATTTTATGATGGAAAACTAATATGAAATTAAAATTTAAGTGTTCACAGAACTCAACTATTCTCATTCACATATGTATGGTCTAAAGCTGTCTTTTCATTGCAATAACAGAGATGAGTAGTTGCAATCAAGACTGTTTGTAGTGCAGTGATGCAGTTACGACTCAACATCATGTTGAGCGGCTCAACTCTCACAGCACTGCAACGCTTTGTTTTAGATCTTTGTTTTACTACCAGAAAATACCAATCATGTCAAAACAAGAAAAGAGGGAAAAAATAGAATTTGAATAAAACCTTTTAAGGTATTTTAAAGTGTGGATTATTTTATTATTGAATTATGTTTTTGTTATGCAATGACACTGTAGCTGTGCTAAAAGATAACAATATACACTGGCATTACCAGACTAGTACTCATCACAGTATTCTCAAATTATGGTAAAGCAACTCTAATAAAAATTATAAAGTTTAAAATTAAGTATCTCACCACAGAATTTCTTCATGAAAATAAAAAAGTGAAAATGAGGCTGCAACAAAAGTAATTCTTCAAGGGCTCATTTCTTAGTCAAGCAAGAGAAGCCATTGACCAATGGTGAGTTAAATTAAATTGTGTTTGATTGAAGCAGCCAAAGAAATGTGTCCAGAGAAAATAAACTTAAGCCCATTAGTCTTTTGGTGAAAACATTTGTTCAAAGAGTTGAAGACACTGAGAGGAATGTCATCAGACAAATAAAAACCAAGGCATTATCTGGTTATGAAAAATGACTGAATACACATACTTTTCCCTATTTCTCATAACAACTGCAGACTAAAACACTGTGGATGTATATAAAACAAACAGAAGAAAACTCAGAAATGTAATTAGAAGAATGTAAAGAGGCTAAGGTCCTTGGGACCCAAGGAATAACACATAGTGAAGTCCTTGGGACCCAAGGAATAACACATAGTGAAGTCCTTGGGACCTAAGGAATAACACATAGCGAATTCCTTGGATTTTCTTTTTGCCTAATATATCCCTGACCGGCTGTTGGAGAAACTCACAAATGTCAATGGGCAAAGATAAAATAACCCCCAAGGAAAGCCTGCTCTTTGTAACCAAAGGGCCAGGAATGGGCAGCCTAACAAGAGAGAAACTTTTAGATAATAACTCCCCTACTCCAACCAAACACCACAGAAAAAACTGAAGCCCCACTCCCACTATTCAGCAAAGACTGAGGAGCGTAGACATTCACCTTCACCCAACTAACAATGTACCCCTTCTATTCCTGGGTTGGTGTCAGTGAAGGTAAAGTGGAGAGCTTGAGCTTTCATTCCCACCCAGAAGCAGTGAGGCCACTTCTCCTCCCTTGTCAGAGTCAGTGGAGACCACAAGGAGAATCATAATGAGGTGGCCATCACTCTACCAGGTGTGGTGTCAACAGAGGACCAGAGGGGAACCTGCACTTTCAGCCCTATCCAGCAGTAACACAGTGCCTCTCTCCTTCTAGAATGTTAACAAGTGCTGAGTGGGGACCCCGTGAGGAAACCCCACCCACCAAACACAGTGGCCAGTGCCACCATAAGAAGAGGAGGCAGCAGATCTATGCACCCAGGTGAATGCTCTCCCAGCTGGTGCAAGCACCCATAATACCCCACAACTTCCAGCAGAGAGGGTGTGATCAGAAACATAGCTCCTGCTTCCCGCCAGAGGTAGCAGCTGGAATCTGTGACCTGATACTACCACAAATGCCCCAGCAAAAGATTAGTTCATCAAACACCATGAGAAACTACAGCAACAATTCAGAGCAGAAGAAGAACAACAATTCTCCAGAAACCAACCCTGAAGTCATAGAAACTTACAATCTAAATGACAGACAATTCAAAATAGCTGTCATAAAGAAACTCAATGAGTTACAAGAAACTCAGAAAGACAGTTCAATGAACTCAGGAGTAAAATTAATGAGAAGAAGGAATACTTCACCAAAGAGATTAAAACTATAAAAAAAAACAAGCAGAAATTCTGGACATGAAGTATACAATTAATGAAATAAAAAATAATCTAGAGTCTAATGTTATGGAGGAAAAATAATAAAAAATAGAGCTTATGTTATGGAGGAAAGAATTAGTGATTAGAGGATAGAAATACAGAATAGCTTCAAGTGGAGGAGGAGAGAGAATTAAGATTTAAAAAACATGAAGGAATTCTTCAAGAAATATCAGACTCAATTAGGAAAAGCAACATAAAGATTATAGGTACTCCAGATGGAGAACAGAGAGAGAAAGGAGCAGAGAGCTTGTTCAAAGAAATAGTAACTGAGAATTTCCCAAACCCGGGGAAGGAACTTGACTTACAAATACACAAAGTCAATAGACCTCATAATTACATCTTTTTGCTAAAAGAACTTCTCCAAGGCATATAATTGTAAAACTGGCAAAAGTCAATGAAAAAGAAAAAAATTAAGGGCAGCAAGGAAGAATAAAATAACCTACAAAGGAACCTCTATCAGGCTTTCAGTGGATTTCTCAGCAGAAACCTTACAGAATAGGAGAGATTGGAATGATACATTCAACATACTGACAGACAAAATCTTTCAGCCAAGAGTACCCTCTCCAGTGAAACTATCCTTCAGATATGATGGAGAAATAAAAGCTTTCCCAGATAAACAAAAGTTGAGGAAGTTCATTGCCACTAGACCTCCCCTACAGGAAATGATTAAGGATTCCCTCATTCCTGACACAAAAAGGCAAAGGTCTGCAAAGCTTTGAGCAAGGAGATAAATAGACAGACAAAATAAAAAAACTGCTGCTCTCTTTCAGAACAGGAAGGCAAATACCTGATTATAACATAAAATATAAAGGGAAGGAAAGCACCAAAAGTAACTATAAAAACTTCAACTTAGTCACAAATTCACAACATGAAACAGAATAACTCGTAACAACAGTAACTCAGAAGGGGAAGAGGTGAGGAATGGAACCTTCTTAGGCTAATGGAGACAAGAGGCTATCAGAAAATGGACTATCTATGAGATCTTTTATATAAACCTCAAGGTGGCCACTAAACAAAAAATCAGAGCAACTACAATTCATAAAAAAAGAGAAAACTAAGAAACCTTCCACAGAAAACCCCCAAAATGAAATGGCAGTCAGAAATACAAAGGAAGAGAAACAATGGAAATATAGACCAACCAGAAAAATACTGATAAAATGGCAGTATTAAGCCCTCATATATCAATAATGACTCTAAAGGTAAACAGATTGAATTCTCTAATCAAAAGACACAGAGTGGCTGGATGGATTAAAAAACAAGACACACAATATGTTAGCTCCAGAAAACACACCTCAGCTCTAAAGACCAATACAGGCTTAGAGTGAAGGGACGGAAGACGATACTCCAAGCAAATGGCAAACAAAAGAAAGCAGGTGTTTCCACACTTATATCAGACAAAGAAGACTTCAAGATAAAAGAGACTATGAGAGACAAAGAGAGGCCGTATATAATGATAAAAGGGACTTTCACCAAGAGGACATAACACTTATGAATATATATGCACCTAACACAGGAGCACCAAAGTATATAAAATAACTATTAACAGATCTAAAGGAGGAAATTTAGAGCAACACAATAATAGTACAGGACCTCAACACCTCATTTACATCAATGGATAGATCATCCAGACAGAAAGTCAACAAGCAAATAGTGGATCTAAATGAAACACTTTATCAGATGGACTTAATAGATATATGTAGAGCGTTCCATCCAAAAACAGCAGAATACACATTCTTCTCAAGTGTGCATGGAACATTCTCAAACATAGACCATATGTTGGGAAACAAGGCAAGCCTCAATAAATTTAAGAAGATTGAAATCATATGAAGCATCTTTTCCTATCACAATGCTATGAAACTAGAAATCAACTACAAGAAAGAAGCTGGGAAAGTCAAATATGTGGAGACTAAACAACATGCTACTGAACAACCATTGGATAAATGAGGAAATCAAAGGAGAAATTAAAAAATACATGGAGACAAATGAAAATGAAAATACAACATACCAACTCTTATGGGATGCAGCAAAAGTGGTTATAAGAGGGAAATTAATAGCAATACAAGCCCACCTCAACAAACAAGAAAAATCTCAAATACATAATCTTAAACTACACCTAACAGAACCAGAAAAAGAACAAATGAAGCCCGAAGGCAGCAGAAGGAGGGAAATAATAAAATTAGAGAAGAAATAAATGAAATAGAGACTAAAAAAACAGTAGAAAGGATCAATGAAACTAAGAGCTGACTAGTTCAGAAGATAACTGAAACTGACAAACTCTTTGCCAGGCTCACCAAGAAAAAGAGAGAAGGCTCAAGTAAATAAAATTAGAAATGAAAGAGGAGAAATTACAATTGATAATGCAGAAATACAACGGATTATAAGAAAATGCTATGAAAAACTAGATGCCCACAAATTGGATAACCTAGAATAAACGGATAAATTCTTAGACACATACAATCTCCCAACAATGAATCAAGAAGAAATAGAGAATCTGAACAGACCAATCACAAGTAAAGAGATTTAAACAGTAATCAAAAACCTCCCCCAAAACAAAAGTCCGGGACCAGATGGCTTCTCTGGAGAATTCTACCAAACATTCAAACATTTAATGCCTATCCTTCTCAAACTATTCCCCAAAATTGAAGAGAACAGAACGCTGCCTAACTTATTCTATGAGGCCAACATTACCCTGATACCAAAACAAGGCAAGGACAACACAAAGATGGAAAATTACAGGCCAATGTTGCTGATGAACATGGATGCAAAAATCCTCAACAAAATACTAGCAAACCGAATACAGCAATACATCAAAAGGATCATACACCATGATCAAGTGGGATTTATACCAGGGACACAGGGATGGTTCAACATCTGTGAATCAATCAATGTGAAACACCACATTAACAGAATGAGGAATAAAAATTACATGATCATCTCAATAGATGCAGAGAAAGCATCTGACAAGATCGAGTATCAATTTATGGTAAAATCTCTCAATAAAATGGGTACAGAATGACAATACCTCAATGTATTAAATGCCATATATGACAAATCCACAGCCAACTTCATACTTCCTGAAAAACTAAAAGCCATGTGTCTGAGAACAGGAACAAGACAAGGATGCCCACTCTCACCTCTCCTATTCAACACAGTACTGGAGGTTTTGGCCAGAGCAATTAGGAAATAAATAGAAGTAAAAGAATCCAAATTGGAAAGGAAGAAATGAAACTCTTGCTGTTTTCAGATGACATGATTCTATATATAGAAAACACTAAAGAATCCATCAGAAAACTATTAGAAATAATCAACAACTACAACAAAGTTGCAGGATACAGAATCAACTTACAAAAATCAGTGGCATTTCTATACACTAAGAACCAACTAGCACAAAGAGAAGTCAAGAATACAATACCATTTACAATCACAACAAAAAGAATAAAACATCTAGGAATAAATTTAACCAAAGAGGTGAAAGACACTGAAAACTATAACACATTATTGAAAGAAATTGAAGAAGACAGAAAGAAATGGAAAGATATTGCATGCTCCTAGATTGGAAGAATAAACATAGTTAAAATGTCCATATTACCTAAAGCAATCTACAGATTCAATGCAATCCCAATCAGAATCTCAATGACATTCTTCACAGAAATAGAATGAAGAATCCTAAAATTTATATGGAACAACAAAGGACCTCAAATAGCCAAAGCAATCCTGAGAAAAAAGAACAAAGTTGGAGGCATCACAATACCTGACTTCAAAATATACTTCAAAGCTATAGTAATCAAAAGAGCATAGTACTGGCACAAAAATAGACACACAGATCAATGGAACAGAATTGAAAGCCAAGAAATAAAACCACACATCTCTGGACAGTTAATCTTCATCAAAGGAGCCAAGAACATAAAATGGAGAAAAGAAAGTCTCTTCAATAAATGGTGCTGGGAAAACTGGACAGCCACATGCAAAAAGAATGAATGTAGACCATTATCTTGCACCATACATAAAAATTAATTCAAAACAGATTAAAGACTTGAATGTAAGACCTGAAACCATAAAACTCCTAGAAGAAAATATAGGCAGTACACTCTTTGACATCAGTCTTAGCAGCACGTTTTCAAATACCATATCTACTAAAGCAAGGGAAACAAAAGAAAAAATTAACAAATGGGACTATATCAGACTAAAAACCTTCTGCAATGCAAAGGAAACCATGAAAAAAATGAAAAGACAACCCACCAACTGAGAGAAAATATTTGCAAATCATATATCCAACAAGAAGTTAATATCCAAAATATATAAAGAACTCATACAACTCAATAACAAAAAAAACAAACAACCCAATAAAAAAAATGGGCAAAGGATATGAACAGACATTTTTCCAAAGAAGATATAGAGATGGCCAACAAACACCTGAAAAGATGTTCAACATCACTAATCATTAGGGAGATGTAAATCAAAACTACAATGAGATATCACCTTACACAAATCAGAGTGGCTATAATCACCAAGACAAAGAATAATGAATGTTGGAGAAGATGTGGAGAAAAGGGAACCCTCATATACTGCTGGTGGGAATGCAAATTGGTACAGCCACTATGGAAAACAGTATGGAGATTTCTCAAAAAATTAAAAATAGAAATACCATAGGATCCAGCTGTCTCACTACTGGGTATTTATCCAAAGAACTTGAAATCAACAATTCAAAGAGATTTATGCACCGCTATGTTCATTGCAGCATTACTCACAATAGCGAAGACATGGAAGCAACCCAAGTGCCCATCAACTGAGGATTGGATAAAGAAGACGTGATATATATATACACATATATAATGGAATACTACTCATCCATAAAAAAGGCAAAATAATCCCATTTGCAACAACATGGATGGACCTTAAGGGTATTATGTTAAAGCAAAATAAGCCAGACAGAAAGATAAACACCACATGATCTAACTCATATGTGGAAGATAAACAAACACATGGACAAAGATCTTGGTCAGATTAGTAGTTACCAGATGGGAAGGGGTTTGGGGGGTGAGAAAAATGGATAAAAAGGCACATATATATGGTGACGGATAAAAATAGTCTATTTCTGGTGAGTATGATGCAGTATATACAGAAACTGATAAATAATAATGTCCACCTGAAATTTCACAATGTTATGAACCATTATGACCTCAATATAACCAAAAAAAGAAAAAAAAACAGTAAGTAATCATTTGCCTTCCTTTTTGAAATTAAACAAATAAATTTGTACCTTAAGCACTGAATCAACCATAGGGCAAAATAAATGCTAATAAGTTCTTTGGGCAATTGCATAGGAAATTCCATCTTCTACCTATTCTTTTATTTTGAAAAATTTCATTCACTCCAGTCCTGCTCCAACTTCTGGGTCTGTATCCTTACTTCAATACACATCTCCTATTTTCTTGTATATGATGCCCTTCCCCACTCCAGTAACATCTGGGCAGGTACCCATGACCCATTGTTTTCCACTGCTCTTTTCTGATTTTGGACTCTTTAATTTTGTATTTAGTGCTACAGATCCTCACATCTCAACTGGGAAATGTAAATTATTTCTTTGACTCAACATTTCTCAGTACCGTCATCATTTTCAAGTGAAAAAAAAAACTTGTGCAGGCCTTTCTGCTATCTAGAAACCACGCAACCGGGGGTTGGTGAGGGTTGACTGCTTCACTACTGGCTGAGTGGAAAGCGTCATTAATAGGGTTAACAGAACTGCACATGGCTCTGTGCTCTGAGTGATTTGAGTGAAGGGCATTTACATCAGTCCTTGTCATTCTCTTGCATCTAAATATATACATTGCCACACAGGTAAAGTATTTTCACTTCTTTAATCCTGGATTGTCTACTGGGGTGTGGGAGTGAGTTACTCTGCATCAACTAGTTACTATGAGTTGTGGCACATATAAGCCATACCTAGCATCGTTACACAATAATTTGACAGCTCAACTGTATATGATAAATATAAAATTTTTTGACAGTGCTGGAATATTAGTTAACTGATACCACAAAATTTCAGGTTGCTGGCAAAGCAGGAAAAATGAAATGAATCACTGTTGGATTATTTCAGAAAAGGCTTCAAAAGCACAGTTCAGAAAAGGTATCTCAAGTAACTTAAGTATTAGGATTCTCCAGAGAAACAGAACATATATATATTCATTATGAGGAATGAGCTCACATAATTATGGAGGCTGAGAAGTCCCATGACCTGCTATCTTCAAGAGACCAGACAAGTCAGTGGTGTGATTCAGTCTGAATCTGGAGGCCTAAAAACCAGGAGAGCAGATGGTGTAAATCCCAATCTGAGTGCAGGAGATGATGAGATGAGATGTCCCAGCTCAAGCAATGAGGCAAGAAAAAAAGGAGTGAATTCCTCTTTCCTTTGCCTTTTGTTCTATTCAGGCCCTCAATGGTTTGGATGATGCCCATCCACATTGGGGAGGGTGATCTACTTTACTGAGTTCACTGATTCAAATGCTAATCTCGTCCAGAAGCATCCTCCTAGACATTTCCAGAAATAACATTTAATCTGGGCACCCCTTGAACTAGACAGGTTGACACATAGAAATTAACCATCACAGTGTCCATCCTCTTTAAACTTACTAATGTTTATGTAATGCTGTCTTGAGAGAACATGGACTGCGTTGTAAAGAATTACCAATGATCTTTCTTCTAGTATAAGCAAGTTATAATAAATTTTAACTCTGAATGTCTTAATAACCAATCTCTAAAATAAGAAAAAATTTACATTCAAAAATTGCATTCTAAAGATCTTTCTTTACCATTTATCTATTCCTAAGACTAACAACCCATATAAAATGGAATTTTGTTGTCTGTCTCAGTCTTTGAATAGGAAAAAAAACAAAAAACAGTGCTAGACTTCTGAGTGTTAGTGGAATTGCTGCCCTGAGAGAATAGAAACATACACTGTTTTGTGTTCGTTCTTTATAATAATGGAAAGGAAACACACACATGCACTCACCCACACACACACACACACACACACACACGCACGGGAGCAAAGACAGATGACATGACTTCAAGGCCTGGGTTCTCTCTCACAACTTTATGCCACTGAAAAGATTACTGCTCACTGGTGCTTACTTAATTCTAAGTAAAATCAGGTTGAAATAGATTAACCATGAGATTCTTTTCAGTGATGGTCAACTTATGGTTCTATGCTCGTAAAGAAGATAAAGAGAGAAATTCAGCTTAATGAGTTTCCTACAGTTTGCCACGATTAATTGTAACAGGGTTATATGGGAATTTATCCTACTCCTTCCTATATCTGAATGATTGATAGAAAGATCAGATGTGATGTTTATACCCACCATGGATATACCAGAAAGAGAGAGAAGATATTTTAAAGGCAGTGTTTAGTATGGAAATAATTATTATTTGTTTATATTTAATTTGAACTACAAATACAAAATCAATATGAAAAAATGAATACATTTCAAAGAAAAACAAGAGAAAAGATTATTTGCAAAATAATAAACAGCAGATGATGAATTCTGAAGTTTTGTTAAGATAAAAACAGTGCCTCACTCACACCTATGTGTTACTGACCCCCTTGTAGGCAGATACCTTACAAGAATACCATTGGCACAAACTTCCTGACAGCCAAACTCTGAGCCTTTCAATGATTTTGAAAAAGTGTTTTTGAAAGTAACAATCTGACCTTTTATTGTAGAAGCAAAAGATGTGATTCAAATTTTGAAATAAAGCCTATGGATTTAGGTTGCGATAATGAAGATATAAGTTTGAGAAGCTCACAGGAACTGGCCAGTCTCTGAGAAAGGACATGATGAGAGGACATCCAGGCCTCATAGAAACGGTAACTGGAGGATCACTCAAGGGCTTAAAACTTCTGCAGGAACTTGGTGCCATCTTGTCTCTTCAGTATTGAACCATGTGTGCTTCACTGAAGTGCTCTGGCAGCTCTGTCACCTCCTTTCTCAGTCTCTACTCCTCCTTGTTTCTACTCCTATCTTTCATCCTGCTATAGACTGACACTTACTTCCTTAGTTCTTTGCCCCATTCAGGAGAGAGATAATTTGAAGGGCTGAGCTGATTACTATTCCTTTTGCTCAGACACAGCTTTTGGATTTGCTTTTTTTAGGGTCACTGGCCCTTCACTATGGGATGTCCTTGGAAGAGTTGCCCTTCTCTTCGCCTTCAGCTGTGACTGGATCACTTGGGACAAAAAACAATGACTCCTGGTGAAGAGATCGTCTACAGCTCTTTGCCTCAGCAGAGTGCTAGAAAGGGCAGTTTACTTGAGGACAGGACACACGCATGGCTTTCTAGTTTAGCTTTATGCTCTAAAACCACTCTTCTAAAATTTTCAGGAGGCATTCGTGGTGAGCACCCAAAAGACAGAGAGTAGACTGAAGAGCTAAGCTAAAAAAACATAAAAGGAAGAAATAGGGTGTGTGGGGCTAAATGGAAAGAAGTCAGAGAACAGTGCCAAAAAGTGTAGGATGGATACAGGACCAGCTACATAATCTGCAAAATTTCAGTGCAAAATAAAAAGGCAGGGCCCCTTGCTGAAAAATTATTAAGAATTTCAAGACAATGACTGTGAAACATTAAACCAAGTGTGGGGCCCTACTGAGGGTGGGGGTCTGTGCAACTGTACAGGTCTCACGTCCATGAAACCTGCCCTGGATGGATACATAATTAATGCAAACAAAATAGACAGAACAGGAAGGAATCAAAAAAAAGTTGTGGAGGATGAATGAGAAAAAGGAGAATCGGGGGAAAATCACCAGGGGATGACATTTCTTATAAAGAGGTAAATGTGAACATATCCTTTCTGCTATTGTTTTGAAAATTATAATCTGAGAACTCATAGAAATATCATTAGGATAGATATAAAGTATCTTTGCTGTGACCTTCCTCAGAAGATTATGAAGGACTGAAAAATCCTTTTAAGAATGAAGAATGAATTCATTATGTTGATCTGAACATTCTCCTGACCAAGTGGAATACCCTATAAAATTCTTATTACAGGTTCAGAATTTTAAAATTGTAAACAGAAAGGTCAACTTTATTATATAATTACAAATAAACTCTAGCACATCCTAGTTTAGGCTCAGTATCACCATTTTCATGATCATTGTCTTCACAGAGCAGTTCCCATGACCTTGTGTGAAAACACAGGACATGGTGTTTTATATACAGAACCCCATTTAATGCAGACAGATGCTTGAAGCTGGAAGTCACTTAACACATCATGAGTCTGAGGAACAGAGAGCTTAAGGACGTTACATAAGGTTGCACAGTGAAGAACACCAAAGATTTTCTAATAGCTGATGTGTATTTTATTCCAAATTTAAAATTTGTGACCTGTCTGAAGCATTCACCACATACGTACTTCTTTCTTTGAATAAACTCCTCTTTCAGCTCCTGTGACCTCCTAATTTAGGCCATTTTTGCTGGGTCTCATCATTCGGTCAACATTTAAGTGGTTTACAGAAGAATAACCTCAAAATTGGTTTCAAGATAAATGAAAAAATATATAAAATTTAGAAATACAATGACAAGTTTTAAAAATCATTATTAGGAAAGGGATTATAATAACGTGATGTGCTTAAATTTTTCAAATATGTCTGTTTCGCCAAAATATTTAAAACGTCTAACTGAAAATTAATATAGGTTAGGAGATGAGTTAACTGAAGATTTACATTTGACTGAGAATCCAATAGAATTTTCTATAGAGAGTAATAAAAGAACTCACCTGTCTTTTCCAATAGATTTCCTGGAAATTAAAATGAATACATCATTACTTTAAAATAATATATAGAAGATGAAAATCTGAAGTTTTCTCTAGCGAATAAATGCATTATTATGTGGAGACAGAATCACATATAAAAGAATCAAATTTCATGACAAAAAGCATGAAGCTGAGAAATGAGCAATAAACAGAATAAAATCCTTTTTCATCTCTGCATCTGATCTTTACTTTGAAAGCCTACATGAAAAATCATACATTCTAAATGTAAATGTTACAAATGTTTTAAAAGAGAGGTTTTTCAGAAAATGTCTCTGAGGGTAATAATGTGGTCCTAAATGTCATTCAGATTATTTAACTATTGTTTTTGAAGGAAAAGTGATTTAAATAATTGAGATAAATTCCAAGAATTTAAGTAACTGACATGTAACCATCTTTACTTAATTGATCTGGCTTTAATATGACTCAGTCATATTCTCACTTCTTTTTGTTTATATTTTCATCTTTGGCATGCTAGAGACCAACAATTCCCTACTTATATCTCAGCCAAATGCCTGATGAATTGGATTTATTTATATAATCACTATGGGTACTGTTTGAGCAAGAAGTTTTGGTCCAGTTGTCCACCTAGGTAAATGATCATCTCATGAATTGGTACCTTTGGTCTTGCATCCAATCTTCTTCCTCCAAAAGTGACCAGATCACCTGCCTTTGTCTTAGCTATCGTGTACAGTTACACTTTTTTTCCCCCAATATTACACTGTAAATGCACTGGTAAATGTGAACAACAACTTATTGCTAAATCAGTTGCTGATTTTTCAATGTTCTTAAATTTTTCACACCACATATAATATCTACCACTCCATTCTTTTTTACTTTTTTTGTGAGGAAGATCAGCCCTGAGCTAACATCCATGCTAATCCTCTTTTTGCTGAGGAAGACTGGCTCTGAGCTAACATCTATTGCCAACCCTCCTCCTTTTTTTCCCCAAAGCCCCAGTGGATAGTTGTATGTCATAGTTGCACATCCTTCTAGTTACTGTATGTGGGACGCGGCCTCAGCATGGCCGGAGAAGCGGTGCGTTTGTGCGTGCCAGGGATCCTAACCTGGGCCACCAGTAGCAGAGCGCGTGCACTTAACCGCTAGGCCACGGGGCCAGCCCCATTCTTTTTTGACTATAAATTGATGTCTGTCTATAATAATGTTGTTTCATACCTCCCCTTCTGCCCATATAACTGTCATTTTCTGTCACTTATTTTTGTCCTCATATTTTTCTACTACTGAATATTACTCTGACATTACTCTGACATTATGTATATGACATATGCACAAAATCATAAGTAAGGAAATGACAAAAATTGTCTTAAATTTTAAAACTGATATATAATCATCAATGAGGAAGAGAACATGAAACTATATTTCTTTTTCAGTTATATTTGCATAATTTGGACTGTAAATAGATTCGTTAATAGTAGCAAAAATACTTCTGTGTAAGATACAGTCTTGTATATAAGAAAACACAGGAGAAACTTACCTGTACATTTCAATCATTCTACTGAAAAAACAACAGCAACAGAAAGATGTACATTAAATATTGCAATGGAAATAAATTTTTAAAATTAAAATCGAAGTAGTCCAATACTATATTCTTGCATAAAACATTCTTATATGAGGACAACTTGAATGATACCCCACTGATGGCCAGAAATAATCTTTTTCTATTCTCTATCCGTCTATGGGTGATCCGTGCTTGTTTATTTTTCCAAACAGAAAGGGTTAATCACTTACCCACAGTCTCATTATACATCGATTTCTTTCAGCACTTACTATGAATTGGAACCACAGCCACTAAAAGTTGAATCTCTACTCAACTCCTAAAACCCCCAGTCAGTGCATATTAAAATATTCACCATGGCAATGGTGAATTCCATAGCAATGTGTTACTTAAGCTTTTATTTCATTATTATACAGAATGGCCAGTATGAGAGTGTTGCTTTTCAATCTTATAAGGTGATTTTTCACAATTTTTAGAATGTAAACATCACACCTATTAATTGCTAATTTCTAGTTAAATTTGAAGTAAATGATGTTCTAA
Organism: Rhinoceros unicornis; assembly: GCA_028646465.1. Taxonomy (NCBI): domain Eukaryota; kingdom Metazoa; phylum Chordata; class Mammalia; order Perissodactyla; family Rhinocerotidae; genus Rhinoceros; species Rhinoceros unicornis. The sequence continues at coordinate 30,102,024 of CM053523.1, read as the reverse complement.
TGCCACATAGAAAAGGTTAGATTGAAGTGAGATCACTCTAGGACCTTGAATTACGAGGTTAGAGTAGAGAGAAGAACAAAATTGAGACTATGCAGAAAGCATATTATCCACGAGCACTACAGACAGGAAGAGGAGAAATATAGGGAGAGAGATAGTATCCCAAAATTTGAGTGCACTGGTAGAAGTGAGGAAGGAGAATGAGGTGGAAGAGAAAAGGAATATCTAATGAGAGAGAAGTTAATGAACTGAGAACCACTTTGGGGCAACTAATTGAGGAATGAGAAGAAATGAGAAGTCAGGTTGACCAGAGCTGAAAGAGTAACAGATCCAATTCTTATGCCTTGTAGCCTGGGGTCTGCTCTATCTTTGTGGCTCAAATACTTTTCTTACAGGCACTACACACATAGACTTAAGACACACACTCGTACATACGAGCACAAACAATAGCAGCAGTAACAAAAATAAAACTCACCTTCATGGCTCTCAAGCTTCAAAAATAAGTTTCCATAATGACCTGTTTGCTGAGTCACCATCTCAGGAATGAGTCTGTTTCACGTCTGTTACCAGGGACCCAAAGGAAATTCCTAAGTCTATTCTGAGCTGTATTGGCAGGATTCTGAAATGTCTCTGTGTTCCCTATACAAGCACAGAGGGAAGAGACTATACCACCCAGGGCAGTATCCCTGGCTCAGGGAGAAGCTTCAGTCACATGAACCAGGTTACTTGCTCCCGAGCTCTGTAGCTAGGTGGAGTTGGAATCAATCCAGAAGCAAGGAAGGAGACTCTGGACTCTGGACCTTATAGGATCATAAGATAATATTTTAGTTGTAGTTGTTCATTTGCATATTTGAATACAGGCACAAATAAATACATATACACAGAAAGATCAATTGATAAATGGCAGACTAGATTTCTGTTTTTTATTTTTTTCTCCATGCAAATCAACCCCAAAGAGACTGTCTAGTGTTAAAGAGGGAGAAATTTTATGTTCACTTGATAATTTATATAGACCAACAAAATTAAGCAGGGTTGTTACAGAGTAGTTCCTCTTCTTTTTCCTCAAAACTTTACCCCCTAATTCCAGTCTCCCTGCTCCAGACTATTCCTGCAGTCCACATTCAGGACTGGCCTCTATTCCCCTCTGATTCAGTAACCTTCTAAATCCCAACTGATGTGTTCGACCTCCACTCTGCCATGGATTTCTTTGTATCTCTCTGATCCTTACACTGGCTCACTAGGATCTTCAGTGGTGTCCCCAGAACTGCATCTCTGACTTCATCTCACACCATTTGATCACCTGCTCTCACCAGACCAGCCCCCTTGCTGTTCCCTGAATACTCCAAGCAGCTGTTGCTTTGTACTTATTCTTTCCTCTGCCTTAAATACTCTTCCTCCAGATTTTCACATGACTCTCCCCTTCACTCTCTCAGGTCTTTATTCACCTTTCCAGTGAGACTTACCATGGACAAACTGTCTAATATTGCCACCTCCTTCAGTCCTTACACACCTTTACTATACTCTGTTTTCTCCTTAGTATTTACTGCCATTTAATATACTCCATATTTAACTTACTTAAATGTTTATTGTTTCCCTCCATAAGAATGTAAACTCCTTAAAGGTAGGAGTTTGTGTCTGCTTTCTTCCCTGCTCTGTACTCACAGTGCCTGTATAGAACATGATTCAATAAGAATTTTAAATTAATTAAATAAGAGTGAGCTTTGCTGAGAAGATTGATTTACGGGTAGCTGAAATTACAGTGTCAAGAAAGTGTTTATCTTCTGTGGGATCAGTATCCCCAAGTAATGGTATCTCACCTAGCAGCACCAGCCTAGGAGGATGAAAGAAAATCTGGCAGATTCCAGGTATAGTCTTTCCATTCCACATCACCATGAAGGGAAGCTGTAAAGCCAGAAGTGATAGAAGGAAAATCAAAACATCTCTGAGATCTGTCTGAATAAAAATTTCCTATAGGGGTAGCATGGTAGACATTATCCCAAAGATTTCCCAAGGCATTAGGGTATCTGGCTGGTTGTTTAGTGTTTAGTCTCTTGTGTTTACCACTTTATGAACAAATTTCCAAAAGTTGTGCACATCATTGAAAAATAATTCATTTTTCAAAATAACTGATAAAATTACTTTTTATGTAGAGGCTCAAGGTAAAGATATTTATTCAATACCTTTTATGTTTGGGTATTACGGTTGGTATAGAATTTAACTGTAATCCTCCTTTAGGATATGTAAATAATGCCTTGAAAGTGTGTTTATATTCATTTTATTCATGATTAAGCAAATATATATTGAATATCTACTAAATGCATTATACCAGGTACTTGAGATATACCAGTAAAAAACAAAATACCAAACCACTAGTCATGCCCTTGTGAAGCTTACAATACAACAGGGTATAATCTTTGCTACAATAATGCTGTGCAACAAAACACAAAATCTCAGTGGCATACAAAAACATATATTCAGCTCATGATTCTATAGATCAGTGATTTAGGATCACTCAAATGTCTAGTGGTGACCTCTGACTGATTAACCTAGAATAACCTCAGCTAGCACAACCAGGTCTAGTTGGCTGTGTTCTATGTGTGTCATCCTCTAGTAGGCTAGCCTGGATATGTTTTGTGATGACAGCAGCGCAAGAGAAAAGAGAAACATGCAAGCACTTTACAAACTTCTGCTTACATCACAACTGTTAACATCTCTTGACTAAATAAAGTTACATGGTCAAATTCAGAATTAAGGAGAAGAGAATATATTCCACCTGTTAATGGGAAGAGGCTCAAAGTTGCAATGCAAAGAATGTGCATGTGGAGAAGGATGAAGAATTTGGACCATTAGCGAAGTTAAAATACCACTCGGGGGTTACAGAACATTAGAAGATGATAAGTGCTACAGGTAAGGAAAACAGGAGCTATGTATTGGAACTGCTGGCAGCTGGAGGGGGATTTCGGCTTGAATAGGGCAGCCTGGATAGGCCTCTGTGAGAAGGTAATACTTGAGCAAAGACTGGGGAGGCGAAAGACTTACATAAGTGGATTTCTGGGTGAAGAATTTTCCAGGCAGAGAAAACAACTACAACAAAGACCATAAGGAAGGAATGTGCCTGGTGTTTTCAAGGAATATAAAGGGGCTGATACGAGTAGTGTGAAGTGAGTCAAGAGGACAATAATAAGAGAAGAGATCAGAAAGGTAACAGGTCTTGTAACAACTAGTAAGCCACTAACAGGACTTTGATTTTAACTTGAGTCAAATAGGGAGATACTATGGGTTATTGAGAAGGGAAATCACATGTCTGAATTAAAACATAAAACAATCAATCTTGCTGTTATACTAAGAATAGACAGTAGTAGGAGGAAAAGAAGAAGCAAGGAGACTATTGCTAAAGTGGTCCAGGCAATAATTGATGGTACTTTTGTATAGCTGTCTAGTTTGTGAGCTGCTAAAGTGGTGAAATGTGGTTGAATCTGCAGCAGTTTTTTCTCCAGGGGGCAAGGGATGACTCCAGAGGAGTACCAATGCCTAGGCTTTAAGGAGCATGAATATGGGGGAGAATATCATGCAGACCAGAGTTAAAAGGACTAAAGATGCACCTGAGAGAATGTCTAAAATCCAGAGAGAGGAATAAAGGTGAACAGAAATAAAATGGGAGGTGTTTGCAGAAAAAAAAAAAGCACTATGTAATAGTTTAGTTGTATATTGATTAACTAGAGGGCTTCTAAGTGGCACTTATTTAGATAATAAGAATTTATTAGATGAGAGTGTTACTCAGCCAAGTGTAGTAGATCATAATTTTTGGCCCTTTGCCTTAGGTATTTGCTTTCCCTATTGATGTCTTTAAATCCATATTCTGTACCTGCACACACATTTTCCTTTCCTTCAGATTCCAGAATCTTTGTCTCTAGCACACATGGCTTAGATGTGATCTAACAAAACCAGTCAGTCACATGACTGAGAAATCTGGGTCTAAACAATTGGCAAGCCTTAGCTCTGATTTCATCTCCTAATTTTTGGAATAACAGGAATGTAAGATATCTTAGTATTTCAAATACAAACTAAGATAAAAGGATACATATTGAAACTGGGGACTTTTCACAAACATTGGAATAGAGGAACTAACACTGTCATATACAAGTGAAATGATTGTATATTGAGAAATTGAAAAAAAATCCACAAATTATTGGAATTGATGTTTACCAAGGTTACTTGATATATGAAAAATATTAAGAAATCAACGTATTTCTATAGAACGAAAACATATACAACATACAATTTGAAAAAGGGATACAATACATTATTATCAAAATCACAAAATACTTAGGAATAAATGCTTAAAAAAACAGTTCAAAACTTCAGTGTTCTAAGTTCATGTTTAAAAAGTAAAAGAGATGTAAGTTCTTACAAAATTGATGTATGGATTCAATGAAGTCCCAATCAAAATCCTAGCGTAAGACTTCTGCTTTGGAGCAAGACGGGGTGACAGAGGCTTGAAACAAATTTTTAAAAAACTGAAAAAATATATGAAAAAATAATTTTTAAGACATTGGGCATCAGACATTGAAGGACGGTGATACTGAGAGATGGAAAACAAAAATAGTGAGCCCTACAGTTGCCCCAGCTTACTGCCTAGAGGAAGTTTCTAGGCCATAGAGCAGGGAGATGGAATCCCAGCTGAGCCCAGCTCTCTCCCTGGTTTGATGAGATCCATCTGGGAGTCCAGGGAAGCCAAGACTGGCTGGAGTTGGCAAAGTTCCAGAGAGGAGATCTCTGCACAGAGAGAGAGAGAGAGCTCCAGAGATCTGCTGGGGGTTTCCCTTAAGTCTTTAGTTGAGTACTGAACAGTGCATGTATATGAGGAAACTACCCAAGGCTGGAGAAGGAACCGCCTGAGAGGATTAGAGGGAACAATCAATGGAGCTCACACAGGGTCCAGAATTGTTCTTCTTTCCACCAGTCAAAGTGGAAAACCATACAACACGTGGAGCATCAGGTAGAGCGCTCAGAATAGTTTTATGTTAGTAAGTGGGAAAAATTTAGCCCTACACTAGGCACAGATTCTGATTCTTCCTAACAAATCCTAAAAACAATGTCAAAAGGATCAAACTGATACCATTAACTGTTTTAGAATAAAGCTGAAAACTATTCACAGGAATACAAAAATATCTGTCATCTAATAAGGAAAAATTCACAATGCGTGGCATCCAATTAAAAGTTACCAGCTGTGCAGAGAAACAAGAAAATATGACCAAAAAAGAGGAGAAAAATCAATCAATTGAAAAGTAACCAGATGTGATACAGATGATAAGGACATTAAAAGTTATTATAATCAGTAGATGAGGACATTAAAAGTTATTATAACTACACTCCATATGTTCAAGAAGCTAGAGGAAAGACTGAACATATTAAGTAGAGATATGGAAGACATAAAAAAAGGCCCATATCAAAATTCTAGAGAGGACAACTGTAATGTTTGACATGAAAACTACACTGTATGGGATTAACCACAGGTTACACGTTGCAGAAGAAGAAATTAGTGAATTCGAAGACAGTATAGAAACTATCCAAAATGAGATACAGAGAAAATAAAAGATTGAAAAAAATAAACAGTGCATCGTGAACTGTGGCAAAATGCAGATGGGCTAAAACATGTGCAATTGGAGTTCCCAAAATGACAGAAAGCGGGCCAGAAAAATAATAGAAGAAATAATGACCCAAACTTTCTCAAATTTGATGCAAATTCATTCACACATCTGAGGATCTCTAAAAATATAAATCAAAAATTTAAATCAAAAATATAAATCTAAAAATTATAATCAAATGATTATAATCGTACTCTTCCATATTTTACCAGGATTGGTCTATATGACCAATTGAAACAGCAGAAGTGATAGTATGTCGCTTCCAAGATCAGGTTTTAGACAACGTTGCAGCTCCAATCTCTCTCTTTCTCTTATCCCTTGCTCTGAGGGAAGCCATGTGCCATGTCTTATAGACACTAGGTGGCTCAGTGGAGAGACTTACATGATGAGGAACTGAAGCCTCCAGTCAACAGCCATGTGAATGAGCCTTCATGTAAGCAGATCCTCCAGCCCCAGTCAAGCCTTCAGATGACTGCAGCCCTAGCCAACATCTTGACTGCAGCCCCATGAGAGACTATGAGCTGGAACTACCCAGCAAACTCCTCCCCAATTCTTGACCTGAGAGATAATATGCACTTGTTTTAAACCACTAACTTTTGGGGTAATTTGTTGCACAGTAATAGATAACTAATTCACTGGGACCCTGTCCTAAGGAGTGTAGCTCCTCTGTGGATTGCAGTTACTTCACTTACCACCACAGTCCCAGAAATGCATGCCTATATTGAGAATATATCTTGTAGTTTTTCTTTGAATGCAGCAGCTTTACACTTGATATATGACTTTCTCTCAGGTTAATTACATTACATATTTGAAGACACAGAATAGCCTGCCTTGACCCTCAAAATTAATCTCTATCTTCTCTGATACCAGAATCTGGCTATTTCCAAAACACTGCCCATCAAGGCATTATCCCAGCTTGAAGTTTAATTGATAAATCATAGACACTTACTCCAGTATAGGGAACTAGTAATTTCCGTGTGAGATTTTGCCTCCACAAATGCCAATTCCCCTTGTTCTACCTGCCTACCTGAGACCATAAGACAATCATGGGAAGAAACTGAGAGGTAGAGGCTGAGGACACTGAGTTCTTATAGGACTATTGCTTGTTTCTGCCTTATACCTCTTTCTATTTTTCTCTTAGTTACAGATGCCTTGGCCATAGACATAGGGTAATTTTGGACAGCACAATCATGTGCTCTATTTCATGAATTTGAAATGTATATTGACAATCAAAAGGATAGAAAGTGTTTTAAGTCCCTTGACAACATTTGAAAGAGAAAAGAAAAATTTCCCCTTTTCTCTGAAGGTCTCTATATCACCTGTTAATGGGGAAGAAAAACTTGCCCAGAAAGAATGTCCTCACCAATGCTAATTTCCAAGAATGGTCACCCAAAGCCTAAAACATAACTTATCTATGCTTCCTGCCTCAGACTTTCTCAGGCAGTAGCAATTGGAGACTTACCCTCATCAAACTTTCTTATTTTTCAGCTTTATGGAAGGAAGCTCTGTATTCTCCTTACCTCCATAACTTTATAGAAAGGTGAGGGATAATCCTAAGAGAGGTGCTTCCTACTGTTCTTGAATTAGGCCAACTCAAACATCGTTTATCCACCTTGAGTAGAATGAGAAGACAGGTAGAGAGAATGGGATTAGGGAAAGATCTGCAGACTTCATTCATTTCACAACCATCAAAAACTATAAAGTTAATCCCAAGCCCTGCTTAGTGAAGATAAAAAATCTTCAAATTTTGGCCAGCCAACCAGCCATGTACCAAACTTCATTGTCATTGCTGAGAAATACATATTCTGAGTGATACAGCGCAATGAAGCACTGCATCAAAGTCCACCTGGCTACTCAACTGGATTGAAATACTAACTCTACTTCTAGATCAGCAGTTCTCAACTCCAGTTAACCATTAGAGTCACCTGAAGAGCTTTGTAAAAGCTTGCCAAGGTCTCACCTCTAGTCAAATAGAAGTTTCGCAGGGGTAGGGGGAAAGGAGAGAAGGTAGGACCATGAATCAGTAATTTAAAAACCATTCTCACCTAGGATTAAGAAGCACAGGCCTAGGCTGCCATCTCCATGCCTCCTATTCCTTATCCATCAGCTCATGCTGAGCCTTCAAGGCAAGGGGAGGTGGAAGGGATGGCACTGTTTAAGGACCCTGTTATCTCACCAGCCACAGAGGGAAAAGACAGGAAGTGTTTTGAACTCTGTTCTTCTCATTAAGGTTTTTACCACAACTAATTGAGTGTTCTTTATCCATATCTCTATCTTCATAAAGATACTGTGGTGCCTCTCCCATAAAACTAGCTATATGCCACTAGAAATCACGAGGGCAGTTAAAGTATAATTGATCTTTGAGTAAAGCTATGGCAGAGTCCTTTGATACCATCTTGACTGTCTTATTTCATTTCCCCTATTTTCTAAATACTCTGACTTCAAAGAATGTATAAGGCAAGCATGATCTTTGAAATGAGATTGCAAGAATAAGAGCTAACTTGTGAAGAAATGGAAAGTCATTACTCTTTGATTACGCCAAATGAAATTTACAGCCATCTTATACATGTGGAGGAGCCAGTCTGGAGTCTCTAACATGTGTTATATTAACTAGTCTATTGAATTTCTTGTATTGTTTTTAGATAAAGTTAGAGGATAGTGAGCTCTACATGTCATTCTAGTATGTAAGTTTATGAATCAGTTCTGGAGGAATTTTCTGGCCAAAATTCTCACTCTTACCTGATTTTCATAAATCTTTCCTGCTATATTCATTATTTCTAACTTTCAATATTCTGTGAAGCTCAGTATATTGAGGTATCTAGGTTTTCATCTCAACTTGTAATCTTTAGGAAAATCTTCTCATAATCTCAAATCTATTGATAATCATTAAAATTTCATCTCTATGTCAAAATTGTCAGATTTTAAAGGTTGGCCTTTCCTTGCCCCCCTTCTCAGTTGTTGGACTGGTCTTGGCCAAGTGAGTGTTTTGTGCTATGAAATATAGGCTGCTGAACACATTAGATATTCCTTTTGTGTTTGTCTGTGAGCTCACAGAGGCATTTCTATCAAAAAAAAAAAAAAGAGAGAGAGAGAAATAAATTCTTTTAGGTCTAGCAAGGTTAGTAATGTCTTAGATCTAGCACTTTTAAGTACTGGATTTGGAACCATTTTTTAAATTTCAAAATTAAAAAAAAGGCTTGATTTTATTCTCTGTGGATTTTCCAAAATCATACATGTAGCCTCAGTCACTAGTCACTTAATAAGAAGAGATTTCTTGTTTTTTTTCTTTTTCTTTCCAGATTTATTGAGATATAATTGACACACAATATGTGTAAGTTTAAGGTGTACAACTGTTTATTGGATACATTTATAAATTGCAAAATGATTACCACAATAGTATTAGCTACCACCTCCATCCCATCATATAGTTACCATTTCTTTTTTGTGGTGAGAACATTTAAGATTGACTCTCCTAGCAACATTCAAGTATATGATACAGTATTACAAGCTATAATCACCATGCTATACATTAGATCCCCAAATTTGTTAATCTTATAACCGGGAATTTATACCCTTTGAGCAATATTTCCCCATTTCTTCCACCTCTCAGCCCCTGGTAACCACCCTTCTACTTTCTGTTTGTCTGACTTTGTCCTTTTTAGATTCCACATACAAACGATATCACACAGTATTTCTCTTCCTCTGACTTATTTCACTTAGCATACATAATGCTCTCAAGGTCCATCCAAGTTATCAAAATGGCAGGATTCCCTTCTTCCTCATGGCTAATAATATTCATATATATATATATATACATATACATATATATATGTATATCATATCTTATTTATCCATTCATCTGTTGATGGGCACTTAGATTGTTTCCATATCTTGGCTATTGTCAATAATTCTGCAATAAACATGGGAGTGCAGATATACTTTTTGGTATCCTGTTTTCATTTCCTTTGGATATATACCCAGAAGTGGGATTGCTAGATTGTAGTTCCATTTTTAATTTTTTGAGAACACTCCATACTGTTTTCCATAGTGGTGGTACCAATTTGCATTCCCAACAACAGTGTGCTAGCATTCCCTTTTCTCCACATCCTCACCATCACTTGTTGTCTCTTGTCTTTTTGATGAAAGCCATTCTAACTAGTGTGAGGGGATATCTCACCATGGTTTTGATTTGCATTTTCCTGGTGTTTAGTGATGTAGAGCTCCTTTGCATGTACGTATTGGCCATTTGGATGTCTCCTTTGGAAAAACATATGTTCAGTTTCTCTGTCCATTTTTTAATTGAACTGTTGAATTGTTTGGGGTTTTTTTTTTTGCTATTGAGTAGTATGAGTTCTTTATATATTTTGGATATTAACCCCTTATCAGATATATGATTTGGAAATATTTTCTCCCATTTTGTTGGTTTCCTTTTCATTTTGTTGATTCTTTCTTGTGCTGTGAGAAAGCTTTTTAGTTTGGTGTAGTCTCACTTGTTTATTTTTGCTTTCATTGCTTGTGCTTTTGCTGTAATATGTAAATTGCTGCTGAGACCAATGTCAAGGACCTTTTTCCTTATGTTTTCTTCTAGAAGTTTTATTGTTTCAGGTCTTCAATTTAAGTCTTTAATCCATTTCAAGTTCATTTTTTGTGAGTGGTGTAAGGAAAGGGTCCAATTTCATTCTTCTGCACGTGATTATCCAGTTTTCTCATCACCATTTATTGAAGAGACTATCCATTCCCCATTGGGTATTCTTAGCTCCCTTGTCAAATATTAGTTGATCATATATGCAGGGGTTTATTTCTGGGCTCTCTATTCTGTTTCATTGGTCTATGCGCCTATTTTTATGCCAGCACTATACTGTTTTGATTGCTATAGTTTTGTAGTATAGTTTGAAATCAGGAAGTGTATGCCTCTGGCTCTGTTCTTTTTTCTCAGAATTCTTTTGGCTATTCTGGGTCTTTTGTGGCTCTTTTAAATTTTAGGATTGTTTTTTCTATTTCTGTGAAAAATGTCATTGGAATTTTGATAAGGGTTGCATTGGATTGATAGATGGCTTTGTGTAACGTGGACATCTTGATAATATTAATTCGTCTGACCCTTGAACATAAGATACCTCCTTGGTTAGATTTTTCCTCAGTATTTATTGTTTTCGTTGCTATTGTAAATGGGTTTGCTTTCTTTATATATTTCAGATGTTTTGTTGTTGGTGAATAACACAACTGTTTTCTGTATGTTTATTTTGTATCCTGCAACTTTACTGGATTTGTTGATTAGTTCTAGCAGTTTATTGGTTGAGTCTTTAGGATTTTCATATATAAGATCATATCATCTTCAAACAAAGAAAATTTTACTTCTTCTTTCGTATTTGTATGTTTTTTATTTCTTTTTCTTGCCTGATTGCTCTGTCTAGAATTTCCTGTATTATGTTGAATTGAAGTAGTGACAGTGATCATCTGTCTTGTTCATGATCTTAGAGGAAAAGACTTCAACTTCTCACCATTCGGTAGGATGTTGGCGGTGGGTTTTTTCATATATGGCCTTTATTGTCTTGAGTTATGTTGCTTCTATACCTAATTTGCTATGTGTTTTTATCATGGAAAGATGTTTTACTTTGTCAAATGCTTTTCTGCATCTATTTAGATGATCATATGACTTTTATTTCATTCTATTAATATAGTGTATCATCTTTTTTCCTTTTTTTATTTTATTGAGGTCATAGTAGTTTATAACATGGTGAAATTTCAGTTGTACATTATTATTTGTTAGTCATCATATATATGTGCCCCTTCACCCCTTGTGCCCCCCACCCTCTTCCCCTCTAGTAACCACTAAACTGCTCTCTTTGTCCTTGTGTTTGTTTGTCTTCCACAAACGAGTGAAATCATACGGTGTTTGTCTTTCTCTGTCTGACTTATCTCGCTTAACACAATACCCTCAAGTTTCATCCATATTGTTGCAAGTGGGACGATTTTGTCTTTTTTATGGCTGAGTAGTATTCCATTGTATATATATACCACATCTTCTTTATACATTCTCCAGTCAATGGACACTTGGGTTTCTTGCACTTTTTGGCTATGGTGAACAATGCTGCAATGAACATAGGGGTGCATAAGTCTCTTTGGATTGTTGATTTCAAGTTCTTTGGATAAATACCCAGTAGTGGGATAGCTGGGTCATATGGTATTTCTATTTTTAATTTTTGGGAAATCTCCATACTGTCTCCCACAGTGGCTGCACCAGTTTACATTCCACCAGTGTATGAGGGTTCCCTTTTCTCCACATCCTCTCCAATATTTGTTATTTTTTGTCTTGGTGATTATAGCCATTCTAAAGGGTGTAAGGTGATATCTCAATGTAGTTTTGATTTGCATTTCCCTGATGATTAGTGATGTTGAACATCTTTTCTTGTGCCTATTGGCCATCAGTATGTCATCTTTGGAAGGCATCAGTTCATATCCTCTGCCCATTTTTTGATTGGGTTGTTTGTTTTTCTGTTGTTGAGTTGTGTGAATTCTCTATATATTTTGGAGATTAACCCCTTGTCAGACATATGATTTGCAAATATTTTCTCCTAGTTTGTGAGTTGTCTTTTCATTTTGTTCCTGGCTTTGTTTGCCTTGCAGAAGCTATTTAGTCTGATGAAGTCCCACTTGTTTATTTTTTCTTTTGTTTTCCTTGTCTGAGTAGACATGGTATTCAAAAAGATCCTTCTAAGGCTGATGTCAAAGAGTGTACTGCCTATACTTTCTTCTAGGAGTTTTGTGGTTTCAGGTCTTACCTTCAAGTCTTTGATTCATTTTGAGTTACTTTTTGTGTATAGCAAAAGATAATGGTCTACTTTCATTCTTTTGCATGTGGTTGTCCAGTTTTCCCAACACCATTTATTGAAGAGACTTTCCTTTCTCCATTGTATGTTCCTAGCTCCTTTGTTGAAGATTAGCATCTGTAGTTGTGTGGTTTTATTTCTGGGCTTCCAATTCTGTTCCATTGACCTGTGTGTCTGTTTTTGTAACACACCATACTATTTTGATTCTTCTAGCTTTGTAGTATATTTTGAAGTCAGGTATAGTGATGCCTCCAGCTTTGTTCTTTTTTCTCAGGATTGCTTTAGCTCTTCAGGGTCTTTTGTCACCCCATATGAAGTTGAGGATTCTTTGTTCTATTTCTGTGAAGAATGTCATTGGGATTCTGATTGCATTGAATCTGGAGATTTCTTTAGGTAGTATGGACATTTGAACTATATTTACTCTTCCAATCTATGTGATGCAATATCTTTCTATTTCTTTATATCATCATCAATTTCTTTCAATAATGTCTTATAGTTTTCAGTGTATAGGTCTTTCACTTCCTTGGTTAAATTCATTCCTAGATATTTTATTCTTTTTGTTGTGGTTGTAAACAGGATTGTATTCTTGAGTTCTCTTTCTGTTAGTTCATTATGAGAGTATAGAAATGCAACTGATTTTTTTAAGCTCATTTTGTACCCTGCAACTTTGTTGTAGTTGTTGATTATTTCTAACAATTTTCCAATGTATTCTTTAGGGTTTTCTATATATAAAATCATGTCATCTACAAACAGCAAGAGTTTCACTTCTTCCTTGCCAGTTTGGATACTTTTTATTTCTTTTTCTTGCCTAATTGCTCTGGCCAAAACCTCCAAAACTATGTTGAATAGTAGTGGCAAGAGTGGGCACACTTGTCGTGTTCCTATTCTCAGAGGGATGGCTTTCAGTTTTTCCTAATTCAGTATGATGTTGGCTGTGGGTTTGTCATATATGGCCTTTATTATGTTGAGGTACTTTCCTTCTATACCCATTTTATTCATAGTTTTTATCAAAAATGGATGTTGGATCTTGTCAAATGCTTTATCTGTGTCTATTGAGATGATGACGTGGATTTTATTCCCCATTTTGTTAATGTGGTGTATCACATTGATTGATTTTCAGATGTTGAACCATCCCTGTGTCCCTGGTATAAATTCCACTTGATCATGGTGTATGATCCTCCTGATGTATTTGCTGTATTCAGTTTGCCAATATTTTGTTGAGTATTTTTGCATCTATGTTCATCAGCACTACTGGCCTGTAGTTTTCCGTCTTTGTGTTGTCTTTGGCTGCCTTTGGGATTAGGGTGATGTTGGCCTCATAAAATGTGTTAGGAGGTGTCTATCTTTTTCAATCTTTTGGAAAAGTTTGAGAAGGATAGGTATTAAATCTTCTTTGAATATTTGGTAGAACTCTCCAGAGAAGCTGTCTGGTCCTGGACTTTTATTTTTTTAGGAGGTTTTAGATTACTGTTTCAATCTTTTTACTTGTGATTGATCTGTTCAGATTCTCTATTTCTTCTTGGTTTAGTTTTGGGAGGTTGTATGAGTCTAAGAATTTATCCATTTATTCTAGATTGTCCAATATGTTGGCATATAGTTTTTCACGGTATTCTCTTATGATCCTTTGTATTTCTGTGGTATCTGTTGTAATTTCTCCTCTTCCATTTCTAATTTTATTTATTTGAGTTTTCTCTCAATTTTTCTTAGTCTGGCTAATGGTTTGTCAATTTTGTTTATCTTCTCAAAGAACCAGCTCTTTGTTTCATTGATCCTTTCTACTGGTTTTTGTTTTTTGGTTTCAACTACATTTATTTCTGCTCTAATTTTTATTATTTTACTCCTTCTGCTGACTTTGGGCTTTGTTTGTTTTTCTTTTTCTATTGCTATTACGTGTAGTTTAAGATTGCTTATTTGGAATTTTTCTTGTTTATTTAGGTGTGCCTGTATTGCTATGAATTTCCCTCTTAGCATTGCTTTTGGTACATCTCATATGAGTTGGTATAGTGTATATTCATTTTCATTTGTCTCCAGATATTCTTTGATTTCTCCTTTAATTTCTTCATTGATCTACTGGTTGTTCAGTAGCCTGTTGTTTAGTCTCTAATATTTGTCTATTTCCCAGGTTTTTTTCTTGTAGTTAATTCCTAGTTTCATAGCATTATGGTTGGAACAGAGGCTTGATGTGATTTCAGTTTTCTTAAATTTATTGAGGCTTGCCTTGTTTCCCAACACATGGTCTATCCTTGAGAATGTTCCATGTGCACTTGAGAAGAATGTGTATTTTGCTGATTTTGGTTGGAGTGTTCTATATATATCTACTAAGTCCATCTGGTCTAGTTTTTCATTTAGTTCCACTATTTCTTTGTTGACTTTCTGTCTGGTTGATCTATCCACTAAAGAAAGCGGAATGTTAAGGTCCCTGCTATTATTGTGTTGCTGTTAATGTCTCCTTTTAGGTCAATTAATAGTTGCTTTATGAACTTTGGTGCTCCTGTGTTGGGTGTGTATATATTTATAAGTGTTATATCCTCTTGGTGAAGTGTTCCTTTTATCATTATATACTGCCCCTCTTTGTCTCTCATTACCTGTTTTATATTAAAGTCTATTTTGTCTGATATAAGTGCGGCAACACCTGCTTTCTGCCATTAGCTTGGAGTATCATCCTTCATTCCTTCACTCTGAGCCTGTGTTTGTCTTTAGACCTGAGATGTGTTTCCTGGAGGCAACATATTGTTGGGTCTTGTTTTTTAATCCATCCAGCCACTGTGTGTCATTTAATTTGAGAATTCAATTCATTTAGATTTAGAGTGTCTATTGATATATGAGAGCTTAATGCTGCCATTTTATCACTTGCTTTCTGGTTGTTCTGTATTTCCCTTATTTCTCATCCTGTGTATATCAGACTGCCAATTCAGTTTGGTGGCTCTCTATGATGGTTTTCTCAGTTTTCTCTGTAGTTACATTTGTGTCTGTCTTCTGAGTTTTTGTTTAGTGGTTACTGTGAGGTTTGTATGAAAGATCTTGTAGATGAGATAATCCATTTTCTGATAGCTTCTTATTGTCTTAGTCTAAGCAGGTTCCACCCCCACCCTCTTCCCCTTCCAAGATGTTGTTGTCACAACTTATTCTGTTTTGTGTTGTGAGTTTGTGGTTTAAAGGAAGTGATTATATTTATTTTTAATGTTTCCTTCCCTTTATCTTGAGAGTTATAATTAAGTGTTTGCTAATCTGCTCTGATAGAGAATTGCAATTTTCTGGTTTTGTCTGCCTATTTATCTCCTTGCTCAAAGTTTTATAAACCTTTGAATTTTTGTTTCAGGTAGGAGGGCTCCCTTCAACATTTCTTGTAGGTCAGGCCTAGTGCAATGAACTCCCTCAGCTTTTGTTTGTCTGGGAAAGCATTTATTTCCCCATCATATCCAAAGAATAATTTCTCAGGATAGAGTATTCTTGGTTCATAGTTTTTGCCTTTCAGTATTTTGGATATATCATTCTACTCTCTCCTAGCCTATAACGTTTCTGCTGAGAAATCTGCTGAAAGCCCAATGAGGGTTCCTTTGTAGGTTCCTTTCTTCTGTGTTGCTACCTTTAATATTTTTTCTGTGTCATTGACTTTTGACAGTTTTAATATTATGTGTCTTGGAGATGGTCTTTCTGCATTGATGTAATTAGGAGTTCTATTACCTTCATGTAATTATGTCTGCTTCCTTGCACAAGTGTGGGAAGTTCTCAGCTATTATTTCTTTGAATAAACTCTCTGCTCCTTACTCCTCCTCTTCTGCCTCTTGGATATCTTTAATTCTTATGTTACTTTTCCTAATTGAATAAGATATGTCTCGAAGAATTTCTTCATTTTTTAAAAACCTAAGTTCTGTCTCCTCCTCCACCTGAATTATTTCTAGGTTTCTATCTTGGACCTCACTAATTCTTTCCTCCATAAGGTCTACTCTATTTTTATCTTATCTCATTAATTGTGTTCTTCATATCTAGAATTTCTGTTTGTTTTGTTTTTAGAGTTTCAATCTCCTTGATGCAGTGCTCCTGTCCATTAATTTTATTCCTGAGCTCATTGAACTGTCTGTCTGAGTTTCCTTGCAGCTCATTGAGTTTCTTTATGACAGCCATTTTGAATTCTCTGTCAGTTAGATTGTAATCGGTGACTTCAGATTTGGTTTCTGGAGAGTTGTCATTTTTCTTCTATTCTGCCCTGTTACTATAGTTCTTCATGATGTTTGATTAATTATTCCTCTGTTGGAGCATTTGTGGTAGTAATCACTTTCTCTTATTTGGGTATGGTTTTGGTTACTTTGGTTCTGATTGCCTGAGTCTCGTGTTTCTCCACTGGCTCTCTGTGGGCTTGGATGCTGTTGTCCCATCCACCACCTGCATTGCTGTTCTCCAGTTGTGTGTGGTTGTTGGTTGCACAGCTGCCAGGGGTGCTCGGTTGATGAGTGTTGCTGTAGCTGGCAGGGCCCAGAAGACCCAGTGACTTGTATGTACCCTCTGCTGCTGGAGTTGGTCTTGGGGTGCTTCCACTGGGGGCTAGATGCTTCTGCCCTGTCTCCTCACAGTTTTGTGGGTTGGGCCACTGCTGCTGCCACTGCTCCACAGACCGTTGCACTGTAGGGCCACTGCCACATTACTTCCACCACCCCACAGGTGCTCATGTATACTCTGGTCTACTGCCAGCCACTGCCACCACCCTGGGGGCATTCACAAGCACACAGGGCTGCTACTACCCTGTGGGTTTTTGGGTGTGTGAGACCAGGTCACCCTCACCTCCCCTCATAGTCATGGGGGGGGCACTGCATGAGGATTTGCACTCTAGATTGCTGCTGCCTGGGGAAGGAGAGGGGGAGGCTTCCCCAGTTCACTGTTTCCTGGGGGTCTGGTCCACCCACATTCAGATGTATAGCTGCCTGGATCTCCTAGGCATCCTGTTGTGCTGTGTAAGGAATCCTATATTGATCAATGGATGTCAATTTGGTTGTAATTTAGAGGGGAGAGACAAAGGGAACCTGTTACTCCACCATGATGCTGATGTCACTCCACTAAAATTCCTTTTTTTTTTTTTTTTTTTTTTGCTGAGGAAGATTTGCCCTGAGCTATCATCTGTTGCCAGTTGCCAGTCTTCCTCTTTTTTTTGTATGTGAGCTGCCAGCACAGCATGGTTGCTGACAAATGGGCTGGAGGTCTGTGCCTGGGAACTGAACCTGGGCCACTGAAATGGAGCACACTGAACTTAACCACTAGGCCACTGGGGCTGGCCCCACTAAAATTCTTAATCTTCACCTCCAGCAAATGAAAGCCCCTAAATGAAACCAAAATCCTCCTGGTTTCTGTTATTATTTCAAAGAGACAGGGCATTGGAAAAGATTGTTACAAATTTAAGTCCTTCAAACATTTTCAGTCCTCTAACTAGCCTTTCCAATGTCCTCCGATTTCTCAATGATGGGGCTCCAAGGAACTACCAGGGCTGTTCCTAATCCTCTCTCTTAATTGGCTTGCAGAAATATTTCTCCAGACTGGATACTAATCTTTCTGTCCTAACTGACAATGTAGCCACACTTTCAGTGCTCAACCCACTACTGTAAACAGCCCCTGCCTTGGAGTACTAAAACTGTTCAAATAGTGGGGATTTCTAATAAACCTCACAAAGTTCCTGTCTCAGAACATATTCCCTTTTGTTTAGGCCCTTTGAGAGACACACATTGTTTTCTCCTTAGTTCCTCTGCCCTTATTCATTTATTAGGCCTAGACTTCTTGAACAAGTATCATGCTGGAATTTCTTTCTCTCCAAAGGGGGAAATAATTCTAGAATTTGTCAAGAGTCATCAAAATAGTCAACCAAGTGAATTAAATGGCCCTTTGACATCGTTTATTTGTTCCCTCTCTGACAGGACTAGAGCTGATTCTGGAAACACTGATCACTTGTCCCTATTGAATCAGTTACCATCCTTATTATGCGCAAAATCTCCAACTGACATTGGTAAAATTCACAGCAGACCTCCCATCAAGATGCAAATAGATCCTTCAAGACCTCTCCCCAGAACTAAAAAATTCCCTATAATTAAAGAAGCCCTTCAAGGTATAAAGCAGATAAAAGATTACAAGGCTCAAGGCCTCATTATCCCTTGTACTAGTCCCTGTAATAGTCCCATTTTACCTGTGAGAAAACCCAAGGGCCAAGGGTAGAAGTTTGTCTGGGACCTCCAAGCAATAAACGTCATTGTTATACCTCGACACCTTATTGTTCCTAAGCTCCATATACTACTAACATCCACTCCCATTGGAAGAAAATTCTTTATGATAATTGATTTATGTAATGCAGTCTTCAGCATTCTAGTTGACAAAGCTAATCAATACCTTTTTGCCTCCACTTAGGAAGGAAAATAATTCACCTAGACAGTAAAGCCTCAGGGTTTTACTGAGAGGCCTTTTTATTTTTCACAGAACCTAAAGGCTGATCTGGATGATATAAAGTTTCTTGGGGGTTCTACTTTGTTACCATACGTGGATTACTTGCTTCTTTGCTCTCCCTCCCAAGTCTCCTCACAGGAAGACAGCATCAACTTGCTAAAGCTTTTAGCCTTAAAGGGACATAAGGTCGCCAAAGAGAAATTGCAGTTTTCCCAACCCCAGGTTTGATATTTAGGGCATCTGATATCAGAACAAAGGCTACATCTAGATAGAGATAGGCTTCACGGTCCTAAATTTCCCCAAACCCAAAACTAAGCTGCAACTGTGAGGTTTTCTTGGGCTAGTTGGTTATTGCTGAAATTGGATCCAAATTTTTGTCTTATGGCCAAAACTCTGTATATTTTATTAAAGAACAGCTCCAACTCAATTTTATGGGAAAACCAGATGACATAGCCTTAAAGGCCTTAGATGAGAGTTTGACAAACCTACCTATGCTTGGACATCCCAATTATCAGATTCACTTTTTCTTCTTTGTATATGAAAAGAAAGAGAATGCCTTTGGGGTACTCACTCTAAAACAAAGGGACCACCATCAACTCATAGGGTATTATAGCCAGCAACTGGATCCCGTAGTGTGAGGATACCCCAGTTAGAGCCTTTACTGTCACTGTCCTTTTGGTTAAGGCCACAAGGAAAATCATTGTGGGATCCCCTTTAACCATTTTTGTGCCTCATGCAGGAGAAGCCCTCCTGAATTTTTATCACACTCAACATATTTCAGCCAGCTGCTTCACTTCTTATGAGATTCTTTTGTTAACTGCTCCTCACATAACTCTTTTACATTGTAATAAACTTAAACCTGCTACTCTATTCCTCTCCATTACCAACAAAATCCCTCACAACTGCTTAATGCTGATGGATCATCTCCTAACTCATCTTGATGGTCTGCAGGAAACTCCTTTAGGTAACACCAACTACTCATGGTTTACTGATAGTTCTTATTTAAAAGGTAACAATGGAAAATATTGTGCAGGGTATGCTATTGAAACTCCTTTTGATATTGTTCAGGGAACATCTTACCATATGGCTACTTAAGCCCAACAGGCTGAATTATATGTTCTTACATGGGCTTGTACTTTAGCCAAGGGCAAAACTGCCGATATTGATACTGATAGTAGACATGCTTTTGGAGTAGTTCATGATTTTGGAATGCCATGGAAGCAACGTGGCTTCCGTATTTCTAGCAGAAATTAAAAAAACAATGGCCCCTATGTTCAGGAATTACTAGATGCTATACTTTTACCTGCTGCTTTCGGTATTATTAAGACTTCAGGGCATTCTAAACTTCACTCTCTGGAAGCTAAAGCAAATCACCTTGCTGACATTTCCACAAGGAATATAGCCTTTAAACGAGCCAGCAACAGTTAAACCTCTGTCATGGTTCAGAGATATTTACCCAAATGATAACGTAGAAAAATTGGCTACAGAAGCCCAAGAATTGGCCTTAGAAAAGGAAAAACAAGATTGGAAATTCAACAATTGTTGGTTTGATAAAAAGAGAAAACTCTGGTTGAGGCTGAATAACAACTCAGTCCTACCAGAGACTGTAAAATTCCCAGTCCTAATCACTGTACATGCATTAAATCACTGGCCTACTGACAAAATAACACTCAAGAATCAATATTTTGGGGGAAATATTAACAAGGCCACAAACAGTGCCTACCTCATTGTCCCATTTGTCCAAAATACAATCCTGGGAAGCCTATTGGTACTGCTCCCAGGCACTTTAAACTGCCTAATGGATCATACAAGGTTTGGCAAATGGATTTGCCACTTACCTCATGTCATGGATATAAATATATTCTAGTCATAGTTTGCATGTTTTCTCACTGGGCCAAAGCCTTTCCTTGCAGATAGCCTACTGCATTTTCAGTGGCTAAAGTCCTTTTCAAAAGTATTATCCCTACTTGGAGAACTGCTTTTGAGCTTCATAGTCATTGAGGGACCAATTTTACTGGTCAGGAACTTCACTAAGTCTGGGCTGTTTGGCTGGTTTCACAGTACTTTGACTGTGCTTATCACACTCAATCTTCTGGTTTAGTCGAACACACCAACAGCATTACTAAGACTCAGTTGGAAAAATTTGAGACATCCTCCAAATACCTTGGCCCAAAGCATTGCTGTTGGTCCTTCTAAATCTCAGATCTGCTCCTTTTGGAACTCATAAACTCTTACCCTTTGAGATAGCCACAGGACACCCAATGAACTTGGCTCCTGCCTCTTTTGATCCACAGGTGATAAAAGGAGATATACTCCAATATTACAAAGGCCTAATTTCTTCCATTTAAAAATAACCAGATTTTTTCACAGTGTGCTCCAGGGAGACAACGACCTTAAGCATCACACCTTTTAATCTGGAGATTTTTTCTATTGGAAAATATACCTCCAGAAAGACTCTCTTCAACCTCACTGGAAAGGCCCCCATCAGGTATTGTTAACTAACCCTTGTGCCACAAAACTCCAGGGAATAGACTCTTAGATTCATGTGACACATCTAAAGAAATCACCAAAACTTAATTGGACCTGCACATCATCTGGTGACCTGAAAGTAAAGATTTCCTGGAATTGAAGCAGAAGACGTCTGATGAGACAGTTTTCCCAAGATATCCAGACCAGATGTGTTGGAAGTTCATGTGCTAAAACTTTGATGATGACATAATGCTTCAGACGTCCTCCAATGCCTATGATCTTGATAACATATGGACTTTAGAAAAGAAAAATGCCTGAGAGTTCTCCCTTCTACCCTTCTTTGTTACTCAAATGTGGCCTCAATAGGTTTTCAACCTGTACATTTTCCTTTAGATGTGGGACATGACACCCAGGAAAGGTCTTTCCTGGCATTGAGGGACACAGGCTGCTGAACCTAGAAAAACCTAACTCTTGACCAGTGATACTCTCAGAGGAAGATTTTGATCAAAAGGAGGAAACGTTAAATTAATAAATAGACACTCCATTAAATTGAAGTTGGGAGGCCAAAAGGGGGCGCTCTCTTGACCTACATTCATAGCAGAGCCCAACAGAAAGTAGAATAACTTTCTCTTCTTGACTGGCGAGAAGCTCAGCCAAAAGGAGACTGCCACAACTCAGCCAATGAGAAGCCATTGCACTTGGAACTCTGTTTACGATAGCCATCCCAACTTCTTCCCCTCTATAAGAGTTTCTCCTCCCTTGCTGCTGGGGGACTTGCATGCAGGTTGCTATGGTTGGAGATCCCAAATTGGAATTCTTTGCTGATCCTGAATAAACCTGTTTTTTCTGGAGAAATAACTGGCTATTTATTTAAAGTCAACATTGGAGAGAATTAAAGTTGACCCTTAGATGTGTGTTTAATTAGAAGTCTGCCCCTCAGGCTGCCACTATAAAGATAAGCTAAAAGGCTTCTTTCACAGAAAGACTGGGCACCTCAGTCTGTTGCCTCTCTCTACTGTGCCTTGGGGGTGGCAGACAGTTAAGAACTCTTTCTTTTTTACATTCCTGTGGGACCATTGAGCCTAACCCCACTGGCCACCAGAGCCAGGCAATCTAGTGGTGTCCCCCGGGTAGCAGCTGCAAAAATCAAGAAGCCAGAGTATATCAGATCCTTTCTGGGAGGAGCAGGCCCCCCGGTATAGTGGTTAAGTGCACACGCTCTGTTGCTGGCGGCTGGGGTTGGGATCCTGGGCGTGCACTGACGCACCACTTGTCAGGCCATGCTGTGGCGGCATCCCATATAAAATGGAGGAGGATGGGCACAGATGTTAGCCCAGGGCCAGTCTTCCTCAGCAAAAAGAGGATGATTGGCATGGATGTTAGCTCAGGGCTGATCTTCCTCACACACACACAAAAAAAGGTCCTTTCTGGGAGATACTGGGGAGCTGGAGTGAGGCAGAATAAGAGTGCAAAGATGGTGTCTACTGGTCGCTATCCTCAAATGACACCTTGAGAGGCCTCTAGATGTGCACCAAACCAGAAGTTTACTCCTGAGGCCTAAGCTCCAGGACAAGAACATAGGTTTCTTTCACAGAAAGCCTGGCTATGTGCTTCGGTCTGCACTCTGTGCAAAGCCCTGGGGTTGGTAGCCAGTCAAGAACTGTCCCTACCTTTGTTACAATCCCGTGGCACCCAGAAATGTAAGCTCTGCTGGCCACCAGAGCCAAGCAATCAAGGGGCATCCCCTGGGCAGGAACTACAAAAACTGGGGCACCAAACGTATGTACAAGCTCCTCTCCAGGAGATACATGTGCTCTGGAGTGTGGCAGAGAGAACAGGAAGATAGCAACTGCCCTCCAAGGTTTGTGGAGAGAATTACAGTCAACCTTTAATGTGCTGTTTAATTTGAAGCTTGTCCCTCAGGCTGCCACTACGTAGATAAGCTAATAGACCTCTTTCACAGAAAGACTGGGCTTCAGTTTGTTGCCTCTCTGCGGCGCCCTAGGGGTGGTAACTGGTTAAAAACTATTTCTCTGTTTGTTACAGTCCTGTGGGACCCCCAAGGGTAAGCCCCGCTGGTTACCAGAGACAGGCAATCTAGAAGTGTCCTTTGAATGGCATCCACAAAAACTGAGGCACCAGATGAGGGTACAAGCTCCTTTCTGGGAGATAGCAGCGAGCTGGAGTGAGCAAAGGGAGAGCGCAGAGACGGCACCTGCTGGCCTATGCCTTTGGAAATTGTTTCAGTAAGCCCCTAGATGTGTGTTAAATTAGATGCCTGCCCCTCTGGCCAATGCTTTACGATAAGCAGATAAGCCTCTTTCACAGAATGGTTGGGAGCTTTTTGGTGGGCTGTCTGTGCATTGGGCCCTGGGGTGGGCAATCCCGGGCACCAGCCTTTTAAGAACTGTTTCTCTGTTCACTATAGCCTTGTGGGTCTTGTGGACAGAAGCCCCACTGGCTTTCAAAGCTAGATGTTTCGGGGCATCATCTCCTACATTCAGGTCTTATAAGTTGGGATGCCAGATGTGGGGTTCAAACCCTTTGCTCCTCAGATAAAAGCTCCAAGTTTTGAGTTCCCTCTTGATTGTTGGTCTCAATGCCAGGGGTGGGGTTAATGGCAAGATTGTGCTCAGCCTCTCCTACTCACTTTGATGTGGGCCTTTTCTTGTTTGCCAGAGTGTGTATGAGTTGTTCAGCTAATTTTTGGTTATTTTTCAGAGGAAATTGTTCCATATGTAGCTGTAGTTTCAGTGTGTCTGTGGGAGGACGTGAGTTCAGGATTCCACTACCTTGCCTTCTTGAATCTGAACCCCCCCAAATATTTATTGATAAAATTTAAAATGTAATAATATAGTAACTTTGGGGGGAGTGGTAGAGGTCTTCTAATAGGAAGAATGGACCTCTTTTTTTTTTCTGGATTTGGAGGATAACATTTTGTTTTATTGAGGTTCAGAATTACTGTTCTCTATATTCAAATTGATTATAAACTTTTATCTGTGTTGATCAGTAATGAGATTTTATGTATTTCATCTTGGAAAATGTCTTTCCACACTCATAGGTACTGCAAAATACTGATAGAAATCCATGAGCATTGATTCTGCTTCCATAGTCATTGTTTGGATGTGTAGTAACCCAGCCACTTTACTTATATTTCAGTTCCAAGAACTTGGGTCCTATAGTCCACGCTGAGATTTTGCCTTGTCTTCTCATGTATACAGTTGCCTCTTGGCCCTGGTTTGGCATTGGTAGCACCAGTCTCAAATAGACCTAGACTCAGTTCTAGTATTGGATCTCCACTTGCCAAGTACTAGCATCAGTCCTTCCTATACCAACTGCCTACCTGGTTAGCGTTCTGCTTGCTAGATATGCTCATCAATCTCCCTGCGGGTTTCTCTGCTTTTTCCTCATGGTAGGCCATCCTTGAAGTTAGCCACTGCTCACCTATCCCTGCTATTAAATTATTTGAGGTCTCCTGCCTTGATAGAATCTTTCTTCCTGTTGCTTGACCTGGTGCCTAGTATCTGGCTCACCTCCACCACCTCCCTCAGTTTGTCTAGTTTCTCTGGACCTTCCCAGTCTGGCTTGTCCAACTACCACCCAAGCTCTAGCGCTAGAACTAGGAAGGGCAGATTTATGAAACTTAAGTAAGTTGATGTTGGCAGGCTCCTGGGGCTTTCCCGAGATAGCAACAAGTGGGTTTTCTGTGATTTTAGAAAAGTTCCCAGAATTCTGTGGGCATGGGTACCTTGTAAAATATGAGAAATATTATGATTGGTAGGGATGTAATGGTAGCTGACTTTCAGAACACAAGTATTCTAGGCGATTAAGCATTAGAATATGCAGAGTAAAGCTTTCAGAACCTAGAAGGTGCAGACTGTTCTAAAGTTGAAGGAAAAAAGAATAGCAAGTATTCCTAAGTTCAAGTAACTTACAAAGTGTAGATTCAGATTTAGGTGACACTGGATGTCTGTTCCAAAGTCTATGTTGCATGTAGGGTGTGCATTTGGCTGGTGTCCAATGCTCAAGTGAACTGCTAGGAATAAGTCTCTAAGACTTGAGAGACTCAAAAGAGGTTGTGGTTTACGGCTCAGTAAGCGGAACTGCTATAGCAGAAAATATGGCTACAGACAAGGCAATGCCAACATGTCTACTACACTTACCTGTACTTGCCCCAGGTAGATTATCTGAGGTTTACTCACCTCAGGGATCTGAAGGACTAAAATATTTCTCTGTTATAACATCCAAAATTTAGTAACTTAGAGATAATCTGAGATCATCTAAAAAATGAAGAATTTGATGTCAAGAGTCAACTAACTTGTAAGTGATAGTGACAAGACTTTATCAGAGGCCTCCTAACTTCTTTATCTAGTGTTTTTTTTGTTTTGTTTTGTTTTTTGTATTCTCAGTGTTGAAAGGGGCTGGGGAATGAGGATGGAAGAAGAGAGGAGAGAGGTTCTGGCAGTGTGCAAGGTAATGAATCAAATGGTAAAAAATATAGAGCCAGAGTCAGTGGTACCCTGGTAAACAAAGCTGGTATAGAATCAAGTTACATCTTGGAGAGTACCAGGAAGCAGTATCTGAAAGTGCAGCTGGGGTATCAGAACCAGGTAAGCATTCTGAAGTCAAGTTATACAAATTATTATAGAAAATATCAAGACAAATAGTTAAAAATCAAGAACATCTGAAACCAAGAGCACAGATCCTGGAGGTCCAAATAAGAGGGAGAGGTCAGAATGAAGCAAAGTCTTAAAAACAAGGAAAAATGTGAGAGGGTGTTCAAAGGGTATTATTGGTCAGGGTACTCCAGAGAAATAGTTCTAGGAGAGCGAGAGAAAGAGAGAGAGAGAAAGAGAGAGACAGTGAGAGAAAGGAATTGGCTCACTTGATTATGCAGGCTGGCAAGTCCAAAATCCATAGGGCAGGCAGGCTGGCAGGCTGGCAACTCAGGCTAATGCTGTAGTCTTGAGGCAGAATTTCTTTTCTCTGGTAAATCTGTTTTTGTTCTTAAGGTCTTCAACCGATTGGATGAGGCCTACCCACATTATTGAGAGTGATCTTCTTTATTTAAAGTCAGCAGATTGTAGATGTTACCACATCTACAAAATACCGTTACAACAAAACCCTAGATTAGCGTTTGATTAAATAACTGGGTACTTAGCTTAGCCAAGTTGACACACAAAACCATCACAAAGAGGAAGATAAAAGTAGAAGCACCATGAAATCAGAGTCAAGGCTGAGTAAACAGATTGTCATAAGTACAAATAGACAATTAGAGCCCAGAAACCCAGAAAAATTGAAGGCGTATGTCAGATGACTAGATAACAGCCATAGGTCCTAGGACTATGCTAATTTTGAGACACATCGTCATCTAGGCTTGATCTTTGTTTTGTACAATCAGTATGACACAATGACCACAATGAAAACAACACACCCTGAAGTCCTGGTGGAATCTCACTTCTGATATAGCACTAACCCAGGTGATCTTGGGCAAGTGATCAAGCCCCTCAGGTCCTCTAAGCTTATCTGTAAAATTGGCAAGTTTGATTAGAATCCAGAGTGAACGTTTGCAGATGAGAATCCAAAAGTGCATACACCACCTAAAGGAAAGTATTTAGACTGACCTTGGCTGCATATAAAATCCCTCGGAGCATATTTAAAAGAATACTCCTTCCTTAGCCAAAACTTCAAAAGATTCTAATTCAATTAAGTAGAGCCTGGGCTTCAGAACTAAAAAAAAAAAAAAAAAAAAAAAAAAAAATTAAAAAGCTGTTTTTGGTGCTTATAAGTTTATCCAGTGTGGAGAACCACTTGTGAAAGATATTCAAATATGTTTTTGCTCGTTTCTGATTTTCAAAGACCTGGTAGTCCATTGCGGTCCATGCAAAAAATCCTTTAAGAGCCTGGATTAGATTATCTCTATGGCATCTTCTAGTTTTCCATCTAATTCCTTCTCTTACAGCAACTAATACAGATGTTTACACTGGTTAGGCCTATAGGTGTAACTGGCCTGGGTTACTGGTTTATACCGGACTGAGGAAGTGAAGGGAAAGAAGAGCACAAACCCGCAAAGCCATACAGGGAAAAACGGCTCTTAGGCTAGATTTTTTTCTTAAGGGAGTGGACTTTAATAACAGAAAAAGGGACTTAGACATGATTTTCAGAAATATTCTTAACATTTTTGAGTCATTGTATATTAGGACAGATTCTTTTCCTATTTTTTTTCCCACTACTTTTGGCTTGGAATAGTTTAGTGTTTTCCAGAGCGTACCACAGCCTACAGGATTTTTATAATCTTCACATTATAAAAGAATTTGCAAGCTTTATTTGACCAAGCTTTATTTGCAAGGTTATCATAGGACTAATGTTTCACGGAACCACACTTTGAGAATTACTAGCTTAGAGTCATTTAAACCCAAAGAGCCTAATGCCCACCATTTGCTATAACTCTCTTTGGTCACACTGCTATTAATTTAGCTTTTTGCATCATAAACCTGTGACCCCTTCTCAGCATGAAGTACATGTATCCGGATGCTCTGGTCTATATAAATAAGAAAAGAGCAAGTTTAATCAATTAGCAAAAATTGCCTTGGATCAGGGAAGTTAAAAGACTTGGGATCAGGTCCAGTTCTGGCACCTAGTAAATATGTAACTTTGGACAAGTCAGTCACATAATTTAAATAATCAAACCCTTACCTTACTCATATACAAAATAGGAATAAAATGTTTATATGGGATATTGTTAAGTTTGAGGTGAGATAATGTGCATAAAAGTGTGTGAAATTGTGAACACTGTAAAATGCAAGACATAATTATCACAGATTTAAATACTTTATACAGGTTCATCAGAATTTCAGAATTCTTACTATGGTTAAACCACATTTTTTATCTGTTGGTTTTCAACTGTGACATGAAGTTTATATAAATGTAGGAACTCCCTGGAATTTCTGTAACAAGTCCTTTTGCTTTGGGTTATTATTAAAGAAAATAAATGATCAGATTGTAGTTTTTAAAAAAGAGTGTATTAGTTTGCTATGCCTGCTGTAACAAAGTGCCACAAACCGAATGGTCTAAACAACAGAAATTTATTGTCTCTCACTTGTAGAGCTAGAAGTCTGAGATCAGAGTAGAAGGGGCATGCTCCCGAGATCAGGGTAGAAGGGCCATGCTCCCTCTAAAAATGCTAGGGAAGGATCTGTTTGGAAGATGCTTCGGGTGGTTTTCCAGCAGTCTTGGACATTTCTTGGCTTGTGCCAGTAAAACTCCAATCTTCCCATGGTGTTCTCCCTGTGTGTATGTCTCTGTCCAAATTTCCCCTTTTTATAAGAATACCAGTCACATTGGATTAGAGGCCCACCCTATTCCATCTTAACTAATTACATCTGCAATGACCCTATTTCCAAATTAGGTTTCATTCTGAGGTCCTCCTAACTGGAGGTTAGGATTTCAACATAGGAATTTGGGGCATGGGTAAGGGACACACAATTTAATCTGTAACAGAAAACACTGAGAAGGAAATGAGAATCAGGGAAGCAGAAATAGGGTTCTTATATAAATATTTTTAAAATTTTGGTTATGAAAGAAATTTAGAAATGTATATAGGAGGATATGGAGTTGAAGGAAAATTGTACTGTTTTGATTTAAGATGGGCAAGATTTTGAAAATTATAAGGTTCATGGGAAGAAGATAGTAGAAAGGCTGAGAGGAAAAACTGATGGATCCCACTACCAGAGAGGGCAGTACAGGATGGATGGAGAGAAAAGATGGATTTGATGTTCCCTGTACGGGAAGAGGGATACTTCTCTTAAAATACAAATGAGGAAGGAGTCATAGAGAGGCAGAGATTTAGATAGGTTTTTTGTATTTTCTTATTACAAATATGAGAGAATTCTCTTCTGATGGATTCTCTTATTATTATTACTAATTATATAATTTGTATATATATATATAATAGATTTTATTATATATAAGTTACATATTATATATAGCATATATAATATATAATATATATAAGTAGTATATAATTATATAGAATAACTATATATTATTCTAGTTATATTATTTTCAAAGTGTAAACATAGTCATATATTGAGAATAAGGTGGGAGTAGAGCTGGAAGTTTAAAGAAAGTGTAATTTTAAATGAAATTGTTAAAGTAAGGAACTGCAGATGGTAGGAGATGCATGGGAGAATTACCAGATACTGCTGGCATCCAAGTAGTGATAAGAAACTAAACAGGGGGGCCGGCCCCGTGGCTTCATGGTTAAGTACGCACGCTCCGCTGCTGACGGCCCGGGTTCAGATCCTGGGCGTGCACCAACGCACCACTTCTCCAGCCATGGTGTGGCGGCATCCCACATACAGCAACTAGAAGGATGTGCAACTATGACATACAACTATCTGCTGGGGCTTTGGGGGAAAAATAAATAAATAAAAATAAAATTATAAAAGTCTCCAAGTGATGCTAATGTGCAGCCAAGAGAGAGGCTGAGAACTACAAATTTAAAAAAAGAAAGAAAGAAAGAAACTATACAGGTATAGAGGAACCAATTTGCTCATATGCATGGATTTTTACAGAGTGTTAAGCTGCTGGGATGAGAAATGGGTAATTAAATCTATTCATATTTGCAGTTATGCCAAGCAGATATGAAAGACAGACAAAGAGTCCAGGGATTTTCATTTATTAGTAAGGGAATACTTAAAACTATTAACAAGGACACCTAAATAGCAAAGGGTAGGAAGTGAAGTCATGAGGCACTGATGGATCAGGATAAATCGAGAGGTCCTGATGAGACTGACACACTGGAAGTGCAGGAGTAGCTAAGCAAGAAAAGGACTTTACATCTCCTGTTTCACTTGAATATTCAACTATGGATGTTATCTGCTGCCATCCTTAGAGGGAAGGTGCACAAGTTATGATTAGATTCACTCACAAATGTCAAAAATCCAAGGTATAAATGGAATAAAGATAAAAGTTTATTTCTCATAGAAAAGAATTCAGGAATTGGGCAATAGAGTAGTTCTAAGAACTTGTCAAGAACCCAAGCTCATTCTGTTTTCTCTGCCATCCACGTCATATTACATGGTCAGAGATGTTCTTCCAGTTCCCATCCATCATGACATATTACAACCATCAGAAAAAGTAAAGAAAAGAAGAAAGGCATACAGTTTCCCTTTAAGGACATATCTCATGAGTCATACAGAATAATTCAGGTTATAATGCACTGTACATCATGTAGTAACATTCAGCAGGGAAGGCTAGGAAATCCAATCTTTATACTAGGCTGTTAGGGCACAGTAATAAGAAGGAACCTATAACTAAGGAAGAAGGGAGACTTTAATGAGGGGCAGCCATCAGTCTGTGTCCCAGAACTTCATCTTGAGAATGAACCAGTAAGGAGGAAGACAAAATCAATTTGTGGCTAGTGAAAGATGGGTAGGCATATAAGTTGCAACATTAGTCAGTTCTCCTCCACCTGGACAATGGTCAAAGGACCTGAGTCAGAGGACCAAAGTCTGAAAAGAGGTCTTAAGACACCAGACAATGTGTTTTGGGGAAAGGTGAAAATGTGGGATCCATCTGTCATGTTATAGAAAGATACATCTCCAGCCTCATAATCCAGGAATATCTCCACACTAAGGGGTTTTTCTCTTAGAGTAAGAAGAGTTTCTGGGGAGGTGAGTGCCCAGTACTCTCCTTCATAGAGCCTGTGGCCCAGAAACCATTCTGTGGGGACATTGTGACCCTCTCCTTCCTTGTTACATTATTCCTACAAATTCCCAGGTCCCAAGAACACATGTCCCCAACCTCTACCTCTCAGTAGGATCTCCCTGAGCTGATTTTCAGCTGACCCAGCACACAGGGAAGGGAGTCAAATCTCTGTGTGGAGCTGGGTAGATCTTCACATCTTTCTTGCCCGGTTACTTGTCTCCCTTTTTCAGACAAGAGGAGGGCAGGATGGGCAGTGGCTCCATCCAGGGTCACATTTACTGCAAAGACAAGTGGACCATCATGTTTCTGGGAAGGGTCTCAGTAGGCCTGGGCCAGAGGGTCCCCCTTCTGTGAGGACTCCTCTGGCCCTAGGTAGATCCAGCTTACCTCCACCCATCTTTCCCTGTGACTACCCAACAAGGAGCAGGGTCCCTCCTGGTCTATCACAGACTCACAGATTCAAACTCTTCTTTCCTCCAACCTGCAAGGAACAAATGAACATGAGAACCCACCATCTGAAAGATAACGCTGCCTGCCTGTCTATAATACTGTGAGTATAAATTACTTAGGATTAATTAAAATTAATCAAAGAAAATATTCTTTCACATACTTGCACCTCTTTTCACAGCCTGCTAAATCATGTCTGACTTCAAGATCTGACTCATCACTATGCTCTCCTCATCCAACATTCCCATAGGATAAGTGCCTATAACCTATTTAGGATGTTGGAAAGAAAACAGGGAATATGGTCAGTCTGACCAAGTAACTTCTTTTGGCTATATTTTCCTTAGATTTTATAGCAGATGATAACCCTTTACCTATCCTCAAAGTATGATTTGAGAGGCAAATTAAAAAAATAACAAATCTGCTAAAATTTAATGTTGCAAGCACATTATTATCTGTTAAAATATTGAGTAATCTATTGGCTTCATGAAACGTATCTTTTTGTTTCCTTGATTTTCAGCATATTGTTTTGCAGACAGTAGGTGTTCATTTAAAATATCTTTGATAATAGGATTTTCTTCATCAGAGTCCATGTCACTCACCAGCATATAATGGTGCATTCCTGCAGACTACAAAAGAACAAAATAGGAAATCCTTTAATTTTTCTCCTTCCATGTTTTCTAATTGTATTTTCCATTTTTCCCTTTGTCACATTTCTTCTTCTAAACAGACTGTCTCTTTTTATCCTATATTCTCATATTCCATTTTTTAAAACATGATGATAAAAACGATCAGTTGGAGGATAGATAGAAATATAGAAGCAACAGAAGGTGTGAGAGACAGAGGAGGGGCGAAAGGAAGAAAGGAGAGGGGAGGCAGTACACGCTGAATCACTTGTGGTTTGCACTTGAGAGCGAATTTGTTGAAATTACTGAAATCTGGAAAGATAATACTTCAAACATGCTTCTTTGCCTACTACAGACATTTTTGTTGTATTGCTGCATTGTATCCCACTGCTATAGGAAAATCTAAGAGAAAAAGAACGGAGCTTTCTGAGAGATAATCATTACTCACCTGACTTGAATTGAGCCTTCCTCCTATCTGAGAGAAAATATGTGAACATGAATACATAAACAGGCTTTTTTAACATTATAAAGAAAATGCAATTAAAGCCATACATCTGCCAATATTTGTGTCGGCAAATTGGCCAAGTAATGTCCATTTCGAAAGCAATGAAAGAAATTTCTGAAGTCCATTTTATTTGAAAACTTCGCTACAATTTGAAGAATACAATCTGATATAAATAGAGGTGAGGATTTAAATAATTCTTGTAACGGGGTACTAAAATAGTGTAGCAATTTGTTGAATTAATAATTCAATGGATTAAAATAAAAATGAAAAGACTAATAATTATGATTGGAAAGAGAAAAAATCAGGCAAAATCATGCAAAAATATTTATATACTTTACATCACTTGAGAATATGGTCAAGAGAAGTGGATTAGCTAGTCTCAAAATTACACTTGACAACAGTATATACGAAGCGTTTAAAAGGAGGAACTTATCTCACTCAGCAGTTTGGGAGTTTGAACCCTTCTCTTAAAAACCAGGACAATATTGTGTACAAAACAATAGGCACTCCATCTCAGAGGACATATTAGAGAACTCAAGTTAAAGGAAGCTCTCTACTGAATGAAGAAAACCACATTCCTCTTAGCCTAATCCCCTTCATCTCACCAACCTTATCATGAAATTATACTAATCATCTGGAAGATAGAAAAAGCCTAAGACTATAGCAAAGGAAGGAAAGGGAAAGAAGAAAATCTGAGAAAGATGATGGGTAGGGAACATAATATGGGAGGAGTCCGGAAGCTAGAAAGAACATAGGTAAGATAATTTGAAACTCACAAGAAGGAAGAGGAAAGACAGGAAGGGGTAAGGTGAAGAGTCAGGAAAGGATAAGAAAAAAATATTTCTAAGGAATATATCAGTAAAAAAGAATGTCATAAAAAGTTACCAATTTCTTTCTGAAGTTCTGAAAAATAAAATGGAAAAACTCACATAAATGCCAAAGGGAACCAACACAGGAAATGAAAACGAGTAGAAAATTTCCAGTGCACAGTAAATTAGTAGAATAGATGTAGTTAGGAAAAAAAACACAAGTGAACAAAAACACCACCACAAAACCCCTGAAAAAATGTCAAGGAAGAACATTTTTATCTTAGAAAAGTGATAAAAGGGAATAAACTTTCCCAATTGATTGAATAAAAGAAGAATGGTGATGTGGACAGAATACCAAAGAGAATTTACCCCATACATATTTCTTTTATGAATAGTTTCAAGAATATAAATAATTCAAGATTTGGATCAAAATACATATTTAATAAAATAATTTTATAACACACGTTATCTTGGTATCAGTGTACTGAAATTGATTTTTAATTTTGAAAATCTTTCTGAGTATTTCAGATTACACAAGGTGTCTTTAAGTGAAACATAATTTGTATAATTAGTGGTCAACATATATCCAACTCCTGAGAAAGTCTTTTTAGAAGATGTTAAACCACTAAGAAAGCAATTGAGGGGCTGGCCCAGTGGCACAGTTTGCACACTCCGCTTTGGCGGCCCTGGGGTTTGTAGGTTTGGATCCCAGGCACAGACCTACACACCATGCTTATTTATTATTATTTATTATTTCTATCTTCTTAAATTTATTGAGACTTCTTTTGTGGTCTAAAACGTGATCTATCCTGGAGAATGTTCCATGTGCAAAAAGAATGTTTATCCGGCAGTTTTTGGATGGAAAGTTCTGTATATATCTACTAAGACCATCTGGTCTAACGTGTCGTTTAAGGCCAATAGTCCTTATTGATCTTCTGTCTGAAAAGTCTATCCATTGATGTAAGTGAAGTGTTAAAGTGCCCTACTATTACTGTGTTACTGTCAGTTTCTTCTTTTATGTCTGTTAATATTTGCTTTAGGTATTTAGGTGCTCCTATGTTGACCGCAGAGATATTTACAAATGTTATGTCCTCTTGTTGGTTTGTTCTCTTTATCATTATGTAATGCCCTTCTTTGTCTCATTACAGCTTTTGTTTTAAACTCTATTTTGTCTGATACAAGTATTACTACCCCAGCTTTCATTTCCATTATGGAGTATCTTTTTCCATCACTACTTTCAGTTTGTGTCTTTAGGTCTAAAGTATGTCTCTTGTAGGCAGCATATGTATACGGGTCTTGTCTTTTTATCCATTCAGCCACTCTACATCTTTTCATTGGAGCATTTAGTCCACTGACATTTAAAGTAATTATTGATAAGTATATACTTATTGCCATCTTGTTACTTTTTTTCTGGACTTTTTTTGTAGTTCTCTGCTCCTTTTTCTTCTCTTGCTCTCTTCCCTTGTGATTTGATGGCTTTGGGTTCCTTTCTCTTTATTTTCTATGTTTTTATTATAGGTCTTTTGTTTGTGGTTACCATGAAGTTCATATATAAAAACCTATGCAGATATCAATCTATATTAAGTTGATAGTCTCTTAGGTTTGACTTCTTACCAAGAGCCCTACACTTTTACTCCCTACCCTATGTTTTATGTTTTTGAAATCATGTTTTACCTCTTCATTTTTGTGTATCCCTTAACCTCTTATCGTAGATATAGATAATTTTAATACTTTTGTCTTTTGACTTTCATACTAGCTTTATAGGTGGTTGATCTGACTTGTATATTTGCCTTTATGAGTGATATTTTCCCTTTGATAATTTTATTATTTCTATTTGTGGTTTTTTCTTTTCCACTTAAATAAGTTCTTTTAACATTTCTCATGAGGCCAATTTTGTGGTGATGAACTCCTTTAGTTTTTGCTTATCTGGAAAACTTTTTATCTCTCCTTCCATTCTGAATGATAACCTTGCCAGGTAGAGTATTCTTGGCTGTAGGTTTTTTTCTTTCAGCACTTTGAATATATCATGCCACTCCCTTCTAGCCTGTAAGGTTTCTGCTGAGAAGTCAGCTGATAGGCTTATGGGGTTTCCTTTGTATGTAACTTACAGGTTTTAGGATTCTCTCTTTATCTTTAATTCTGGACATTTTAATTATAATGTGTCTCGGTGTGGACCTCTTTGAGTTCTTCTTGTTTGGTGCTCTCTGTGATTCCTATACCTGGATGTCTGTTTCCTTCCCCAGGTTAGGGAAGTCTTCAGCTGTTATCTCTTCAAATAACTTCTCTGCTACTTTGTCAATCTCTTCTCCTTCTGGGACACCTATAGTGCAGATGTTAGCATACTTGATGTTGTCCTAGAGGTCCCTTAGACTATCCTCATTCTT
Organism: Rhinoceros unicornis; assembly: GCA_028646465.1. Taxonomy (NCBI): domain Eukaryota; kingdom Metazoa; phylum Chordata; class Mammalia; order Perissodactyla; family Rhinocerotidae; genus Rhinoceros; species Rhinoceros unicornis. The sequence continues at coordinate 30,066,184 of CM053523.1, read as the reverse complement.
GTTAATTCTTTTTCTGTTCAGCTTGGGTGATTTTCTCTACTCTTTCATCCAGATTGTTGATCCATTATTCTGTGTTATCTACTCTGCTGTTGATTCCTTCTAGTGAATTTTTCATCTCCATTCTTGTATTCTTCAGTTCTTATTGGTTCTTTTTTATATCTTCCAATTCTTTGTTGAAGTTCTCACTGTGTTCATCTGTTCTTCTCCCAGGATCAGTAAGCATCCTTAGGACTATTAGCTTGTATTCCTTATTAGATAGTCTATCTCTGTTTTTTTAGTTCTTTTTCTGAAGATTTGTCCCTTTCCCTTATTTGAAACAAATTCCTTCGTCTCCTCATTTTTTCCAATTATCTGGGCTTATATCTACATATTAGGTATATCAGCTACACCTCCCCATCTTTGAAACATGGCCTTATGTAGAAGATGCCTTATGGGGTCCATCAACCTGCTCATCTCATCTCCCATGCCAAATGCTCCAGGAGTGTCCCCTGTGTGGGCTGCACATGCCCTTCTGTTATGGCTGGGTTGCTATTTTTGTGGGAGCATGGGTAGGCTAGGCTGGTCCCCAGGCAGGCTGGTTGTGAGGCTCAGCCACATTCAGCTGCTATGGTCACTTTACTGGGCGGAACCCCCTGGCACAGCTATCTTCAAGGTCTCATAGCACACAACTACTGCTGTTTTGCCGGTAAGCAAGTCAGGCTCACAGAGTGGCTGGTTGCTAGTCTCAGGGGCTCACAGTTGCTGCAAGCCTCCAGTGTGGCTCCTTGTGGCATGTGGCTGTTGTTGGCTCTCTTTTGGGTGGGGCAGGCTTTCAGCCAGCTCTGGCTATTCTGCCCTGTAGTACACAGGTGCCTCAGCAGTGCAAATGGGTGGAGCCATCCCAGGCATGGCAGGGCAGATTCCTGTGTGGCTGTCTGTGATGGCTGGTGGCACAACTCTACTGTGGGCCCACATGCTCTGCTGCCCATTGCTGCAGGCCCACATGCACCCCACTGACGTGGACCCACTTGCCCTGCTGCCGAGGTCCCACATACCCCAAAGATTCAGGCCCAGCAATTTGCCACGGGCTTGCTGGTGGGCAGAGCCAGTTGCTGTCCAGCTCTGTTGGATTGCCTTGGGTGGTCTATTGGGTGAGCAGATCCCTTAACTAACAGGCTAGAGAAGGAAATCCAATGGCAACTGCCAGCCTCTGTGTCAGCATGACTCAACTAGGTCACAGTAATGGCTGCCACCAATGTCTAAGTCTTGGGGGAGGAGGGTGGGCCCAGCTGCCTCCTGCATCTCTGCAATATGCTCCAAACTGAGTGACTCTCTTTTACCAATGAACTATGCACTTTTCTATCTGGTGTTTTTGTGCTGGTTTCTAGGTCAGGTGAAACTGTGCATGGGCCCTTTAAGAGCAGGTTTTTCTTTCTGTGCAGTTCTATAGTTTTCCTGAGCATATTCCCCATTGGTTTTCAAAGCCAGCAAAGCCAGGTATAACGGGATCTCATCTCTGTAGTGCTGAATCTAAGGGATGGGATGCCTAATCTGTAGCTCAGATTCCCCCACTCCTCTGGAAAAAGCTCCATAGCTTTGAGTTTGCTCCTGGCTGTGAAGCGCTGTAGCAAGGGTGTGGTTTTTTCCTCAGTGGAGCTGTATCTCTGCCTCTTCCACCCCTGTCTGTGTTGTCCCTTGTTGTAGAGGTTCTTTTTATCCAGTTTCCAGAGCTCTCTCAGAGGAAATTGTTCTGCACGTAGTTGCAGATTTGTATCCATGGGAGGAGGTGAGTTCAGGATCCTCTTACACTGCCATCTTCCAAACTCCACCCTCTAGGCTTTCTTGAAGTCCTTTATAAAATTTACATGTAAATTTCAAGAGATGAGATTATTTTTGAATTCACATTTTGTAAAATGGCAGTATCTTGGGGATTCTTGCACTTTATAGGCTCAAGCTTTTATGTAATATGCACATAAAAGTACATATATACTTGTCCTACATTCTTGAAGAAACCTCTTTGATGGTGTTAATCCCACTGCTTGGTCCCTTTTCCATCTTTCCTGTATTCTCTAGACTTAAGCATCTATTAAAACTCATTCATGTGTCTCAAGTGGTAACTTTCCTCAATTTAGATGCCTTCTAACCCAATTTTCCCAATGGAAAAGATGAGGATATTGTTATCTCATATCCATTCCTGTGAGAAAAATATCATTATTTCTATACTAAATAACATAGAGGAAGAGAAATTAAGTATTAAAAGGCAGGTGAGTCAGTTCTAATCAAATGACCTGAGCCTATCTTAGACAAAACTAACACAACAGCCACTTTAAAAATACCATAACTTTCGAAGTATATTATTAATAAAACACTTGACAGAAAAGATCTGTCTACACAGATTGAAATGAGAGGATAAATCATGCAAGTAATAATGAGGGAAGCTGAATAACAAATGAAGATGGCAAACTTCAGTTGGAAAGATAAGATGATGAGATAAAATCATGCAAAATATGTCTGTTGGAGTTGCAGATGTTCATTGAGAGTTGAAGAGGTACTAGTAAGAGATGAAATAATGACGATACAGAGTGAAATACATGAACGGGACTTGCCTTTTCCTTGTTCGCACAAATTAAATTTCACAGAAAATAAAAGGAAAAAAGAACCAATTCATTTTAAAAGAGGGCACAATGTCAAGAAGGAAGGAGGACAAAAATTTGAAATACATCTATAGTTTTCTCTGTGATTCAGATTGACCCATATTTCTGAGAACTGAAACCACAAGGTTCAGAGGGCATCTCACCAATAACAGGCAATGTTGTTTTACATCACCCAAGCCCTCATGCAAAAGGCACTAAGATAGGAAATGAAACCATGACAGGAGGCACCACAGGACTTCTGGGATAACCAATATCAATCATTCATCTCTCATTGTGCTGTCACCTTTTTAAGAAAAAAATGCAAACACGCCCTCATACATGAGACAGGTACTCGAAAAGTGATGAGGAATCATACAGAAAAGGCACTCATCTATCCAAAAGTGTACCTGTAGCAGTAGCCATATGTGTTGAAGTATTTAAACAAGGAAGCCATTAGACTGAGGTGCCTCTAATGCCTTGGTAGCCTACATAAGCAAACCAAAACCTAGGTCAAAGTCAATGCACTCAAATCCAAGAAAATGGAACTTAAGAACCACGAATCATGACCAACCAATTAGGCTTTCCCAAATAAGGCAACAGCTTAAGCTATAGCCATTGAAATAATTTCTTTGGTTTGTTTCCTCATCTTCTCTATACAAACCTTGCCCCTAGTTTCTGCTGGTATAGCATTCTAGCTAACTTTCAGTTTGTTACTGCCCAATTCAAATTGGCATTTAGTCACATAAACTCTTAGAAATTTTAATGTGCCTGAGTTTATCTTTTGACATATGAAAGCTCCTATATACATTAAAGAGATATAATCCTAAATTCAATTCCCTCTGAAAACAAAAATATAATTGAAAAATGTCATGAGAAAAAGATGACAAACTTTTAATGATTATATTAATGTTTATGAAAAAAATTTTGGAAATATTATAGAACAATAGCTGAAAATATTCTGAATTGAGAAACATACTATCAATGAACTTTCCTTAATAAAGTTCTATAAACATTTAAAAGGAATTGCAGTTTTCAGAATTAATAATTGTGTCAACAAAAGTGCAAAAGTATAAATGATATTTACTATGGTTGGAATGAAGGAAAAACACGAAAAATTAGGTAAAATATCTGTATACCTGGGAGCACTTGGGTAATATGTTCAAAGGCAGTGGAAAAATGAGCCTCAAGTTCACACTTGACCAATAAGAGACAAGAGAATTTAGTCTTTAAAAGGACAATGGAGGGAAAAACCACATTCAGCAAGGTAAGACTGTTCTCTCATTTCTTAAGGTTTGGGGTAAAATTGATTGCATCTTAATGTGCCCTCATACTTCATACCAGAGGTCCTAAATTAATAGTCATTTCCCAGAAAATGTATGTAGAATGACCATATGCCTATCAGCCTAATTCCCTTCATCTCTCCAACTTCATAATACAACTATGGCAAGTCTCTTGAAGAAGCCAGTGTTTACAGGGAAGGACTGGTATGGTATGGAATGAAAAAAGAAAGAATAGGAATGAATGAAAGCTTGAAAAACAGAAATGGAGAGAACGTAATATAGAAAAAGTTCATAAACAAAAATCTGGGGGAGAGAAGTGTAGACATTCAGGAGAAGGGCGAGCCAATGGATGTCATGTAGGTAAAACGGCAGGGAACACTCAAGACCAAGAAAGCAGTCACTTAAATGGTTATGGGAGTAAAGAGCTGTCAGAGATATCTTACCAATTTTTTTCTGAAGTTCTTCTGAAAAACAAAATGAAAAGATTAATGTAAATATCATGGGAAACAAATGTGAACAAAATTCAAATGTATTAAAAATTTTAAATGTAAAATCAAACCCATCAGGATGCAGAAACAGATGGACACACACACACACACATCAACATTCAAACACATGCGCCAACAGTGGCTGAAAGCCCACTTTTGTTCAGAGAATATTTTACAAACAATGAAAACAGGTGCAATGGAATAAATTTACTGAAAGAGAAAATATTTTAGAAATATTAGTTGTTGTGGCTACCTCATAAAAATTATTCTTGATCCCTTTTGACACTATTTAAGTTTTTATTATTCATTCTGTTAGTTTTGGTAGGTTCTTGACTGCTACTAAATATAAATAGTCAATTCTCACTATTGTGGTAACTATGTTGTATAAAGTAGCCACAAACACTGATTTACAGAATACTGAACCATTGCTTGTAGAGAAAATGCAGGGTTAGATTCCTGTGCACCTCTATTTACAACATTTCCCTCAATCTATTAATAGATAACTTTGTTTTATGTGAGTTTTATCTTAACACATGCCTGAATGAAACTTGTCTTTAAATTGCATGAAAGGAAGGGAAATGAAGCATTTAGTGGCAGGGAAAGGGATTCTAAATCAAATGACCTGAACCTTGCAGAAAACTTACACCTCAGAAACTTTAAAAATGCCAAAACTCCACAGGTATATTATTAATAAAATTCACTTGACAGAAACGATCTGTCTATATTGATTACAATGACAAGACAAATGAGAGAGGTAATAAGGAGGAAATTAAATAACAAATGATGCTGGCAAACTCCAATTGGAAAGATAAAGCAAAATCATGAAAAATATGTGTATGTTGGAGTTGAGGAATATGATCATTGAGAGTTGAAGACAAAAGTACAAGAAACAGATGAAACCATGGGCAGGTACGCAGTGAAATATGTTAACAGGATTTACCTTTTTCCTGTTCACTCTTAACTGAAAAACAAAAGGAAGAAAGAACCAGCTCATTAAAAATGAGGGCATAATGTCAGGAAGGAGGAAGACACAAATTTGAAACCCTTTCATAGTTTACTCTGTCATTCAAATTGACCCACATATCTGAGAACTGGAACCACAAGGTTCCAAGGACATCTCATCAATCAGAGGAGGTATTGTTTTATATTCTCCCACCTCTTAGTGCAAAAGGAATTAAGATAGGAAATGATACAATGAGAGAAAGTAGAGTAGAAAATCTGAGATAAACACTGTCAAGATTTTGTCCTTCATTGGGCCTTCTCCTTTTTTCAGAATAAAATGCAAATAAGCATGCATACACAAGAAAGGTACTTAAAAAGTGATGAGGAAGTATACAGTAAAGCACCCATCTGTTTGTAACTGTCTGTACCCGTAGTCATATGAAGCCTGCTACATACATTAAAAAGATATATTCCTAAATTCCATTCCCTCTGAAAACAAACATATAACTGAAAAATGTCATTAGGAAAAGAAGAATATTAAACCTTTAATAATTATATTAATGTTTAATGAAAAAATATTTTAGGAATACCCTAGAACAGTAACATAAAAAGGTAATGCAAAACTCACTGGTAATGGCAAATATATAATCAAAGTTAGACTCTGTAACATGGTAAGGGTGGTGCATAACTCACAACTCTGGTTTAAAAGTTAAAAAAAACATAGTAAAAATAACTATAACTACAATAATCCGTTATTACATAATGTAAAATATATGTAACTGTAACAGCAAAAACGTAAAACGTGAAGTGGAGAAGAAGTGTCAAGTTTACAAATGCTACTGAAGTTAAGTTATTGTCAGCTTAAAATAGCATGTTATACTTTTAAGATATTTTATATATGCCTCATGGTAACCACAAAGGAAAAACCTATAGCAATTACACAAAAATGATAAGTTAAAGCATAATGATAAAAAAAGACATCGAAACATGAGAAAAAGGCAACATGATAAACAACAAGGAACAATGTTCTACAAAACACCAGAAAACAATTAACAATATGGCAATACGTAAGTCCTTACCCATCAATAATTATTTTAAATGTAAATGGATTAAATTCTCCAATCAAAAGACTTGTTGAACGGATAACAGAACAAGATCCAATGATATGCTACCAACCCTACCTGAGTGCTTCTTCCAGATCACATATGCAACCACCACAGCTATCCCAGTTGCCACAATTTTAAGGAGAGATAGATCATCAGTGATGACCATGACGGGGATGGTAGTCTGAGGTGGCAGCTCTGTGAAGGGAAGGGAAGGGAAGGTGAGGGCCCTGATCTCCAGGCCTCAGCCCCCACCCTGCTGAAGGTCTCCAGAAGGGCTCCTAATTTCCCTGAGAAGAGGCTCTGAGCCCACATCTCCCTCCTTACTCCATCTCAGGGTGAGGAGCTGGAACAGCCCCTCATGCTGCACGTGGCAGGTGTATCTCTGCTCCTCTCCAGAAGGCACCACAATGGCCTCGCACTGCTGGAAGGACCCGTCGCCCACAGGCCTGGTCTCCACAAGCTCCGTGTCCTGGGTCAGGTCTTTCCCATCACGCTGCCAGGTCAGGGTGATCTCTGCAGGGTAGAAGCCCAGGGCCCAGCACCTTAGGGTCACCTCATAATCAGAGATGGGGGGTCACATGTGTCTTTGGGGGTTCTGAGTGGAAGGGTCAGAAATTTGAGCTGGAGCGAGACCTCAGACATACTGGGAGCGGGGCAGAGAACAAGGCCCGAGAGACAAAGTCCCCCTTGGTTTGCAAAGCCCCTGCCTCTGCCAGAGTCAAAGGGAACCGGTCCTCAGTTATTTCAGGGAACGCTTTCCCCTCCATCGCGGAGAGGTTGCATCTCTTAATTGTCCAGAGAGAAGGGTGGGCACTTTGGGCGAGTTGCTGTCTGGTACCAGATCTGAAAACCCAGGCGGACTCAGTCTCCTGACCCATGGTTTGAGGTTGTTCTGATGTCATTGCATTTGCCTCTTCTCGTAGTAGGCCCCCACCCCGATGCGAGATTAAGGAGGCCCCGAGGCCCAGGTACCTGCGCGCTGCAGCATCTCCTTCCCGTTCTCCAGGTATCTGAGGAGCCACTCCACGCACTCGCCCTCCAGGTAGTTCCTCTCCTGCTCCGCCACACCGGCCGCCTCCCTCTTGCGCCGGGTGATCTGCGCCGCCGTGTCCGCCGCGGTCCAGGAGCGCAGGTCCTCGTTCAGGGCGACGTAACCCGCGCCGTCGTAGGCGTGTTGATAGTATCCGCGGAGGAGGCGCCCGTCAGGCCCTAGTCTCCCCCACTGGACGGTGTGAGACCGTGACCCCGCCCCCGCGGTCAGCCCCGCCCACTTGGCCCGGCGCCGTAGTCAGTCCCGCCCCCGCCGCGCCCACCAGGCGGTGATTAAACCTAAACCTTGGTGAAAGTCTCCGCGGACTCTACCCCGGCGGAGGGGTCGGGCAGGTCCCGCAAACTCGGAGTAAATCTTGGACTCGGGGAGACCCCGACCCGTCCGTGGGGATAGGGGGTCGTGACCTGGACCCGGGCCTGCGTCGCTCACCGGCCTCCCTCTGGTTATAGTAGCCGCGCAGGGTGTTCAAGTTCTCTTGGAAACTGCGTAGCCCCTGAGGCGCCGCGTCTGCTCGTCCCGATACTCCTGTCCCTCCTGCTCCACCCACGGCGCCCGCGGCTCCATCCTCGGACTCGCGGCGTCGCTGTCGAACCGCACGAACTGCGTGTCGTCCACGTAGCCGACGGCGATGAAGCGGGGCTCCCCGCGGCCGGGCCGGGACACGGCGGTGCCGAAATACCTCAGGGAGTGGGAGCCTGGGGGCAGGGAGGGGGTGAGACCCGGCCCGACCCTCCTTCGGCGCAGGTCCCCGGGTCCCAGGGTGATGGGGCCGGGAGGGGCGGAGGGACTTAGGGGTGGGAAGAGGAGGGGGCGGGAGAAGGGAGGGGTCAGGACGGGGCGGGGCCGAGGTTGGGGGCGCCGGGGAGGTGTCTGTGGAGACCCGCCTTCCCCGGGGGTCCTGGGCCCCCGCCAGGGAGGGTCCCCTCGCCTCGGCCCTGCAGACGCCATTTCCTCACCACCCCGCATTCACCCGCCAAGGGCTCGGTCAGGACCAGGACCCCCGAGAGAAGCAGGAGGAGGAAGGTTCGGGGCGCCGTAAACTGCATTCTTGGGGTTCTGGGACAATCTGAGTCCTGGCGGGTCTGTGGAGACTTTATTACTGGGAACCGCAGAGACGCTAATTGGCTTCTCTAAAAACCGGACACAAAATGGGAGTGAGAAGTGGTGCGTCTTCAGGAGAATCCAGGCAGGAGGACCTGATACAGGTTGTGAGAGGGAGAAATGAAACTCAGGGAGACGGGGGCTCCCCAACACCGAGCTTCCCCGCCCCAGACACCGCTGTCAGGGCCCGACCCCCTGATTCCACACCCGGGGACCTGGGACTTTAACCTGACCCCTCTCCTCCTGCACTGAGAGCTTTTTGTCACACTGTCTCCCTGAAGCCTGGCCCAGAGGCTGTACGAGGAAACTAGGAAGAGACCCCCCAGGCTGGTCTCAGCCCCTTTTCCTTCTTTTCTCTTCGCGGATTTCCTCTACCTGAGCTGCACTCCTACTCCTTACCTCTCCGCCTGGATTCTTCTAGAAAAAAAACTCGCCCCCAGAGAACTTGATGCCAGTGAGTGAGGTCGCCCTGGGAACGGAGGTGGAGGGACAAGGGTTTTCTCTTTAAACCTGGAGGAGTTGCGCCTGAAAACACAACATAGATGTTCTCATGGAGACCAGGTTCCTTTTTGTCTTTAACTACAGTGGGTAACTCAATCTTCAAAACCCCTGAACATCAGGACTCTAACCTGTAAAACAAGTGACTTTGGCCCCTTCCTCCAGAAATGTGTCTAAACAGCAATGCAGTCAGACTCACAAAGCTCCTAAGTTTTCCTTTCCCAGACAGTGTATCTGTGACTCCAGGTTGTTGTATTTTGAAATGATCTTCTTTACATAGCCCTGAGTTTGACTGTGTGAGTCCCTGATATGTCCTCAGGACAAAGAAGCACATGGGAGCACAGTTTGTCACTGTGTATTAATCACCTCAAAGGTGAAAGTGTTCAGTGCAGTCAAAATGCCCTTCACCAGTGCTCCTGCATTGCCTATTTTTATGAATTATTCACATGTAAATAGTGTGCATATTTTATCAGGACACTTATTTTTTAAACTGATTAACATAAGGAGGCAATTAGTTTTTAGGCAACTCCACAGAATGAATTGAATACCTTACTGGACTAGTAGATATATTTATTAAAGATCTATAAAATACCTGTGTTTAAATCTGAGAATTCCACTGTTTTAGGATTCTTTGCCTCTGCTTCTTTTCCTCACACCTGCTTCTCCAGCCCTTCTCTCTGCCCCTCTCACCCCTCAGGCCTTGTTCTCTCCTTAGTCTCCACCACCCTCTCACATCGGAATTGTGGCACCAGCGCTGTGTTTCACAGACTGTTCTCCCCACAGTGGTTAAGTGGTCTTGTTAATGTGAGTCAGGATATGTGATTTCTTCACTTAAAATGCTCGAATGGCTCCTTCTCACTCTTGGGAAGCCTCTAGAATG
>CM053523.1:30035727-30055726 GCA_028646465.1 Rhinoceros unicornis | reverse complement strand
TTTACATTTCAGCTATTTGTTTTTCCTTAAGACAGACCCTTTCTTTAGTCATCCCCTTTTTCTCGACTCTTTCCTACTTTGCTAATACAAAAGCATCATGCAGAACCTTGCCATTCACGGTGGGTACATCCAAAAATTCATTGACCACTAGTATATGATAATCTCCACGAAAGCATAATGTTCTTCCCTTTTCGGTCTCATTGCTAGCTTTCTGACTGTTTACACAAGGAAACAGTTTTCACATCTCAGTTACTGCATATTTGAGGTTGGGTAAAGAACAACTATATCCATTGAAATACAGATGCTAGGCAGTCAGCTAGACTCCCTCACTCAGCAATTGACTTGCCCTTGCACACCAGCTATGTGGCACAAATTCGTGCATCAGCAAAATTGCTAATACACACGTCATGGATTGCAAACAATTGTCAAGAATAGTCAAAATTGTGTAAGTTAAATTTGGGAAAATTGTTTATAAGTGAGCTTGCTTTGAAGACCAGAACTATTTGCCTTCCAATGAATGAATCAGGATAGAGGACTGGGCATTAAGAATTGCCTTGATGATTAAAAGGAAATTCTTCAACCAGCAAAAGCTTACCACACATATTAATATACTTTTCCTTCCAAGACCCTATGTCTTTTCCCAGATACTCACCTGCTACTTTGAGCAGCAAGCTTGTTTCTCCACAGTAGTTCCCCTCTTGGAAACGGCACCAGTATTGCCTGCTATCCGATGGTTGGATGTTGTACATCTTCAGGGCCACACTACCCTGAGCGATGTTGTCCCCTATCCATTCTATCCAGCCTCTGTACTCCTCCATCTGCAACTTGGTCACCTCAGCTCCATTCCAGTATGAAAACACAGATGTGCTGGGCTCTGAGCGGTACCACCTCACCTCGATGTGCATCGCCGTCCTCTTGGGGAGGAGCTGACAGGTTAGTAGGGCATCTTCCCCGACCCTGGCCAGGATAGGATGGGCAGGACCAATAACTCTAAAGTCATCTACAAAATAGAGTAAAAAAGAAGAATCAGGAAATGGCAATTGGAAGATTAACACGCTTGCTTTGGGATGCCCAATCTATCAAAGTAGAGGCACCTGGAGGAGGGAGGGCTTTATTTTCAATGTTTTAGAGAAATCCAGCATGATGATTTGCATATTTGGCTGTTACAGAGACAATTTTGTGTACTAAAAATAACATGCAGTTCAAAAATTTGAGTGTCAATGCTGAATCTGTCACTAGCTGTGTAATTTGGGGGGCAAAACCATTATTTTCAGTCAGATTTGAGATTTGGAATCTCAATTTCTTCTTTAAGATACTAAAATCACATCTCTGGGTGTTTTTATTCTCAAATAAGTTAACATGTAAATTGATTTTTTTAAACTGGGAAATGTATTAGTTAGTAATTTATTTTACAGTTAGTGATTTCACTTTATATTGTTAGTGACTGACATTGTAATCACTTTTCCTAACATTTAAGTAATATATTCATTCATTAGATTTTTTAGCTTTTCGAGATTGCTCTTGTCCTAGGTAAGGAACTGAGTTTGTTTGTTTGTTTGTTTTCCTGGTCTGGAGCAAGACTCCAGCTACTGGGGCTATATGTACAATGCATTTTTTGCAAGGACATTTTGTGATAGGTTAGGGCTATGGTTTATCTAGAGAGTTTGAGCCTTCCAATCAAATTCTGAGTCATGTTTGACCTCTTCATTATCTGCAAGTTGAAGAAATGTTTAATAATTTTATCTGTTATTATGTTTAATAATTTCATATGTCATGTATGTTATGTTCCTTCTCATCCTAAAATGCCTCAGGGCCGTTTGGACTTTGTGTGGATTCAATTCTCCTAGGAAGGAGCTTCATCTTGTTTATTTGCTGCTCAGTATCTAATAGATACTGCTAAAAGGTCACTATAGAACTTAAGCAGAGATCTGCCTGCATTCTTTATTGATGGAGTCTGACTATGACACTAGAACTGAAGTCATACCATCTGGTTGACTTCTTTTACAGGTTAGGAAAGTGCAGCACAGAGAAGGGGGAGCAGTCTAACAACATCACACCGTTTCTGGCAGCCTCAGTCTGGAGCCTGTGCCTTTGGGTGCCCTGTGCAATGTTTCACCATCCTGCATTTTCCTTGGGGCTCTGATATTTCCTTCTGACATTGAATATTCATAATCCTTTTTCAAGGTACAATGTTTTCTGTGTGTGTGTGTGTGTGTGTGTGTGTGTGTGAGGAAGAACAGCCCTGAGCTAACATCTGATACCAATCCTCCTCTTTTTTTGCTGAGGAAGATTGGCCCTAGGCTAACATCTTTGCCCATCTTCCTCCACTTTATATGGGATGCCGCCACAGCAGGGCTTGACAAGCGGTGCGTCGGCACACGCCTGGGATTTGAACCTGTGAACCTCGGGCCGCCGAAGTGAAGGGCACACACTTAACCACTTGTGCCACCAGGCCAGCCCCCAAGGTACAATGTTTTGACCAACAAAATTCAGCTACTGAAATTTCCAATTCCATTTCTTGCTTGTTGTTTCCAAGTATTTTTATGCTGTTTAATTTATGGTAAGAAGCAGTCACTTTTCTTGCCCCCAAAGTGCTGTTCTGCATAGAAGAAGGAGAATGAATGAATAACTTTATGTGTTCCAGGTACTGACTCAAGTGCAGCCTCATTTAATCCTAAAGCCTGTGAGATGTAGGTATGTCATTATTCTTATCATAAAGGTGAGGAAACTAAGGCAGAAGGTACTCAAGTAACTTCCCAAAGGTAACACAGCTGGAAGCGAAGGAGCCCTTTTTGGAAGACAGACGCTTTGAACCCTGGACCCTCACTCTTAGTATTGTACTAGCCCTTTTGATTTAGAACTCTGCATCCAGACTGGATATCTGGGACATTCGGGTAAACAGTAAAGGGAGGAAAGGCATCCTACCTGACTGCTTCATGGTGAACAGTACGAAGAAGCAGGAGGCAACAGCACCAGACAGACTGCATCCTGGAAAATCCACCATCCTCCCTGGAGCAAACACAAGAGAAAATATGACATGTACTTAAGTGAGGCTGTAATACAAGCACACCCCACGGATTCCTATGGTTATGCAGTAGTAACGAGGAATCAACATCAACCACTCCACAATCAAACAATGAAATGGACTTGGCTCCATTTCTCTGCAGTTGTTGATCATTTCCGATCCTTTACCCAGTGTGTTATACTTTAAGCTATTTTTTAGGCCTGAAGGAAGATTTCTGATTAAAATGAAAAGCCCTCCTGGGCTAAAGGGACAATAGTATTTATATTTTTTAAAAATTTCCTTTGGTCCATCTCTTTTGAACCTGCAGAAATTATAAAGCAGGCTTCAAATATTGTTTCTCATTCTCCTCCCAGTCCGTCCCTCAAAGTCCTTCATCGCTACAGTCTCCTAGTATAGAGGAGTGAGCAGGAAGGGTCTACATCCCCATGCTGCAGCCAGGAGGCTATCATTAGTACCTTGGGGGAACCCAGGGGCAAGGAGATGCTTTAGAAAGTGAAGGAAAAAGTGGTGGAAATGGTTCTACAGAAGGAGATAGCCAAGGAAACGACCCTAAATGGCCTTTTAGAATCACCTTGAAGACATACAGGAATGAATAAAAGAAATAGCCCAACCATCAGAGATGGGCAAGCCCCACGTGCCCATCTTACCAGCACTGTAAAAATACTTCCTCACAGCTAAAGAGTTTTAAAACTACCAGGACAAAAATAGAATGCCAGCTTTAGTTTTGGAAAATGAAAAATTCAGAGTGAAAGAAGTCTAAGACTTGTTCTATCTGATGTGTCAAGTATCTTATTGAAAGAAAAACTTGCTTCATACCAAGTAGCATTGTCAGCTCAGGAGCAGTGATAAGTTGGTTACTGCTTCTCTTTCCCCAGAAACTAATACCAGTAAGATTTTGTAGGGTAGAGGAAAAATCAACGGTCATCTGAGATGGAGATTATGAATCAAGTGGTTTAGGAGGTTATTTTTACTCTATTATTACTCTATTTGCTTTCTAAAATGATGCATACTTTCATTTAATATAGCTCTAAGGAAGCTGATAAAAACCCAGTCACAATACCCAGATCTGAAAGGGTGCTTAAATATTTATATGAAAATGAGACTGAGCACTAGAGGACAGCACAGACTGTTAGTAGCTTGCCACTTGAAACATATCAGTCACTTCCCTCAGACTGAAGGAAGTCACCAATGCCTCCTTGACTCTTCTTGTGAAAAGCAGAAACATTTTGTTCCACCAAGGAAGGGCAAAGAGAGCCCGCAAAGCCCATGCCAATCACCATCACTGAGTCATGTGAACCAAGGACCCATAAACCCTTGATACAAGCCGGTTTATAGGTTTGTGTTCCTTTAGGTCTTTCACGTTAAAGCAGAGAGAAAACCTACAAATGCACTCTAGAAAAAAACTGTACAAATCAGTGAAGCTTTGAAGAAAGTTGTGAAAATGCATCTTAGCCTTCAGTGGTGCTCGGAGAGAGATTTGTGAGCGAGTATAAACAGGGAGAATAACTACCTTAGACCAGGATTCTCAGCGGGGAAGGGGGCAGTTTTGCCCTTTTACCATTACCATTTGGTAATGTCTGCATTCATTTTTGATTATTGCAACTGAGGGGGAGAGGACATCTAATGGGTGGTAGCTGGGATGCTGCTAACCATCCTACAATGCACAGGAAAGCCCCTACAGCAAAGAATTATCCAGCCCAGATTGCCAATAGTGTCGAGGAAAAACATTACCATAGACCATCTGCTGTCAACGTGCTGAAAATCTTTGGCAAATTTTTTGTAAATAAAAAGCTGAACTTGTAAAGTTTAAATCATTTCATTTTAACTATAAGAATTTTGACATCTCTATTTTACCATTTGAATTAGGCCACGCATCTTCAGAAACTACCATTAGTATTAACTATGGTAAACTTTGATAGTGTCAAGAAATATGATCTAAAATGTATATGCATCATAAAATTCTCAAAAACTCATGCTTCATTTAATTTTCTGGACAAAGTACAAGTGTTAGGATGTGATTATAAGAGGTGGTTTGTGTTTAGGCATTAGGTGAATCACAACTCTGAATTCCAAGGTCTATGCATGCACTCTTAAAATTCATGCCAAAGAGGGGCTGGCCCGGTGGTGTAGCGGTTAAGTGCACGTGCTCTGCTGTGGTGGCCCAGGGTTTGTGGGTTCGGACCTTGGGCCCGCGTGGATGTACTGCTTGTCAAGCCATGCTGTGGCGGTGTCCCATATAAAGTAGAGGAAGATGGGCACGGATGTTAGCCCAGGGCCAGTCTTCCTCAGCAAAAAAGAGGAGGATTGGCATTGGATGTTAGCTCAGGGCTGGTCATCCTCCCAAAAAAAAAAAAAAAATTCACACCAAAGGAAATTACAAATTACTACATGTCATGGGCTGTTAGAATTTTATTTTTTTTCAGTAAAAACACCTCAAATGTTAAATTCTCAAAATGCCGAGTGACCATAGTAATTAACTGGTGAGAATAAATTTATTCAGTTCATGAAGTTTGAAGCTTATATATCTATATAAATTTTAAAAATAGATATAGTTTATCGTATGTTAAAACAACACATTTTTATAGAAATAGAGCAAAGCAAAATAAGAGTTCTAGAAGACAAGGTGACTTTGTGTTTACTTCTGTGACCTTGAGAATCTCACTTTACTTTCTTGAATCTCTCCTTTCTCTCCTCTCTGGTGGAGACAATCATTCGTAACATTTTTCCACCTGTAGCATCAACATGTGACGGACAAGGAAACCGAAGCTGAGACACAAGCACAACATCATGTGTGACAAATGAATAATGCGATACTGGTCTTCTGAGTTTTAATCTAGTGCCCTTCCTCATCCAGCCTACTTCACAGCAATAATCTGAGGATCACATGAGCTATGATAGCACTTTGAAAAATATGAAGTAGCATATGAGTGTAAATACAAGGGGAGGTATTACTACAAGTGGCAAGTTTCCCTGCAGGGCACTGACTGTCTACGTGCCCCACTTGCTCAGCTTAGTCAACTTCCCGGTCAGAGTCCCGGGGTGCTGACTGGAGAGAGAACTGTGGGACAGCCAGAAGGGGTGGAGGCGGCCCTCAGTCCCCCAGGCTTTGGGTGAAGGTGGATTTATGCTGCCTCACCCAAGCTGAAGGGAGAGCCAGATCCCTGAGGCCCACTCCGAAAACGAGATTCCGATCAGAATAGCATGTTCACCTCTGAGAGGTGAAACTCAGATGACAAGTGGACTTTGACTGGGTTTAGTTATAAGTTCTTGAGACCTGCAGCCAAAACTGTGACGTTAGCACTCCTCACCCTTCCCCAGAAAACCAGGGCACTCATGCTGTCCCCAGGTGACACCCCGTCTGCACCACTTCCACTTAGGTCCTCACACAGCATCTCATGCTGGTAATCTGTCTTTACCCTTCCCTCTACCTCTCCACACATCAAGGATTTCCCACCTAATGCCCATTCTCCTCCAGAATACAGTACTCACAGGGCTTAGAGTCAGAAGCAGGACTGAATATAAAATACCACATCCCTCATTTCACTGATGAGAAAACAGAGGCCAGACAAACGAATTAATTTATCCAGCATCATAGCACCAGGCCAAGGTCCTTTGCATGCTAGTTTATTGCTTTTTACTTTGGTTCTTTATCTCCTTTTGTTGGGTAATAAAGAGTTGGTTACTCTCAGATGTTTAATAAGAAATTTAGTAAGCTTCTCAACACAATGTTTGGGCCCCAAAATTATAATGATAGAAGTTATAGGTACATTTTGTGTGTGTGTTTTTGTTTAGGTTAGATTATCCTTTAAATTCCCGTCAAGTCAGGTTTTTTTGATTCAGAGTGAAAGTACCCCTGGGGGTCTGCAGATGTATTCTCAGGGATTCAAGAGTTCTCCAGAATCATTTTAAATTTAATTTTAGATGTTCATTTGAATGTAATAATATAAGCATATGTGACATTATGACGTGATAAGGTTTAAGTTGATTTTTTTCACTCAAATTTCTTGCCCTCCCCTGTTATGATCAGCCCATATTTGGGCCACATAACTTGAGATTGCTATTCTTTTATTGTGTGTGTGTGAGGAAGATCAGCCGTGAGCTAATATCTGTCAATCTTCCTCTGTTTGCTGAGGAAGACTGGCCCTGGGCTAACGTCCTTGCCCATCTTCCTTCACTTTATATGGGACGCCGCCACAGCATGGCTTCACAAGTGGTGCATCAGTGCGTGCCCAGGATCCGAATCTGTGAACCCCGGCCCACCACAGAGGAGGACGCACACTTAACTGCTACGCTACCGGGCCAGCCCCGAGATTGCTATTCTTAATGTAAGAATTTTTCCCTGCAATTTTCAATGTAGACGAACACCCCCCCCGCCGTGGAGGATGAGGGGTTTGAAGAGGAGAGAATAATAATTAAACGTTAGTGAGAATCTCTTTACCCTATTTCTCTTTCTCAATTAGAGTAGAGGGGGCAGTGCCCCACTTCACCTCTGGTTCCCAGAATGACAGCAGTGCCCACAGACTTCCCTCTCCCACAATGGCACTGAAAAGCAGCGAGGAAAGGGAAAATTACCCAAGGCAAGAAGAGGTAGGCCTTGGAAGACTCAAATATTGGAACGAAAGTTTGCTGTCTAAAATGCTGGCATGGAATGATACAGTAAGAGAAGAGTGGTGTCATGAATATAATGATCATTACCACCAGTATGGGAAGGACTGTGATAACTGGGGGGCATGATGCGACCATGACATATACTAAGAGTCAATACTGAAAATACAAGGAGAGCCTTCTGCCTCAACTCTGCACCATCTTCTACCTCAGGACTTAGAAATAACCCTAGTCAGGGGGCTTTTTTTAATTATTAATTGTTGCGAAAGCCACTGAGTTTATCTGGAAATTAGTAGATTAACTCCTCTGCTATAATACAGTATAGTGCATGACATAAAAATTAGGATCAGTAAGAGGAAAATACAGAATTTATTTTTTCACATCCAAATTTGTGATATGAAAATATTCTACCCATTGCACATATTCTGTATCATCTTGATGATATGTAATGTTGGAATTCTTTCAAGAGTCTTAGCACCCATCTTTGCATTTTGTTTATGGTTAGTCACGTTAGCACCACCTGACCACTTAAAGAAGCTCTGTTTAAATTTTTGTGCATCTCCAAAGAGTTCCAAATAAGATGAACCCAAAGACACCCACACCAAGACGCATTATAATTAAAATGTCAAAAGTTAAAGATAAAGAGAGAATCTTAAAACAAGCAAGAGAAAAACAACTAGTTACATACAAGGGAAACCCTATAAGAACATCAGCTGATTTTTCAGCAAAAACTTTACAGGCCAGAAGGCATGATGTGATATATTCAAAGGACTGAAAGGAAAAATACTTACAACCAAGAATATGCTACCCAGAAAGGTTATCATTCAGAATTGAAGGAGAGATAAAGAATTTCCCAGACAAGTAAAAGTCAAAGTTCATCACCACTAAACCAGCCTTACAAGAAATGTTAAAGGGTCTCCTTTAAATGGAAAAGAAAAGACAATAACTAGAAATAAGAAAATTATGAAAGAAAAAATTTCACTGGTAGTGGCAAACACATAGAAAATGTAGTGGATCAACCATCTATATAGCCAGCTTGAAAGTTAAAAGACAAAAGTAGTAAAATCATCTATATCTACAACAATTAGTTAAGGGATACACAAAATTAAAAAATATAAAATATGACATCAAAAACATAAAATGTGGGGCAGGGAGTAAAAATGTAGTACTTTTAGAACTCACTTGAGCTTGTGACCAGCAACTTAAAGTAGACTGCTTTATATGTAGGTTGTTACATATGAAACTCATGGTAACCACAAACTAAAAATCTATAATAGATACACAAAAAATAAAGAGAAAGGAATATAAACGTAACACTAAACAAAGCCAACAAATCACAATGGAAGAGAGCAAGAGAAGAAGAAAGAAACAGAGAACTACAAAAACAACCAGAAAACAATTAACAAAATAGCAATAAGTACACAACTATCAATAATTACTTTACATGTAAATGGACTAAATGCTCCAACCGAAAGACCCATATATATACTGCCTAAAAGAGACTCACTTCAGATCTAAAGACACATACAGACTGAGAGTGAAGGGATGGAAAAGATATTCCATGCAAATGGAAATGAAAAGAATGCTAGGGTAACAACACTTATGCAGACAAAACAGACTTTAAAACAAAGACTGTAACAACAGATAGAGAAGAGTCTGATAAGCAGTTAATATCCAAAATATATAAAGAACTCATACAACTCAATATCAGAAAAACAAACAATTTGATTAAAAAATGAGCAGAGGACCTGAATAGACATTTTTCAAAGAAGATGGCCAACAGACATATGATAAGATGTTGAACGTCGCTAATTATCAGGGAAATGCAAATCAAAACCAAAATGAGATATCACCTCTCACCTGTCAGAATGGATATTATCAAAAAGACAACAAATAACAAATATCGGCAAAGAGGTGGAGAAAAGGGAACCCTCGCATACTGTTGGTGGGAATGTAAATTGGTGCACCTATTATGGAAAAATGTACAGAGGTTCCCCTAAAGAATTAAAAATAGAACTACTTCATGACCCAGCAATTCCACTTCTGGGTATTTATTCAATGAAAACAAAAACACTAATTCAAAAAGATAAGTGCACTCCTATGTTCATTGCAGCATTATTCACAATAGCCAAGATATGAAAGCAACCTAAATGTCCATCGATAGATGAATGGATAAAGAAGACGTGGTATACACACACACACACACACACACACACACACACACACACACACACACACTGGAATAGTACTCAGCCATGGAAAAGAATAAAATCTTGCCATCTGTGACAAAATGAATGGACCTAGAGGATGTTATGCTAAGTGAAATACGTCAAAGAAAAATATCATATGATTTCACTTATATGTGGAACCTAAAAAACAAAACAGAAACAACTCATAGATACAAAGAATAAACTGGTGGTTGCCAGAGGGGCAGGGGCCAGGAAGATGGGCAAATAGGTGAAGGGTATTAAGAGGTATAAACTTCCAGTTATAAAATAAATAAGTCACAAGTAATTGTTACCCTGTGTTGTAATGTACAGCATAGGGAACATAGTCAATAATATTGTAATAACTTTGTACTGTTACTAGACGTGTCATGGTGATCACTTTGCAGTTTATATAAAAGTCGAACCTCTGTGTCATACACCTGAAATTAATATAATATTGTATGTCTACTATACTTCAATAAAATAATAAATAAATTATAAACATCTGATTAAACAATAAGTAAATAAATAGTAAAATTTTTTGCCTCTCTTCTCAAAAAGCCCTTGCATACACTTTCTCAAGGGTCTACCGGTTTTGAAATAAAAAACTGTGTCCTGAATTATGCAATGAATTATGAATGTCCATTTCGTGTAGAGACCTGTTAGTATAAGAGAGAGGAGGGCAGGAAAACAAGACAAACGCTGTAGCACTGAGGAGACAGGAAGAACAAGGATCCCAGAGAAGGCACCAGGGAGACACAAAGGGAAGGAGAGTCATGCATGTACACAGACACCAGAGGGCAGCAGAGACATGCTCACTGTCGGCCTTCCAGGGCTTTTCTTCAAGACCCTATTCATTCACCGTTTCCTCCTCCAAATGCTGCTGTCCTGTGTGATCCACATTCCTGACTCCCTCAGCCAGTAGACGACAAAAGCAGCCCTGAACTTAGGATGTGTGATTTTAATTCTAGTTTTGCTATATATTTGGAGAAACTTTGCTTTGGAAAAATCTGTTCATTACTGGGGCTTCAATTTCCTTGGCTTTAAAATAGGGATAATATGTGCACTACTCACATTAAAACATTCTTAAAAGTGAGAATATAATCATGATACAAAATCCCTATTTGTGCATAAGGTTTTGTTATTGGGAGTGGAGAGTTGTGGAAAGAAGGGAGACTGAAACAAGAGAGGAGATCAGAAATGGAAATAAGGAAGCAACACTAATCTAAGAGGACATCGGAAGTCTTGCTGTGAATTTGAAGAAATTCAGGTGATGGCCATCAGCTTCTATTCTTCAGGACCTGGTGGAAAGCTTTTTTGAGAGTCGTTACTAGAAAGATAATAATTATTTATTTTATGGAATCTGCTGACATTGGGTCTTATAAATGCAGAGTTCCCTCAGGGAAAAGAAAGAAAAATGATCAACTCTCATACCCTAGTCGCACAGCAGCATGTCGATCTACAGTCCTCTCGGTTTGCTTTCTGACGGGAGGGGAAAGGAACGGCAGAGCCCTGAGATCCTCACTCAAAGGCTGGGCCGTGGGCCTGGCGTTCCAAGAGCACTGAGGGAAGAGTTGATACTCAAAGGTGGACGGTGGCCTTTCTTCATAAGTGTGACCACAGTTGAGTCGGCACCTTGGGAAGGGGGTCCTGGTCCTTCTATTCCTCTCCCCTCCGTCACCCTCACACCCTGGGACAACTACAGACAGAAAGCCTGACTCTCGTTGTTGTTTAGAAGAAGCCCAAAGCTCTGAAATATTGTTTAAAATAATATTTATTGGATTTGTTCCTCTTGCAAATGTATTTTGCTGACACAGAATGCAAGATAATTGGCTTTGAGAGAGAGGAACCATCCCCTCAGTTTAAGGTAATATTCGAGCTTGAAGTGATGAGTTCGGGCTGCCCATCACAGGGTCAGCAAGGGTGAAGTAGATCCTAGGGGCCTATGTGTGTAGGAGGAAGCTGACTAAGCAGGGGCAAGTCAACAACCCTGACCTCTGGGAAGAGTTGGTGTGTTCCCAGGTATAAATAGTCTGAGGATTAGCTCAAATCCTGTAGTGATAGAAACAAGTTATTCTGTATCCATGACTATATTGGAGGCCCCTCTGTGATATCTCAGAGTCCGTGGAGATGGAGGTGATATGGGAATAAACTCTCGGGAAGCAGCTCTGAGGACTCCTGATGTGTCTGCCTCCTTGTCCTGCCCTACCTTATCCAGTGTGGCCTTGGCCTCAGCAGGGGACACAATGGACATGAAATTGGGCTTCCCCTCCCGAGACCTCCAGGGCTTAGAGCCACGACAATATTTCTTCAAATCAAAGGGAAGCACAGCATTGCCATCTGGCCAAGGAAGAAAAATAATCAGTGACAATGTGAGATCCTATGGTCTGAGGAATCATTGGGAAGAGAATGATCATGATTTCTAAAGCTCATTCCACAATAGGGTAACTAATTGCCCCAAGGATTCTCGTCCAGACCCAGTTTTCTTAGCAAAATCTCCCCATACTAGATTTGCCACCAGAAATCAGTCCAAAGAAATAAAGGCAGTAGAACATCTGAATAGTGATACTTGAAATACCCAAACATTTAGGGATGGGGGACTGAGGTGATGCCTGGTTCTGACAGACCTACAGTCTAAGCTGAAGAGCTCTTACTGTCAGATCCATCACTGTCTTAGAGTCCAAAAGATATCTGACCAGTTTCTTTGAAATTTTAAATGTACTTTTAAATTTACTTTTCTGAAAAAGTTACAAAAATGTAAAAACAATCACTAATTATTATCCATGACTTTTTAAAAATAAATTTATACAAAATTGGTTCCATTCAGGTTTTAGCCTGTAGGAGTGAAGTTCCTGGGAAGAGATTTAAACATTGGTGAAATTCACACCAGTCGACCAGCAAACCAGTGCAGATGCCTCACCTGCATTAGGAGGGCCACAGAATGTGTATTCATACCTTCACAGTCCTCCCAGGACCCCAGAAAATGCACTCACAGAGATAATCAGGCATGTCTCACACTGGAAATAGGAGAATTTTCCGAATGTTGAGAGAAAGTGTTGAGAGAAAAGCATACCAACCAACCAAGCCTCCGGTATTTGCACCCACATACCCTGCCATACTTCCCTGGTTAATATACTCCGTCCTCTGGACCTCACACAGTCAGTAGATGGCATTTTTGTCAAAGAATGTGCGCTCGGGTTTCAAGGAAGTACAGTGATTTCAGAGAGAGGAAGGAAGGACTGAGAGCCATGTCCTAAAACGTAACTTCCAATCTTTTCCTTTCTTAAATTGTGCTTTTAGATTTTGTGGTAAACTCAGTTTAAAGACCGCTGAATAGGGGCAGGGATAGGAAAATTGCTGCTCCTGAATAGGCTTCAATCTCCTGTAGAAGAAGTCGCTGACTGAACCACTCTGAGACAGGGGTGAGGGTGGGAGAGGCAGAAAGGGAGAGAGAGAGACACGAGGAGAGAGACCCAAGAGGACGCCAAAGGGAAAATGAAAGGTTTATTGAGAGAGAGGCTGCTTCATTATCTTAACTTCATTGTTATTCTGTTTTGTTACCAGACACTCTTAAGGCAGCAACGCCGGAAAAAAATCTAAATCCAGATCTCAACGGCATTTACAGTTTTAAGAGGAGAGAACATAGGCACTAAAATTGTAATAATTCAATAACTAATGAGGGAGTCAAAAAAATCTTCATGGAGGGGCTGATGCGTGGGATGGAACATAAGGGATAGCCCCTACTTCACTGAGTGCTGTGAGGCACGGGGGCTGGAGCTGGCAGGAGGTGGAGCACTTTCTATTAGGGAAATGGTGCATGCGGTACCAGAGAAATAGGTCCTTGTGGACACATATGAGAACAAAAAGTATTTCAGATATTGGCAGCGAGAAAGGAAACGTAAAGGATATCTTGGCCAATGAAAATGACTTAAACTGGAATATGGAAACAACTGGTGACTATGTAGTTCCACTTTCACGTATGAGACATTTAACTGTATCTGGTTGTAACTGAACATAAAATTAGGTATAAAAAACAGTTTTTTAAATATTCTATAAATTTTTTAATTAAGCAAACCTTATATCACAAAATAATATTATTTTTAAAATTAATATGAGCCAAGCAGATTTCACACAATTTCAGACTCCTTTTGGAAAAATAGTGAACATTGCAGCCTGGAAAGCATTTTATATATTTACATAGAAAACTCTTAAGAAAGCTATTAAAATGTCTAGAATGTGTGAATTTAACAATGGCAATATACAAAAAGCAATTGTAATTCTATAAACTGGCAGCAGAATACTGCATATAAAATTAGAAAGTAATTCCATTACAATAGCAATAAAAACATAAAATACTTAAAGACCATTTTAACCAAAATATGTGTGATGTCTCTACAGTGAAAACTACGAAGTCTTGATGAGAGAAACTAATGAAATCCAAAGTATATGGAGAGATGTATTATGTTTGATTTTGAAAGAATTAATATTGTTGAAATACCAATTCTCCTGGACATAATTCTGATCAATATTCCCACTAGGATTTCTTTTTAGAAATAGACAATTCTAAAATTTATATGAAAATACAAAGGGTCTAGAATAGCCAAAACTATCTTGAAAAAGAAAAACAGAAGGAATATTCAAAACATGGTTGCAAGTCACACTGCAGCACTACAGACAACATGTCAGGGCAAGCGATGTAAGCTAGAGAGATTTCAACAAAAAATTGTACTTAGTTATGGGCATGAATGAGAGCTTCTAAGGAATGAAGGCACATAGGAAACAACGTTGAGAGATGAGCCCTGAGCCCCCAATCATTTAGAGCTGGGGAAGATGAGGGGGACTTGGCAACTTGGCATAGGAGATTGAGAAGTGACAATCAGTCTGGTGTGACAGGAATCCCAAGAGAGTAATGTTTAGGGACAAATAAGAAAATACGTCAATTATGCAGTGATGATTACGTAAAAATACTTCAAAGATGATGCCTTAGAAACGACCATTGGATTTGACAACAGTGAACTAACTTACGACAATGACAAGAAGGATTTCAGTCAGAGATGAGACTGTAGCCTGATTTGTGTAGGATCAAGGAAGAATGGGATGGAATGGAAATGGCAAGTGCAGCCAACATTTTTAAGTATTTCCCTGCAAATTAGGAGTAAAGGACCATTCATTATAGAGTTGGAATTAGGGGAAAGGAAATACTATGGCTTGTTTGTATGCTGATTGGAGTCACCCACTACAGAGGGAAAAATTTTTAGTACACTGAGTAAAGACAGTTAAAGCATATTAAATCATAAAAAGGATTAGTATCCAGATTATATAAAGACCTCTTAGAAGTCAATTAGTAAAGGAATATACACAAATTAATTAGTAAAGGAATATATTTATCTGAGGAAAAGAAAGTAGCAAAGGCAAGAAGAAACATTCTACAGCAAGGATATATACATGACACGTATATACATGAAACGTTGTTCAACCTCCTTATTACTAATCAGAGAAACGCAAATCAAGACCACACTGGAAAAATTATAAAAAATGTCAAAACATATCAATTGTGGGCAAGGACACGGAACAATTGGTTTCTACTAATATACTGCTGATGGGAATATAAATTGACACAATCATTTTAGAAAACAAGTCAACATTACATAATAACATTGAAAATATATATATACACTATAATCTTGCATTCTACTTTTGAATATACACTAGAGGAACAGTTGCAAATTCATAACAACTTCATTCATTAAAGCATAACATCGAAAACAAGTATCCATTAACAATTGAATGGGTGAATAACAATATATTTTTATGTAAATTATGGCTAAATTTATAAGCTTAACTTTTTTAGTGATGTTGAAATGGTCTTCACGTAGATTTTCTAAGTGGTGCATATTTCTGAATTGGCTTTCTCCCCTTGGCTGTTATGTAGGCCGTTAGAGTCACAGTAACCAGTCACTTTCTGATGATTATAGAGGTGATCACCCCTAGAAGAAGTCAACAGTCCCACAGTTCTCACTCCTTGCCCAAATAAGATCAGTTTATTTGAAGTTAATTTCTAGTACATGATGTAGTCAGCATAATCAGAAGGCATAGAAACAGGAAACATCACACCAAGGAGGAGCATGTCCGGATGGGGAGAGTATTATTTATAACTGTTGTGATGGTCAGATTTTTATCTGGTCCAGATAAATAAGGGCTGAAAAACAATTGATTTAATCAATCGATTGTTTAAAACAATTCTGTAAAAACACTTGTTAAAAAACAATTGTGTCCATCATTTGTTTTTCTCTTTAAGAGAATAACAGTGAGTCAAGTCCAGGAATAGTTGGTGAAATTAGGCAGCTCTCTATGGTAAGTTATATGTTTTGCTTCAGTGTTCAGTCACGTTATTTCTTTCTGGAACCAATTCCAGCTTCTGTCTTCAGTTGCAGCTCTGCCTCTTCAGCTACCAGTAGCTGTAAGCCCAGGCCAAAAGTCCTTCACTCTAGGGCCTCTCTGTTTCTCCTCCCCTTCTTCATCATTACTTTTAACAGCTGCACTGCACTGCACTGTATTGTGTGGCTGTACTCTATTTGTTCAACCAGTGACTTGTAATGGACATCTGGACTGTTTCTAGTCTTTTCCTATTACATATAATTGAGCAGGGAACAGCCCTACATGCCCATTGGGCAACTTTCACTGTGGTAGGACTGGGGAGCAATAGAAGTAAATATGGAAAAAGTATGGCAGAAACTTTGTCAGGAAAGTACTGGAGCCCCCTGCAACCCTGACATGGATCCTAGCACATCAGAACTACTCTTAAAGCCAATTCTTTTATAGATTTATGGACCTTGACTTCCTGTACCAATATTGCCCCAACTTGCCAGAGCCATTCACTTTGAGGCCTGCAGAGCGTGTAGGTAGTGCCACCTTCCTTCTCAGATTTTCAAGGATAAGAGATGCCTCCAGAATTTGAATACTGTCCATAGAACAGGCCTCTGTCTCAGGGAAACTCACAACAAGGTACCAAACCCTTCACAAAAGAAGAAAATGTATGCCTGGGGTTCCCACCTCATCTCCAGTGTCTCTTGAATTGTGTACTGGACCTCTGGTGAGACCCATCCTTATAACTCCAGATTTGGGGTCTGAGTAGGCTGGGTGGGAATGGGGACCATTGGCAGCCCTATCACTTCCCCTCCACTCCTTGTCTCACCACCTGGCACTGCACATCCATCCTGCTTGAAACCTTGTCTTTACACCTTCTCTAGGTGGGAGCCAGCCTAAAGGAGAAGCTCTGACTCTTTGTGCAGTTTAAGTGCCTAATTATATTGTTGGCTTTCCCTCTTGGTCTCTAGATGTACCCACAAGGCTCTGCATTAGCAGATATGGGTCTCTAGCTATTGGCCATGACTCTCAGTTGCTTTACTGTCTTATCCATGGCAAAATAGCCCATGCTGCAGCTGGATATGTTATTTTCCCACACATGACATCGGTTTCACAGCAGCCTGACAGAAACTCTATCCAAGTGCAACAGGAGATTATTTTAACCTGGGCCAGACTGAATTACCTTGTTAGTGCATAAACATAAACAAAATTTTTAAATGACCTGGATTTTTTAATGTATTCATCAAAAAAATCTAAAAATAAAGAATATTCAATGTTGGGAGTCAGACAAACATTTACTGCTATTGTAAACATTGATTTGTTTAAAGTTTGAGAAAAACAATTAGATGATGAACATGATAAATTTTTAATTTTAATATAATTACACATTCAAGGCAAATTGTGAAACAGAGACGTCCCTTGTGTCTTTCACCCAGTTTCCCCCAATAGCTACATCTTATATAATTATAGTCAATATCAAAACCAGGAAATTGACATTGATACAATGTGTATGTATAGTTTTCTTTTATCACATGTGTGGATTCATGTAACAAACATTGTGATCAAAACATGGAACTATACTCCATCATCACAAAGATCTCCTCTTGCTACCCCTTTGTAGTCATACCAATCCCCCATACCCATCATCCCTAACCTGTGCCACCCACTAATCTCTTTTTCATCTCTAAAATTTTATCGTTTCAAAAATGTTATGTAAATAGAATCATACAATATGTGACCTTTCGAGAATGGCTTTTTGTACTCAGCATAATACCCTTGGGATCCATCCAAATTTTTGCACATATCAACGGTTTGTTCCTTTTTGCTCCTAAGTTATTTCATGGTATGGATGTACCACAGTTTGTTTAATCATTCACCAATTGAGAAAATTGTGGCTGTTTCTAGTTTTCGACTATTATAAGTAAAGTTATTATAAACATTTATATATAGGTTTTTGTATGGATGTAAATGTTCATTTCTCTGGGATAAATGCACAGGATTACAGTTTCTGGATCAGATGTTAAGTATACATTTAGTTTTTTAAGAAACAGCTGATCTATTTTCCAGAGTGGCTATACAATTTTGCATTTCTACCAGCAACATATGAGAGAGCTAGTTTCACCACATCCTTGCTTGCATTTCGTATTTTCATTATTTTTTTATTTTAGCTGTTTTAATAGGTGTAGTGATTGCTCATGACAGTCTTAATTTGCATATCCCTACTGGTGATATTGAACATCTTTTCATGTGTTTCTTTGCCATCCATATATCCTCTTCAATAAAATTCTGTTCTGTTGATTTATATGTCCATGCCTCCACCAATGCCACATGGTCTTGATTACTCTAGCTACATAATGAGACTTAAAATCAGGTAAAGTGATGCCTCCCACTTTATTTTTCTTTTTCAGAAATGTTTTAACTATATTAGTTCCTTTACGTTTTCATATAAAATTTAGAATGAGCTTCTCTATATCTATAAAAAATCTTTCTGGGATTTTTATAAGAATTGCATTAAATCAACATCTCGTTTGGAGGAAAATTGACATCTTTACTAAATTGAGTCTTCCAATATGTGGACACAGTATGTCTCTCCAAATATTTACATCTTCTTTGATTATTTTTATAAGCATTTTGGTATTTTCAGCATATAAGTCCTGTATGTGTTTGTTAGATTTATACCTAATTATCTCACTTTTTGAATGATTAGACATAGTATTTTATTATTAAATTTGACTCCCATGTCTTCATTGCAAGTATATAGAAATAGAATTGATTTTCGTATGTTTATCTTGTATCCTGTCCACCTACTAAACTCACTTGTTTTCTAGGAGTATTTTTTCAGATTCCTTCAATTTTTTACATGAATGATCATGTTTACTGCCAATAGAGACAGTTTTATTTCTTCCTTTTCAATCCGTATGTTTTTTATTTCCCTCTCTTATCATGGCTAGGACTTTCAGTGTTATATTGAATAAGAGTGGTAAGAGCAGATATCTTCACTTTGTTCCTGATATTAGGGGGAAAACATTTAGTCTTTCACCATTAAGAATGATATTAGCTGCACAATTTTTGTAGATATTCCCTATCAAGTTGAGGAAGTTCCCCTCTAATCCCATTTTTCCAAAAGTTTTTATCGTGAATGGGTATTGAATTTTGTCAATGCTTTTTCTAAAGCAATCCTCATGTGACTTTTCTTCTTTAACCTGTTAACGTGGCAGATTAGATTTTGAAAATGGAACCAGCCTTGGATACCTGAAATAAACCTTACTTTATCATGATCTATAATTTTGTTAATGATTTTTATATCTACCTTCAGGAGAGATATTTGTCTATAGTTTTCTATTTTGTACTGTCTTTCTCTGGTTTTGGCATCAGGATAATACCGGCCTCATAAAATTGGTTTGGAACTGTTTTCTCTTTTTCTATTTTATGTGAAAAGTAGTATAGAATTGATGTTAATTCTTCTTTAAACATTTTGTAGAATTATCAAAGGAAACTACACAGGCCTGGAGATTGCTTTTTCTTGAGTTTATATATGAAGAACGCAACTTCTTTAAGAGTCATTAGGGTGTTCAGATTATCCATTTCAGCTTGGGAGAATTTTGATACTTTGCACTTCTCAAAGAATTGGTCCATTTCATCTAAGTTGTCAAATGTCCGTGTGTAAAGTTGTTTGTAGTATTACCTTATTATCTTTTTGTGTCTGTAGGGTCTGCAGTGGCATCTCTTGTTTTATTCCTTATATTGGTAAATTTTATTTTCTTTATCAGTCTTGTTAAAGGTTTGTCAATTTTTT
>CM053523.1:30000435-30035227 GCA_028646465.1 Rhinoceros unicornis | reverse complement strand
AAACATCCTGCAGCCATATTTAGTCTACTGTCCCTGACATGCCATGGTGGCACAGGAAAGGCTATGTGGTTGTCTAACAGGGACTCATGTAGGAGGTGAGGCAAGCTACACCTGTGTTCTAGGGTCCCCAAATATGTCTGTGGTTTTTATCCCCATCCCTTTCCCTGTTGTTTTCCCTAAGTAGGGACAAAGTATTTGGTCCTTCTCAGATACCTGCATTATAATCTTATTCTAAAGCTCTCTTAACTGAGTTCACTTCTTTTCCTGCCTAGAGAATTCTTACCTCCTCAAGGGTGAGGAGGGGAGAATAAAGCTTGTACTATCATCATTGATTCCTTACAAATATAAAGTTTTGGGAACAAATGTTCACTTTTGGTACTTTTGAAATCCAAAATTTCTTTCTCCTAACTTATGTCTCTGTCATAACTTTTAAAAGCTATATTAAAATGAATACTGATTTATTTCGTGGCTTTTGGGTTTCTTCTATAACAAATCTACAACAAGAGCAGAGAGTATATATTACCGTCATTGATGCCTGAATTGCGGGGAGGGGGGGGGTGGCCAAGGGTGGGAACATAAGGAAGAGAGGAATATTAACCTCAGCTAAGATATGAAAATATTATCAGACTATACTTGTTTGCTTCTGTGTCACTGGATATGAAACATGGTCTGGAAAAGGAGAGTAAATGGGCCTGAAGTATAAAGGGCCATGGCCCTAGTCAGCCCTGAGATGAAAGACAGGAAAAAATTCAGTAAAGACCTCCTAAAGAGGATTTATTGCTTCCATGGAGATATTAGTTCAGGGTCACTGGGGGATTAGGCAGCTGTGTGGGACACCCCAGGGATCCCATAATAGGTAACTATTGAGAAAAGAAAAAAAAAAATTCAGGATGTTAGGGGGAGAATTCCAAGGGGTATGTGAGCTCTGAGAGGATACAGTACCTTAAATCCCAGAGAAGAAGTGAGAGAAGGAGTGTAGGAGGAGAGAGGGAATATGATGAACTGGGCCAGAAAATAGTGCTAGGTCATCTAACATAGCCACTCTTCTGCCTTCGTAGATGAGCAATGCACCTACAACAGGACAGACATGAGATCAATGGATCCTAGGGGGCTCCTGTGCCATCATCATGCTGTCTCCCTGTTCTACAACTTTTCAACAACATTTATGTTCACAACCTCCTCCTGCTTTCCTGCCTCCCGTACTGTGTCTCCAGCTCTAACAAATTTGAATCCTTCCCTTCCCTTCTAGGATGTGACTCATAAGGGTCCTTGGTGTCTGGAGGCACCACTTGAGCACAGGCCTTGGATAGTGAAGACAGTGCCCACCACAATGCCCACGAGGCCCACGGCCAGCCCCAGGGTGCAGACCACAGTCTGTGTCAGCTCTGATATAGGGGTTGGAATATCAGGCTTGGTGAAAGTCAAGTTGTGAAAGTCAGAATAGAGAGTATTCCTGTGCATATCCGTGGGATGGGTGGGAGGGGTTGGTTCTGCAAAGACTTGGGGCCCGGGGCTTAGGGAAGAGAGTGAAGTCTAGCATTAGAAACACTTGAACTGTTAAGTTTAGAGCCTTGAGGGTTAGGGAATAATAGGCAGGTTGTTCTAGACTTGACAGAGAAAAGAAGGTTCCAAAAGGGGTGGAACGCATACATACCCCAGTGCTTCAGAAGTGGTTAATCCAGGCTCCAGTGCTCCACCTTGCAGTCATAAATATCGTTAGCAGAAGAGAGGAAGGTGAGGTAACTGCTCTTGAAGAAGGAATGATCATTGTTGGGGAGGAAGCTGGTCTCAGAAACTCCTTCTGCGACTGAGTGCCCATTCCTCAACCGTGCGACATTGATCACAGGAAGAAAGATGTTGTCCATAAGACAGATGAGGGTGTTGGGCTGACCCAGCATCACAGGAGACTTGGGAAACACAGCCACCTCAGGAACCTCTACGGTGAGTAAACAACACTGATATGAATTGTGAATATCTCTGCCCTGAGGTAATACATTGCATCCTGGAAGAGCCCTCCCACCAACATTTCCCCATCTGATAGTGGAAGAGCTCTTGTTTCCCTTCTGCTTGGGAAACAGCTGCCTGCACTTTATCCCTGTGCCCTTTTCTCTGTGGACCTGATTGTTAAGGTAGGAAGTCTATGGGACCTCTCCTTGAAAGATTCAAGGATTGTGTTATGGGAGTAAGGATCTTTGTATTACATGGAAATATGTGATTTCTAAGAAGGGAGAGGATGAGAGTTCAGTAATTACCACGAGAAAATCTGGAAACTCCTTGGAAGGGAGTTTTCTAGAGTAGTGAAGTGTATCTATTCCTAAGGAAGAAGGGAGTGTGGGCTTGTATGAAGGGATAGGTTCAATAAAGAGAAGCAGAATGGTAAACACATACTATTGGCAGCAGCAGTAAAGTTGGAGCGTTTACTCGTGATGATCAAGTTGTTTTTCAGCACAGCTATGTTTCTCAGTGCAAACTGTGGGTCAAAACTTATAAGTTTGCTAAACATAGGCAGCTGCCAGACAGTCTCCTCCTTTTCCAGGTCCACATAAAATTCCTCCGTCAAATTCATGGGTGTACTGGCCAGAGGGAACGTAAATCTGGTAGACATTTAAGCCATAGGAGGCAACGTGGTCAGCTGACGAGTGAGGGTGAGGAGCAGGAAGGTGAAAAACAGAGAGAGAGTAAAGAACCTTATTAAATCAAGTGACAGAAGAAATTGACTTTCAAATATCATGGGCTTTATCTTTGGCACAGTCTCTACAAAATTCCCAGCAACTGCATTCCCCCTCCTTAGTGCTGGTCAAGTTAGTTAAAATGCCCACCAACAAAACCTCCTTACCCTTGAAATGAATCTTCTTGGCTCCTTTTTCTAACATGAATATATGCAATTATTCTTTTCCTCTGGTGCTCGTCCTAGACTGCCAACTGTTGCTGAAGAATATCACACTGCTGGGCCAACTGAAACTAATTCACTTTTGTAGTTTCAGCCTCACCTGGATCCACTCTCCTGCTCAGGAATGGTCCTTCTGATTTTGGTCACAATTTTCTTTTCATCACTAATCTGTGCACCCTCTGGGGGGCAGAAAACATGTCCTGTCATCTTTGAGTCCCCAAAGTTTAGCTCACTGTGTGCTCAAAAATGTGTATTGAATGTCAATGGCTATTCTCAAGGATCACAGAGATTTTTGGGAAGAGTGACAGGCACACAGGTAGCAGAATCATGAAAGTCAGAATCAGCAGTGACAGGGGCTGCATTATGACTTGTGCGTCCTAAGCACCGTTGCTTTCATGGGCTCCCTCCTTCATAAAAATATTAAAAACCGTATTTTATGACCATATGGATACAAAGATAAACATAATCCAGGCTAGATTAAAAATTAAAACAGTTTCTTCACTCTAAAATTTCCTTTTTCTTCTAATTTTAAAATAAATTAAAACATTTTCACGGGGCCCTACAAGTGTTGGAATCCCTTGACACTGTGTCCACTGTTCCTAATGGATAAGTTGAGCCTGATCAGGGCACTCTGGCGTGACGTTGAAGAAAGAAAATTTGGAAGTGCTCTGGAGAAGCAGGTGAAACTTCCACTACCAAACAAAATTAGAATGGGAGCAGCCATCGTTAATAAAGTTGCTGAAGATTAGAGTGACCTCCATTTTACTTCCCCTTTGAACTATTTAACTTTTCTACTTTGGTTTTTACAAACCCACTCTTCATGTCAATAAAATAACAGGGAAAAGAGCCAGAGATGGCTCTGGTAGGAAAGGAGGATAAAGGAATGTCTCAAGAGAGGGTGGAAAGAGCCACAGCAAAGGTAGAGGAGCCTAAGGGATCAAATAATTACTCTGCTTGCCCAGTTTTCCTCTTATAGGTCTTCATTAGATGAAGAGAAAGATAGGTAATTTGGGCTGAAGATTTGAGAGTAATATAATTTAACTCACCAAGTTTTTCATCATAAAGTTCTCAATTCAAAAATAAAAATAAAGATTTTCTCTACTTCATTAAAGAAAAAAAACTATGAAGCTACTCCTATAACAGTAACAATTAAAAAAAAGAATGATCATTGACATTTATATGTTTTCATTACTTGGAAAATATTTCTACATACTTGTTTTTTTGTTTTTGTTTTTGTTTTTTTGCTGAGGAAGCTTCACCCGGAGCTAATATCTGTTGCCAATCTTCCTCTTTTTTTGCTGGAGGATGATTAGCCCTGAGCTAATATCTCTGCCACTCTTCCTCTATTTTGTATGTGGGATGCCGCCATAGCATGGCTGACGAGTGAAGTAGGTCCATACCTGGGATCCAAACCCATGGACCTGGACTGCCAAAGTGGAGCATGTAGAACTTGTAACCACTCTGCCATGGGGCTGGCCCCTCTATATTCTTGTTTTATTTGATTATTTGTGAGGTGACACACATAAGGTAACTGAGATTAAGTGAGGACCATGTGGTAAAATGACTTGTCTAAAGGCATTCAGTTGGGCTCATTTACCTACACCCCACCTGTGCCAGTTTCCAGCATGGAAATGTATGGAAATCTGAGACAAAGAAAAGGACACCCTTCTTTAAATCTACATAGTATACATAATTCATGGAACTATTTACCCCAAGATAAAAGATAGGAGGAATATATAAAAAGCTTCAAAAATTGCTCACAGACATTTGGGAGCAATAGTTCATGAAATTTTAGTAACAAAGCATCCACTCAAGAAAACATTCCTAATCTTTGAGGCAATCGTGAATGAATGCCATAGAGCCCTCCAGGCTATGTTCGCTAGATCCAATAACAGAAACAGAATAATGTCCTTGATGAACTCTATAACAGCAAGTAGCAAAGAGAGTGGGTTGGAACTCTAGTTTCCTGAAAGAAGAACGACCATAAGTTTTAGATCTGCTTAATATTGAGGATGCCTTTAAAGAGTCTCTACAATTTCTGCACCAATCTTTATCTTTTTTCCCTTCTAATTCCCCGTTTCCCAGGACTAGTCCCCTCAACCCTCAACTGTGCACTCCCTCACAATGTCTTCACCTCCACAGGAGCTCATCATGGTGATCAGGGTGAGGACCCCCAGAATCAGATCCTCTGTTTAGGCTCATCGTCTTCTCAAGGTGGTCTCAGCAGTTGCTGTTCCGAGTTGTAGAGCAATGGTGAGGATTGAACTGAGAAGGAACTCTAAAGACACCAAAACCAAACCCTGCCAGATCAGGTTCTGACCAATCAGAAAAATCCCCTATGTTGACACTCAATTGCCAGTTGAAGAGTTTGTACTATGAGGCCTGGAAGGGATTGGGACAACCCCTGGTTCTGATGCAGCCTCTACGCAGAGTGGACCTGAGGGAATTTTCTATGAAAGGAGAGTATTAAATCAGAATCTCCTCACATGTGTGTATGCCTGCTGGTGGCTAGAGAGGTGGAAATTTCTGAGCAGTCTCACAGATCGAAAAGGTCATCACAAATATTGTGTCTTGCAGGATTTTCTGGGTTACAACCTCCAAGAATTCTCCTGTGTTGATCCCCCTCCCTGGCAGTCCCCATTCCCTCCCCTTTCCCTGGTCTCTATATGTACATTAGCTGTCTTTCTTTTTGATTCCACAGTGCATATGGAATTCTCTAAATTTTAAGTTGACACCCTCACCAAGGGGATCTCTGCTGGTGGTAGCCAAGGAATGTCTTTACCTTTTCTACTTACATAAATCCAGTTGAGTAAGTTCTTCTTTTCATGAACGAAAAAGCTCCAATATTTGCACCTGGGGCAATAAAAGGACTTATAATATCATGAAGTGCTGCTCACAGTAACTGCATGATCTTTCATCTGAATTTTTTCCCTTTCTTGAGTATTCTTTATCCTCTGTGTCTTAGTGCTGCCTATCTACATTTAAACAAAATTTGGAGACATTGATTACATTAAAGAAAGTTCTAGATGGCTCAGTCTATGATTTTTAATTTTTAATTTTTTAATTTAAGAATGTCAAGTCAAATGTTGAAGGTGGAATGAGGAGAATTGCTGTGACTTAGAAAATAGGTTTTCTTCCCTTAACCTACTGGATATTTTCATATTCTTTATCCTGCCACATTAAAATGCCAGATGTATGTGAGGGACTAGGGATTGAACTAAGGTCAAAGGCAGTTATTGGAGGGAGACATTTTGTTCAGAAGAATTGATTTTCTGTGTGTTATGAAAGCCACAAGTTAATGGGGGTTCCATTCAAAATCAATCACCCTGTCCTTGTTAGATGGCCCTCAGTTTCTTGGCATTCTGTCTTATATCAGAGTGGCAGAGACTATAAAGATGGGTGAGACAGAAAAGCCTCTGTCATCTGGGAGCTTCCTGGTACTATGAACTAGGCCTTGGTGATACCAGGAACTGGCATGTACTCACAACTAGGTTTTGGTGTTTTCCTGCTGAACATGAGCAGTTTCACAGAACAGCAGTATCAGGCAACCACGCTGTGACCATGATCTATCAAGACAGAAAACAAGGCCACTTAGTAATCATGTCTGAACACAGACAAAACATGAACATTATCCAAATCACAAAAATGACTAAGCATACCTCCCTTCCAGATAATATGAATGACTGCTTCTTCTTCACCAATTACAGCTTTAGTCTCAGTATGGTCTTCCTTCCTTCTAGGTAAGATTTATTAAGACATAAAATTATAGAATTACCCCATCTCGCCACCCACTTTCTGACAGAATCTAGTTAAGAGCAAAATCTCTATTTCTTAAATCTTCCTCAAAATCACCTTACACAAACCCAAAACCTATGAATTAATGGCCAGTTTTATGTGTTGGCTAGGTATAGTCCCCAGTTATTCAATCCAAAACTTTGACATTTTTAGACATGATTAAAGTCCATAATCAGTTGACTTTAAGTAAGAGAGGTTATCTAGGATAATCTGGGTGAGCCTGATCCAATTAGTTGAAGTCTCAAGAGCAGAGCTGAGGCTTCCCTGGGGAAAAGAGATTCCACTGTGGACTGCAGCCTCAGCCTGTGCTGTGAGTTCTAGCCTGCCCTTCCTGACAACGGCCTAACCTATGGATCTTGGACTTGCCTACTCCATCCCCAAAATTGTGTAAACTAATTCCTTGCAATAATTCTTTTAATAGATATCTCCTATTGGTTCTGCTTCTTTGGTTCCAAAACCCTTTTACTGAGATGCCCTGTGATTCCCCATGGGGAGTTTTCTCCCTCACTGCAATGAACAATAAAACCAACTTGTCCACCCATGGGTATGCTTCTGATGATTTTTGGCTAGAGGCATTAAAAGCTCTTCCTCAGGTTGTTCTGAGGAATATACATATACTGCACTTGGAATGAAAAATTCCTAAGATTCTTTAAATTTACTTGTCATAC
Source organism: Rhinoceros unicornis (assembly GCA_028646465.1). NCBI lineage: Eukaryota > Metazoa > Chordata > Mammalia > Perissodactyla > Rhinocerotidae > Rhinoceros > Rhinoceros unicornis. The sequence continues at coordinate 30,027,874 of CM053523.1, read as the reverse complement.
TTTAATATCCTCCCCATATTATAGGGAAGACATTGAGGCTCAGAGAGGTGAAGGAATTTGCCCAGGGTCACACAGCTGGTAAGTGGCAGAGCCAAAATGTGACAAGGGTAAGCCATGAGTCTTTGATGAGAGAGAGGGTCTCCTTCCACGTGGATTCAGAATCCATGGGCTTAACACAACTAGGATAGATATTTAACCCTATAGGTGGCCTTATCAACTTTCTAGCCTCTGCCATCGCAAACCAAGAGGGTTGTTGAGGTTCCACTTGAGATGTGCTCCATTTACTATGTAGCACTCTCCTTTCTGTGCAGTAAATAACATGTGTCTGTGTGGATCCAGACTTACTTGACTTGTATCTTGCCAAAATTCCTTAAGATTTTGGCAAATGGGCAACAACTTTCTTGATGGTGCTCTACAATTTCACCCATTAATATTACAGTTTAAAAATATTCAACCCAAAATAGGAAATTAGTGTGTTAAACGTGGGATCAGAATTGTACCCTAGATGAGAATTTGAAGGTCCAGTCTCAGATCTCACATCCTGTGGGATAAAGGGAAAGTCCAAGCAAGGCACTGTCATTAATTAAGAGATAGTAGATGAGCTCTCTGTCTTTAACCTGTCTTTTCTCTTCCTGCTTCATCCGGCTATCACACAATGAACCTTGTTCTAGTTGCTTCTGTCTTCAGGTCATAATTTTAAAGTAAAATTATTTGTGAATTAGACTCAGACAGAGGAATGATGTACCATTTTGACAAAACTAATTTGTTGCCTTTGTTTAATAGGAAAATGAAAGGTCCTTTTCATAAATTAACCGTGGAAGAGAAATCTGGAGTTTAAAATATTACTTTCTCCAACAATTTTCTTAAAAAGCAATGATGTGCGTTCCCTTAATTTCATGATTAAAATTATCAATATAAACAGGATGTGTCATTATAACTTACATCGAGAGCCCCTAAGAAATTATTTAGACGTGACTCATGTTAGCTCTAATTAACATTTATAACAGTCTCTAAAAACCTGTCTATTTTCAAATTGTTTATTTTTGACTTTCAACTACTTTGCCCTGATACTATCCTACTTATTTTGCATTAGTGAAGTTTTACTATAAAGGCTAAGTCTTCTACCATCTTGCAGTAGTTAAAGGTGCTTCACAGTAATAACAGATATCAGAATAGCAAAGCAAAAAAAAGATGGACTTTGTAATCAAATAAATAAGTATTCAATACTGCTTTTGATTTTATCAGCTGCATTATCTTGGAAAAGTCACTCAAAATATGTGAACCTCAGGGTTCTCTTCTATAAAATGAGATGAAAACTACTACATGAAAGTTAATATGATGACATGAAATTATAAATAAATACAAATTATAAGGTTTAAATACAGTCCAGTGCCTGGCACATAGCAAGTATTCCCAAATGATAACTACTGTATAATGACAACAACGTTAATGATAGCCTGTAGCTTTCCCCCCATTCATCCAACCTTCTCCCTGTGGCAGTCTAGGTGTGTGGGAGCGTGTGAGCCACAGAAGCACGAAGAAATCACTGAGAAATAGAATTTCTCTGAAGAGTGTTGCATCAGTCAGATTTTTTTATGTAACAACCTACTCCAAAACTTAATGACTTCAAACAATGATTCATTGTATTCTCATGATTCTGTAAGACATCAAGTTGTTCTAGGCCCACTTGGGCAGTCTTAATGGTTTAGGCTGGGCTCAGATGTTCTCAGGTGGGCTCCCTCACATGTCTGTGGCCTCAGTTGGTTCAGCTGGGGCTGCTGACCTCCCTCCATGTGCATTCATCATCCAGCAGGCTGACTGAAGCTTATTCACAGTGCTGGAAGGCTCTCTACTGCAAGAGAGAAAATGCAGGGCCTCCTGAGTCTAAACTTAGAAGCTATATCACTTCTACTACACTCTATTAGTCAAAGCAAGTCACAGTACTGGCTCAAATCAAGAGGTGGGTTAACAGATTGCATTTCTTGATAGAATGACCTCAAAGAATTTGTGGTTATTTTTCAATTTACCACAAATATCTTCTGGCTTTTGAGTGTATGTAAACGAGTTTGGTGTGTGAGAGTTGGAGTGCCTCCATATGTGAAATGAACTCCACTCACTCACCTTCCTCTCACCATTTATTTTATCCCCACTGAAATCACAGCACAGCTTTCTCAAGGGAGATTTGAACTAAGGTCTGTTGAATTACAATATGCACAAGGTGCTATGATTTGTTCTCACACAAAATCTTTCAGAGTGTTACAGATGAAAACACAGAAACTTGGATAATTGTAGGTAATCTTCTTAAGGTCCCCAAGCACGTTATTCTGATGCAAAGCTCTGTGTACTGATATCCAGTCATATGTCTTCTCACAATGATAAAGCGAATCAAGCAGATGTGCCTTGCAAAGGCAATTCTCTTTTTCATTAAATATTGTTCCCACAGATTCTTTACCACCAACAACTCCTATGTTATGAACTAGTTGTTGTGAATAACTCTTTCAAATAAACTACTTTCTAATAGCTTTCCACTGAAAAATACGCCACTACCTCTATGTCCAGATCTGCTTTCATCATAGCTCAAGGGAACTCTTTAGCTGAACTAAATACATTATTTGATGAGGACTTTGTGCCGAGGTTATAGGAAATTATGAATAAATGCTTGTTGAGTTGAACCAAAGCTCTTTATTCATCTGAATCAGGTTACGGAACTGACTGCCTGGAGACAGATGATCCTCTTCAGTTCCAGTGGTGATTGGTTCTCTTCCCAGGAACTCTCCAATCCTAATGTACTTATTGTGAAAATTCATTGTACAGAAATCTTAATTTAGCATTAGTGAGGAAAACAAATGAAAAAGAATCATAAATAAAAACTTTAAAAGTAATTGTTTATTTTAAATTACATATTTTTAAAATAATGTAAACATATATATTTAAGGAATTTTACTGGGAGATTTTTAAATTGTGATTTAACCAGAACTTTAAAAATACAAATGATAACACAAGTAGAATTCTAATATTTCAATAACGGACAATACTAGAGAAAAGTAATCCACATATATGTAAAGTTTGGGAATTTTGTAAAATACTTCCAACAAGAGAAATGTCTGATAAAATTGTGTTTAAAATAATAGAAGTTTATTATAAATTATCCTTTCTGGAGAATTTCTCTAAAACTATCCCATTACCAAAAATATCTATAGCCACATCTGGACAGGGACAGTCTTGCACCTGAGAGATGGCAGAGCTTGAGAGGCTTAGAGTGCACGCTGCAGAGAGAGGATAAGGAGGCGGGGGATGCACCCGCAACCCATTTGGCCTCTTCCTTGGCCTGTGCACTTGAGAAAGTCAGGCATTACTTCTTACCTTTGAGATGCGGAAATATTGATCATTCTGTTCGTGCTGTCTAGGCTGCTAGTTCTCTTTTTCACCTGTTCTCTTCCTCTTTGGAAAGATATTTTTGCAGATGCCTAAGGACCCTCTTTAATGCAAAGCAGATGGAGTATTGAATGTACTCAGGGTGCAGGGAAAACAATTTTCTACTAAGTGAGGGGGCGGCTTCTTCTCTGGAATTCCATTTTTGTGAAATTCTTCCTGCTGGCTATAAGACTGGATGTAAGAAAAGTTAATCATCTACAATTCCAGAACCAAGATAAGATTTAAAGGAGCTCAAAATAATACCAGAGCCCCTCTCAACGGGAAGGATAGTTATGTCCAGTATCTGCTGTGAAGGGAGAGGTTTGTGATCAGACAGAGACCAGACTCAGGAAATTTGGGTAGGGGAGGATGAGACAAGCCAGCTGCTTTGCACTAATTTCTTATTCTCTGTCTTTCAGTTTACTGTGTTATTCATTTTGTAGCTTTTAAGTTGGATATTTGATTATTGATATTAAGTATATAAGACTATTATTAATTTTATACTAAACACTGCTTTAGTTATATACCACAGTATATGTCATGTTTTCATTTCATTTTCTGTAGAAATCAAATTTTTTTTTTTTTTTGTGAGGAGGACCAGCCCTGAGCTAACATCTGCCAATCCTTCTCTTTTTTGCTGAGGAAGACTGGCCCTGGGCTAACATCCGTGCCCATCTTCCTCTACTTTATATGGGATGCCACCACAGCATGGCTTGACAAGCAGTGCGTCAGTGCGCGCCCGGGATCCGAACCGGCGAACCCCGGGCCGCCGCAGCGGAGCGCGCGCACTCAACCGCTTGCGCCACCGGGCTGGCCCAGAAATCAAAAATTTTTATTTTCTGTTTTGCTTTTAAACCAAGAATTATTTTTCAGAAGCTCTTAAATATCTAGACACCAAGGCATTTAGGACTTTTTGTTTGTTATTTTTTTCTAATTTCTACTGTGTACCCAGAGAATACTGTTTGTATTATTTTTACCTTATGGAATTTTTAGTGGTTTTCTTTGTGACCTAATATACAATCAGTTTTAATAAATATCTCATGAGCACTTGGAAAAAGATGTTTTCTCTATTACAGGCGTACTGAGTTGAAAATGTATGTATAAACTCTACATAATTATGTTCTTTCAAGTTTCTAGGTTCTTACTATTGTTTCTATTTCATTGTCTTTGACCAACTGAGATGTGTAACAATTTTCTCTTATTAAAATTAAATCTTCTCTCATTTGTCTTTAAGTTGCTATTGTACTATTTGATGCATAGATATTATGAAATGTCATGTGTTCTTTGTGAATTATGGTCTCTAAGCATCACAAAATATCCATCTTAATCTTATTTAATATGTTCTGTTTTGAATGCTGTGACCACACACTTTATTTTTATTTTTATTGGCCTGATATAATATTGTAAATTATGTTATTTTTACAAATCAACTTTATTGAGATATATTACATACAGTAAAAGCTATACATTTTAAGTATACAGTTCAATAGTATTTGACAAGTATAGACACCTGTATAAACATCTTCCTGATCAAGATATAAAATATTTCTATCTCCCTGGAATGTTATCTCTGCCCTTTTGTACTCAATCTCTCCCTACCCTCATTGGAAATAACCTGTGATCTGATTTATATCACTAAAGATTAGTTTTGCTTGATATAGATAGAGTTCTATAGTATGTACCTTCGTGTGTCTGACTTCTTATTTTAAAAAAAATAGCAATTTTTTTAATTGAGATATAATTGACATTATATTAGTTTCAGGTAGGCAACATAATGATTCAATATTTTATATATTGCAAAATGATCACCACAATAAGTCTAGTTAACATCCATCACCACCGCATTTACAAATTTTTTTTCTAGTGATGAGAACTTTTAAGATCTACTCTCTCAGCAACTTTCAAATATACAACACAGTATTATTAACTATAGCCACCATGCTGTACGTTACATTCCAGGACTTACATTTATTTTATACCTGGATGTAGTGTAAGCACCAGAGAGTTTATTTTCATATTGCAATGCAAATGCCTGACAATAACCCTTTGATTGCTGACGTATCCACTTCAAAGACAGAGATCTTGAATAAGCCCATTGCAAACTACACGACTAGATAAAGAGCCAGGCCACCCAACCGCTGAAGTTTCCTTTGTTTTAGAGATCTCTGGTTGACTTACATACTGACTTTTTGACCACTTGTTTTTCCCTTCCTGTGCTTTAATTCCCACTCTTCTGTTTTAAATTCACCAATAAAGAGTGAGCCCACAAAACTCTAGGGCCCCCACCCTTGACCCCAAGAAAAGCAGAACTCTAGGCCTGTGCTCTCTTTCTCTCTCTCTCTTCCTGTGACCTTGCTGTGTGGCTCCAGACTTGCCATGTACACTCCAGGACCTGTGAGTAATAAACCTTGTTTTTTCCAAAGTTTCTGATGGTTATTGCTGAGGGTGTGTTACAATCATAATAAGAACCACAGGGTCAGTCCTGCTACCACATTGATTTTGAAAGGGGAAATGTCTGTGGGAGCTCACCACAGGCCCAGGTGAGTGCCCCCAGGCATTTCTAGACTATAACATCACTATCCATAGGATGAGACCAACACAAAACACTGGAAGTTTGTACTTTTTGACCTTCACCCATTTCGCCCAACCCAAAACCTGCCTCTGGCAGCCACTGTTCTGTTCTCTATATCTATAAGTTGTTTTTTCTTTCAATTCCACATATAAGTGAGATCATACAGTATTCGTCTTTCTCTCACTTATTTCAGTGAGCATAATGCCTTCAAGGTCCATCTATGCCGTTGCTAGTGGTAAGATTTCCTTCTTGTTATGACTGAATAAGATCCCATTGTATGTATACACCACATTTTCTTTATCCACACATCCAAGGATGGAAATGCAGGTTGATTCCATATCTTGGCTATTTTAAATAATGCTGCAATGAACATGGGAGTGCAGAAATCTTTTAGAGTTACTGTTTTTGTTTTCTTTGGATAAATACACAGGAGAAGAATTGCTGGATCATATGGTAGTTTTATTTTTAATTTTTGAGGAACCTCCATACTGTTTTTCATACTGGTTCCACCAATTTCTATTCCCACCACCAAGGCACAAGGGTTCCCTTTTCTCCACATCCTTGCCAACATTTGTTATTTCTTGTTTTTTTGATGATTGCCACTCTAACAAGTATGAGGTGATACCTCATTATGGTTTTGATTTTTATTTCCCTGATGATTAGACATGTTAAGCATCTTTTCACGTACCTGTTGGACATCTGTATGTCTTCTTTGGAAAAATGTCTGTTTAGATCCCCTGTCCATTTTTTTATTTTTTGTGAGGAAGATCGGCCCTGAGCTAACATCTGCCAATCCTCTTCTTTTTGCTGAGGAAGACCGGCCCTGGGCTAACATCCGTGCCCATCTTCCTCTACTTTATATGGGACACCGCCACAGCATGTCTTGTCAAGCGGTGCGTCGGTGCGCACCGGGGGATCCGAAGCTGCGAACTCCAGGCCACTGCAGTAGAGCATGCGCACTTAACTGCTTGCGCCACCAGGGCCGTGCTCCAGTCCAGTTTTTAATTGGATTGCTTGTTTTTTCGCTGTTGAGTTGTATATGTTCTGTATATATTTTCGACAATAACCCCTCATCAAGTATATGATTTGAAAGTATTTTTTTCCATTCAGTAGGCTGCCTTTTCATTTTGTTGATGGTTTCCTTTGCTGTGCAGAAGCTTTATAATATGACGTAGTCCCCCTTGTTTATTTTTGCTTTTGTTGCCAAATCCAAAAAATCATTACCAAGACTGATGTCAAGAAGCTTATTGCCTATGATTTTTTCTAGGAGTTTTATGGCTTCAGGCAGGTCTTACATTCAAGTCTTTAATCCATTTTGAGTTAATTTTTGTGTATGGTGTGAAATAGTGGTCCAGTTTCATTTTTTTGCATGTGACTGCCCAGTTTTCTCAACAGCATTTATTGACGAGACTCTCCTTTCCTCACTGTATATTCTTGGATCCTTTGTCATAGATTAATTGACCATATATGCATACGTTTATTTCTGGGCGGTCATTGATCTGTGTCTGTTTTTATGCCAATACTATACTGTTTTGATTACTATAGCTTTGGAATATAGCTTGAAATCAGGAAGCATGATGCCTCCAGCTTTGTTCTTATTTCTCAGGATTTAGCTATTAGGGCTCTTTTGTGGTTCCATACACATTTTAGGATTCTTTGTTCTATTTCTGTGAAAAATGCCATTAGGGAATTTTGATGGGAATTACGTTGAATCTGTAGATTGCTTTGGGTAGTATGCACATTTTAACAACATTAATTCTTCCAATCCATTATCATGGAATATCTTTCCATTTATTTATATCTTCTTCAATTTCTTTCACCAGTGTCTTATAGTTTTCAGTGTACAAGTCTTTCACCTCCTTGGTTAAAATATTTCTATTTTTTTATTCTTTTTGGTGCAATTGTAAATGAGATTATTTTCTTAATTTCTTTTTCTGATAAGTTATTATTAGTACATAAAAACACAAAAGATTTTTGTATATTGATTTTGTATCCTGCAACTTTACTGAATTCGTTTACTAGTTTTAACAGTTTTTTGGTGGCGTCTTTAGGGTGTTCTGTATATAATATTATGACACTTGCAAATAGTGACAGTTTTACTTCTTCCTTTCCAATTTGAATGCTTTTTATTTCTTTTTCTTGCCTAATTTCTCTGGCTAGGGCATCCAATACTATGTTGAATAAACTGGTGAGAGTGGACATCCTTGTCTTCTTCCTGATCGTAATGGAAAAGCTTTCACTTTTTCACTATTGAGTATGATGTTAGCTGTGAGCTTGTCATATATGGTTTTTATTATATTTGAGGTATGTTCCCTCTATACTCACTTTGTTAGGAGTCTTTATCATAAATGGATGTTGAATTTGTCAACTGTTTTTGCTGCATCTATTGAGATGTTCATATGATTTTTATCCTTCATTTGTTAATGTGGTCTATCACATTAATTGATTTGTTGAAGTTGAATCATCTTTGCATCTCTAAAATAAATCCCAGTTAATTATCTGTATGATCCTTTTAATGTATTGTTGTATTTGGTTTGCTAATATTTCATTGATAATTTTTGCATCTGTGCTCATCAGAGATATTGACCTGTAATTTTCTTTTCTTGTGTTGTCCTTGTCTGGTTTTGGTATCAGGGTAATGCTGGCATCATAAAATGAGTTTGGAAGTGTTCCTTCCTCTTCTACTTTTTGTAAGAATTTGAGAAGGATTGGTATTCTTTAAATGTTTGGCAGTATTCACTGGTGAAGCCATCTGGTCTTGCACTTTTGTTTGATGGGAGGTTTTTGATTACTGATTCAGTCTCTTTACTAGTAATCAGTCTGTTCAGATTTTTTATTTCTTTATTTTTATTTTCTATTTCTTAAGTTTTGGTAGGTTTTTTATTTTTAGGAATCTACCCATTTCTTCTAGGTTGTCCAATATGTTGGTGTATAATTGTTTATAGGAGTCTCTTATGATCCTTTGCATTTCTGTGGTGTCAGTATAACGTCTCCTCTTTCATTTCTGATTTTATTTATCTGAGTCCTCTCTCTTTTTTTCTTGCTGAGTCTAGTTAAAGTTTTTCAATTTTCTTTATCTTTTCAAAGAACCAGCACTTAGTTTCATTGATCTTTTCTGTTATCTTTTTAGTCTCTATTTCAATGATTTCTGGTCTGATCTTTGTTATTTCTTATCTTCTACTAACTTTGGCCTGTGTTCTTCTTTTTCTAGTTTCTTGAGATATAAAGTTAGGTTGTTTATATGAAAGTTTTCTTGTTTCTTGAGGTAGGCATTTATTGCTATGAACTTCCCTCTTAGAACTGCTTTTGCTGCATCCCATAAATTTCGGTATGTTATATTTCCACTTTCATTTGTCTCAAGGTATTTTTTAAATTTCTCTTTTGATTTCTTCTTTGACCCTTTGGTTGTTCAGTAGCATGTTGTTTAATCTCCACATATTTCTGAATTTTCCAGTTTTCTTCCTGTAGCTGATTTCTAGTTTCATACCACTGTGGTTGGAAAAGATGCCTGATATCATTTTAATCTTCTTAAATTTATTAAGACTTGTTTTGTGGCCTAAGATATAATCTATCCTGAAGTATGTTCAAAGTGTGCATGAGAACATTTGTGTTATGTTCCTTTTGGATAGAATGTTCTGTATATGTTTGTTAAGTCTATCTAGTCTAATGTGTCATTTAAGGCCAATATTTCCATATTATTTTTCTGTCTGGATGATCTATCCATTGATGAAAACAGAGTTTTAAAGTCCTCTACTATTATGGTATTGGTCTCTATTTGTCCCTTTAAACCTGCTTTGTATATTTGCTTTGTATATTTAGATCCTCCTCTTTTTTTTTTAAGATTTCTAATTTTATTTATTTTTCCCCCCAAAGCCCCAGTAGATAGTTGTATGTCATAGCTGCACATCCTTCTATTTGCTGTATGTGGGACGTGGCCTCAGCATGACTGGAGAAGCGGTGAGTCAGTGCGCGCCCGGGATCCGAACCTGGGCCACCAGCAGCAGAGCACGTGCACTTAACCGCTAAGCCATGGGGCCAGCCCTAGATGCTCCTCTTTTGGGCACATAAATGTTTACAAAAGTTATATCCTCTTGTTGGATTGAACTCTTTATCACTACAAAGGCATGCATCACTTAATAATGGGAATACATTTTGAGAAATGCATTGTTAGGTGATTTTGTCATTGTGCAAACATCATAGAATGTGTTTACACAAACCTAGATGGTATAGCCTAATGTACATCTAGGCTGTATGTTATAGTCTATTGCTTCTATCCTACAAACCTGTATAGCTTGTTACTGTACTGAATACTGTAGGCAACTGTAACATAATGGTAAGTATTTGTGTATCTAAACATATTTAAACATAGAAAAAGTACAGTAAAAATATGGCATAAAAGAGAAAATGGTACACATGTATAGGGTGCTTACCATGAATGGAGCTTGCAGGATTGGAAGTTACTCTAGGTGGGTCAGTGAATGAGTGATGAGTGAATGTGAAGGCCTAGGGCATTACTGTACTCTACTGTAGATTTTATAATCACTGTACACTTAGGTTACGCTAAATTTATTAAAAAATGTTTCTTTCTTCAATAATAAATTAATCTTGGCTTACTGTAACTTTTTTACTTTATAAACTTTATTTTTTAACTTTTGACTCTTTTGTAGTAACACTTAGTTTAAAACACAAACATATTGTACACCTGTACTAATATTTTCTTTCTTTATATTCTTATTCTATAAGCTCTTTTCTATTTTTAAACTTTTTATTTTTACTTTTTTACTTGTTAATTTTTTTTTGTTAAAAACTAAGACACAAACACACATTAGCTTAGGCTTACGCAGTGTCAAGATCATCAATCTCACTCTCTTCCACCTCCACATCTTGTCCCACTTGAAGGTCTTCAGGGGCAATTACATGCATGGAGCTGTCATCTCCTTGATGATGTCTTCTTCTGGAATAATTCCTGAAGGACCTGTCTGAGGCTCTTCTTAGGAGATGTCACTCTTTTCAGAAATATGTTCATGGTGGTTTTCTTGGTTTGTTTCTTTTTTCATCATAGATTTGCTTGTAAGTAGATAATGCACCATAAATATTCCTCTCTATCAGTGACAACCTACAATGTTACAATGGCTATGATGTCATTAGACAATAGGAATTTTTCAGCTCCATTATAATCTTATGGGAGCACCATGATATATGCAGTCCATCATTGATTGAAACACCATTATACAACAAATAACTCTATGATGACCTTCTTTGTCTCTTATTATGGTCTTTGTCTTATAGTCTATTTTGTCTAAGGAAAGCTAACCCAGCTTTCTGTTGGTTTCCATTTGCATGGAATATCTTTTCCCATCCTTTCATTTTTACTGTTTGTGTCCTGACATCTGAAGTGAGTGTCTTGTAACAATCATATAGATGGGTCTTGTTATTTTATCCATACAGCAATTCTATGTCTTTTGATTGGAGAATATAGTCCATCTACACTTAAAGTAGTTATTTTAATAACTGTGGCATAGTGGTTAAGTTTGTGCGCTCCCCTTCAGCGGCCCAGGGTTCACAGGTTCTAACCTCGGGCGCTAACTGACACACCGCTCATCAAGCCATGCTGTGGTGGAGTCCCACTTACAAAATAGAGGAAGATGGGCACAGATGTTGGCTCAGAGCCAATCTTCTTCAGCAAAAAGAGGAAGGTTGGCAACAGATGCTGGCTCAGGGCCAATCTTCCTCACCAAAAAAAATTAAAATCATTCTTAGCCCACAGATTGTACAAAAACTGGTGGTTGGTTGAATTTGGCCCGCTGGCCATAGTTTGTAAATCCTTGTAATAGAACATCTTAGAACTCTGCAAAAAATCCTGTATAAGGAAAAAGTGACTCTAGCAATGTTACAGGATGCAAGTTCAATTAATAGCCTCAATTTTATTTCTATTTACTAGAAATGAACAATCAAAAATTGAAATTTATAATTTTCATTCACAATAGAATCAAAAATATAAAATACTTAGGGATAAACTTGACAAAAGAGGTACACAACTTGTATATTGAAAACCACAAAACACTTTTGAGAGAAATTAAAGAATATCTAAATAAATGGGGATATAGACCATGTTCAAAGACTGGAAGAATCAATATTGTTAATATATCAATTCTTCCCTAATTGATGTATAGCTTTGACACAATTTGCAATCCAAATCTATAGAGGCTTTAGTGAAGAAATTGATAATCTTGTTCTTACCTTTGTGTGGAAGTGCAAAAGACATAGAATAGCAAAAATAATTTTGAAAAAGAAGGATAAAGTTGGAGGGTTTGTGCTACCTCATTTTAAGATGTTTTTGTATGGCTACATCAAGATGGTGTGGTATTAGTGTAAAGATAGATATATAGACAAATGGAACGGAATAGAGATTCCAGAAATAGACTTCTGCGTGTATAAGCAACTTTTGACAAGGGTTCCTAGGCAATTCAATAGGGAATGGTAATCTTTTTAAGAGACGGTCCTGAGACAGTTGGATATCTACATACAAATAATTGAACCTAGACCTTTATCTCACACCTAATAGATACCAGACATTATAAGTGCTGAGAACACAGAAATATTCACCCAGACTCTGTCCTTAGGAAGCTGACGGAAAGAGCTTAGTCAGCAACAATAATGCAAATTTGTTACCATACAAAAATTAAATCAAAGTAGAACATAGCCCTAAACACAACAACGAAAACTATAAAAATTCAATATGAAGACATAGAAGAAAATCTAGGTGTCTTCAAGTTTGGCAAAAATTTCATGACCAACTAAGAAAAAGCATAAATGGTAAAATAAAAAGTCAATTAACTGGACTATATCAAAATTAAATATTTTTGTTTTCCAAAGATACTGTTACAAAAACTAAAAGGTAAGCCACAGAGTGGGAAAAATATATACAAATATCCGACAAATAACTTTTTCTTTAATATATAAAGAAGTTCTACAATTCAGTAATAAGAGAAAAAATGACCCAATTAAAGATGGTCAAAAAATTTGAAGGAACACTTCCACCATAGAAGATATACAGATTGCAAATAAACACTTAAAAAGATGCTCAACATCATAAGCTGTTATAGAAACACAAATTAAATTTATAATGCGATATCACTATATTCTCATTGGAACGGCTAAAATTAAAAAGACTGACCAGGGACCAGCCCGGCAGCATAGCGGTTAAGTGCGCGCACACCACTGCAGCGGCCTGGGGTTCCCAGATTCAGATCCTGGGTGCTGTACCCACGCACCGCTTGTCAAGCCATGCTGTGGCGGTGTCCCATATAAAGTAGAGGAAGATGGGCATGAATGTTAGCCCAGAGCCAGTCTTCCACAGCAAAAAGAGGGTGACTGGCATCGGATGTTAGCTCAGGGACAGTCTTTCTTGCAAAAAAAAAAAAAAAAAACTTACCATACCAAGTGTTGGCAAGGATGGGAAACAACCAGAATTCCCTTACACTGATAGTAGGAATGTAAAATGATACAAAAACCCCTTTGGAAAAAAATAGTTTGGCAACTTTTAAGAAAGGTAAACAAAAAATACCATATTTTTAAAGCATTCTATTCCTCAGTATTTGCCCAAGAGAAAAGGAAATAAGTGTACACAAAAAGACTTGTAAAGAATGTTCATAGAAGATTTATTTGTAATAGCCAAAAACTGGAAACAGTCCCAAGTGTCCGTCAACAGGTGAGCGGGTAAAGAAATTGTGGTGTATATATATATATTTACAATGAAATACTACTCAACAATAAAAAGAAAATATCATTGATATGTGCATTAACGTGGTTGAATCTCAAAATAATCTTGCTTAATGAAAGAAAACAGAAAAGAAGAGTTCTTGTGTGATCCCATTTATATAAAATTATAGAAAATACAAACTAATTTAATAAAAAATTTTAGTAAATACTAACAAATTGACAGGAACCAGTTTAGTGATTGCTTATGGATTCAGGGTGGGGATGGTTTACAAAGGATCACAAAGAAGTATTAGGAATGATGGATGTGTTCACTATCTTGATTGTGGTGATGGCCTTATGAGTGTATACATATGTCAAAGCTCATGAAATTAAACACTTTAAATATGAGCAGTTTATTCTATGCCAATTATATAGGAATAAAGCCATGAAAACAAAAAAGGGGAAGTATGTCTATAAACCCATCTGGGAACAGGATATATTGCTCCATTTATCAATAATTTTTTATGGACTTCTATTAGATTCCCTAATTTTTTCATGATTCTACACAAATATTTAATTTCATTTCTTGATATTTTACTTTTTATTTCTATTATGAATAGGAAATTTTCTGCGAATGTTTTTCTTATATCCCTTCTTAGTGGTTTAATCTTCCAGAGGCATGTGATGCTGCCTCCCATTTGTAGATGAGCTCTTTGTCACCAGTGTTGTGGCTGCTAAGATTCTGTGTGGGCTAGGACACTCCATTATACTTGAATGACTCTCTTTCCATTATTGCCCTGATCTTGTTGCTAGAAAATAGCTTTGTTATATTTCCAAGCTATATATTTAGAAACTTCTGAAGTATTTGTGTAACAATTGTCTTCACATAACAAGAAAATATTCTATGATAAAAGGAATAGTCAGAGAAAAAATAAAAAGTAAAGTATATTAGAAAGTTAATTATTAAATGAATAGATGTGTAGTGAGAGAAAAGGTAAGTGTTGTGTTTATTCTTGCCCATTTATCCTTGCTAATAGTCCTTTTAATTCACATGGTCAACTCTTTAAAGTCCAACAGATTTTGATTGTTACTTGAAATCTTAGAATATGGGACCACTTTCCATTAATTCTTTTACTATATGACCTCACAGATGTTTATCCTTCCTAATGATTCTACACATTTCTTGATCCATTTATTTTATGCTGTATTTCCCCCCAGTTGCAGCTCTATGCTTCTTGTTGGCCTTTTTGGAGACTTAGTCTGCTAGAGACAAGTGATGTTGCCTCACATCTACTCCTCATTGGCTGGAGAGGAAATCATTATATCCTTGAAAACAGCTCTGTAACATGTCTTCCTTGTCAATGTCTTTATTTGAATGTTAGATTGAATGTTAGCTTTAAATGTCAGAGTTTTGGGAAGGGAAATAGCTGTAAGAAGCTACTTTGTACGTGTGTGTATTTTGCAGGGTGCCCTGTCCTTGCCTCTACAAGATTACCCTAATCTCAAGGGGAGGTGATGGGATCAGCAGTTGGATGAGGGGACACATACACTTCAGATCTTCAAGCCACAATCGGGCCATTGATCTTAAACCAGGGGTGGCCCAGCACTAACAGGTATTGCAAGAAATAAGTGAATATAAGTGTCAGCAGCTCAATGTTTTTCCCCAATGGGAAATCCAGGAGATAGGTGGCATGTGAAGGGGTCAAATGAACATCAGAGTCAAATGAACATCATTTATAACCCAGCTGTGTCCCCAATCCTGTCTTTAATCAATGAAAATGAATGATGACTCCAGACCCATTGGTGATTAGCTGACAGTCACAGCTTTTGGTCAACCAAAAGATTCTATGGTATACTAGTGAGTAAGAAGGAAATAGGGCTGGGGGTGGGGGAAATGTGCCCAAATGTCTCCCCACTTGTCTGGGAGCCTATTCATTTTCTAAGGAGTCTAAGGGAATGGTTGAACTCTAGTACAAAATGATTGCTTGTCAAATTCTCCCCCCCTTCTGTCATCCCACCTAATATTAAAAAAAAAAAAAAAAAGTGCTTGACTTCTTTCTGTCATATTCTTTTGAAACTGGTACCCTCTTTCCAATCCATGGGTTACCTTTTCAGTCAAGCTGGTGAAGAGATGCAGACAGATTATCATGCTGCCTTCCAGCCACAATAATATAATACTATTATATTATTCTATTTTTATTATTGAGAGTTTTACATGCTAAGTACCCTTCTATGTACTTTATGAATATTGGCTCACTGAGTCCTTACAACAATCCTTTGAGGAGGTATTAGGATAATCATCATTCACATTTACAGATGAGGAAACTGGTACAGAGGAGTTAAATAGCTTGTGTGATATTACAACATTGGTAAATGATAAAACCACAATTCAAACACAGGGAGTGTGGTTCCAGGGTCATGCTTAACCACTGTGCAGCACTGCCTTTCATAGCCACTGAGCCAGTCTTTACAATCCGATGATACCTGCTTCCATTATTCAAATGAGATAATCGAATATGGGTCTACCCAGATCTTCTTTCACTTCACCCTGTGTCCAGGAGCAGTCCTGTCTCAGGAGATAGAAATTTGAACTGTTGTTGTTGACTAAGCTCTTTTCTGTCAGTTGCCTAAGGGGCAAGGTCTGAGCGGACATCTCTGTGTTCTCAGTACTTATTATAACGCCTGATATCTATTAAGTAGATGCCTAATAAATAAAAATAAATACTTTATTAAAAAAATACACATAAAAGCATGAATGTGTGAATGTATCCAGTACAGAATCTGCACAGATTAGAAACATGAAACTCTCTTTATCTTATGTGGACATTGTATGAACTGATACCTTTTGTGGCTGGTAAAACTTGTCTTCTCACTTCAAGATAATTAACCTTGGTCAATTTAGGCTGAGAGAGGCAAGGTTTGTTCACGTACCAGCATGTGGTGAGCACTTCTGACAACTCCCTTCCCCCATGAAAGAGGGTGCCCTATCCTAGTCAGCTTTTCTGTCTCAAAACCTGGATACCCCCAGTCTGTATGGCTTCAAGGTTTACATCGCATAGAAAATGTGAGAGCTTTGTCTGTTTTCTTATCATTTTTTAGTGATGTATGATCCAAAGTCATTGTTTTAATTCTTCGATATAAATCACTTTTTTAAAAGTGTTGAATTATATATGAGTGGAATGAGAAAAGTTGATGAAAAAGGCCATGTAAAAAGATTGAGAAGGGGTTCAGCAGTTCAAACGAGAGTGAAAACTCTAAATGTGTTGCCTTGATGGTGGGGGCACCATAAGCCTGGTGGAGATGAACAAAGGGACAAAATAGATAGATTTGTTGCTCAACTTCAACGGTTCAGTATATTGTTGTGACTAATAGCTCCACATGCAGATTTCATTTAACTGCTGGGTTTTTTTTTGAGGAAGATTGGCCCTGAGCTAACATCTGTTGCCAATCTTCCTCTGTTTCTCCCCAAATCCCCAGTACATAGTTGTATATCCTAGTTGTAGGTCCTTCTGGTTCCTCTGTGTGGGACTCTGCCTCAGCATGTCTTGATGAGCAACGAATAGGTCTACACCCAGGATCTGAACCAGTGAACCCCAGGCCACTGAAGCAGAATGCAGGAACTTAACCGCTATGCCACAGGGCTGACCCCTGCTGTGTTTTTAAAGCCAATCACAATAGAACTGTTAGTCCATTTTAAAAGCAGGAAGAGGAGAAAACAAGATTACCTTTACTGTATTCTAGGTCCTTGAGTGGTATTTTATCCTTCTGGTTTCAAAGATATAAGTGTAGATATAGATATAAACAGGAAAATGTTTAGAGATTTGAGATCATAGTGAATAGGCCAATTTGTAAGTACTTTTTAATTTAACATATGGTAACAATTTTGTCATTAAATGACCTTCTAAAATATTGTTTTGATGGACTGTTTATATATAATTGTGCCATAACTCATTTACTTAGTCCTTTAAAATTTTGGATGTTTATGGAAATTAATTGAAAGCATCTTTATTGAATTGTTGGTCCTCAACTCCACTTACACCCCTGCTATAGACCATGAGCAGCAATTTGTTTACCATACTCTTACTCCCCCCCAAGCTAAAGTTTGAAAGTTTCCTTGTTGGATATATGAGATACTCAAAGAGAGAAACTTCACACTCTGATATTTCTGCTGAGTTAGCCAAACAATCTCAAAGCCCATCTTTTCATAAGCCCCTTAGTGACACAGTCTCTTAAACTGCTCTTAAGTGCCCTCTTTATAAACATAAGCTAATAACCAAAGAAGAGCAGATATTTTTTGAAAACCAATAATGTGATAGAGGACTAAATAAACAAAAAGAAAAAAATGATTTTAGAGGTAAGGAAGGAAACAAAAACAACTTAAACAAATAATTATTATTCTCAGAGATTTGAAATGCTATGAAAAAAGAAACAATCAGAGAACAAGAAAGTTCTTTAGAAAATGTACCAGTGTAGAGAGAAGAGAGATAATTAAAAAGTAATGTTGCAGTAACAGAAAGAAATGCATGTACTTTGTTAGTTTTGCCCATTCATTGTTTTTAATGACATTTTGAATCATTTAGTTCTCTGTCCGTTTTTCATACAATTTTGTTTTCGTTACATGGAAGCAATATTTTATAGCCTCATGTGGATTTTTTCCATTTCATTTGTAAAATGTAAAACAGAGAAAACTTGCAAAAATAAGAATAGTATATATATAATATTTTTTTCTGAAATAGTGCACATCACGCCCTTTATCCTTAAATACTTCAGTGTGCATTTCCTAAGAACAGGATATTCTTTTACATAACCAAAGTATAGCTATGAACTTCATTAAATAAAATAATTTTATCTAATTTACTGTTTGTAATCTCATTCTCATATGGATTTTGTTTGAAAATACATTAAGTACAAAATTATGTTCCCATCTGTGAAAATGGTATGTCGGTTCAATTATTCATAGTTTTATGCTTCATGGTAAATTTTTGTAATTAAAAATACTAAATCTCTAGGGGCCGGCCTGGTGGCGCAAGCGGTTAAGTGCGCTCGCTCTGGTGCGGCAGCCCGGGGTTCGCTGGTTCGGATCCGGGCGCTCACCGACGCACCACTTGGCAAGCCATGCTGTGGCGGCGTCCCATATAAAGTGGAGGAAGATGGGCACGGATGTTAGCCCAGGGCCAGTCTTCCTCAGGAAAAAAAGAGGAGGATTGGCAGATGTTAGCTCAGGGCTGATTTTCCTCACAAAAAAACAACAACAAAAAATTAAATCTCTATAGTTCTTTGTGCAATTTATTCCTTGCAATTTTATATTACTGTCCCTATTTTAAATGGAAAATTACCCCACCTTCTCTCACCCCACCCCCCAGTGCTACTGTATATTTTATTTGCACTTATTAGTAGCTTAAACCGCCAGAGACAAGTGATGATACCTCCTCGTATGCTCCTCACTAGTTGGAGAAAAATGAATTCAGTGATATTAATGGCTTCATCTAACCACAGCTTCTGCAAAGGTCCCTTATCATCATTCTCTCCCCTCAACCACAAATCTTGTTTAGTAACTTTTTCTAACCAAACAGTTCCTTTCCTCCTGCAAGAACTGTTTGTGTAAGTCCTCTCATAACCTAGTTTACTTTTCTTCATATGTTAGGATCCTGGCTACTATTGGGATGCCATCACTGCTAACTGGAGTTGGGAAAAAAATACTTTGTTGCCCTAAAAAATATATTTTCCCTTGACATCTCAGAGTAAATTTTGAAGTGATCAACCCATAGATTAGTCTTCCAAGAGTAGGTATTGTCTTTATTCTGTCTGTGAAGTTTATCTGTTGAAACAGGTAGGATTATCAAGGGGACATAGTTGGGAGCACCTATACAGTTTTCAATAGATTACTTGATTTCAAAAGAACTCATCAAGTTAATGTTTAAAAGACGTTGATAAGTGCTTTTTGGAAGTTTCCCTGAGGAAATACAAGCGCTCTTGGAATCCATATTAATAGGCAGTGTCTGAGGATATGCAGTTTGCATGAAGACAAGGGGTTTCGGATCCAGAGACAGGCTATACCCAGAGAGTCAGAACAGTGTCTCAATATCTGCAAAAAGCTGGGCCAGGAACAATACTTCCCACGTAAAAGAAGATTCTAGAAATGACCCAACAAAACGTGAACAGAGTCTGAAGTCATGTCTCAGGATAGAGGCCAAAATATAGCCACATGCCAGGCAGTAGCCTGAGGCCTGCTACACATGTTAGGATGGGTTCTAGAAATGAGCTAATATTGAAAAAAAGCCATTGAAATCATGGGAGAGATTGAAAAGAAAAACATGAGATAGTATAAAAGGTCTACATCTCATTAATTCCAGTAATGCAAATAGACTGAATTTGTGATTAAGACAGAGATTGACAGATTGAACACAAAAATATAAATTCAGGTGATACTGTTTACAAGGCATGCGCCTAAAACATAAAGGCCACTTCAGAGATTGAGTGTAAAAGATGGAAAGGATATATCATGCAAGTACTGACTAAATTAAAAATGGTACAGATATACTAAGGTCAACAAATAAATTTTAATGAAAAAAGCATTGTAGGATGGAAAGACTCATTATGTCATAATAAATATTTACCTTGTCGGGAAAACATAACAACTATAAGCCTATCTGCATCTAATACAATAAACTCAAAGATATGAATCAAGATTAATACAATATACAGGTAGAAAATAATAAATTTACCATTGTAGTTGGATATTTTAATACACCCCTCTCAATTCTTCATAAGTCATCCAGGCAAAAGAAAGGATACAGAAGATGTAAACAACACAAACAGTAAGTTTGATCTAATGGACTTAGATATATTGTGAAGTTATTGTTAATGTTCTCATACATGTGCTGTGTGTTGGATTCACCAGTGCTTGTTATATTATTGAAAACAAAAAAAAAAACAAATTAAGAAAATTCTTGGACTAATAGTGAAAGTGAGTCATGAAACAAGGATTATGATCATTCAAAATCTTTGCACCTGGTGTATGTATGCAGGAGAAGGAGAGAAAGAGAGGACGAGGAGGAGACTGGGATACATTTGACTCTATACAAAGAGCCATGACCTTCATTTTAATAAAAAGAGTCCTGAAATCCAGCCAGTGAATGACAAGCTTCCTTCCCAATCACCCTTGTTTTTGAGCATCTGAATATAGGAGAAACCACTCAACTGACTGATCTGAATTTGCATCACTTGATTATCCCCCTCCAATCTGTGTCCCTCTCAGTTTCCATTGTCCGCCCACTACAGTTCTTCCATAACCCCTCCATATTTGTTCTCCAATCTTGTCTGTCTTGCTCTGCGCTCCCAGCTGCTGATCCATATGGAATTACCTCCTGGCTCTGGTTTGACATGAGCAATGAAGAGCATAGTCAGTGATTGGAGGAAGGGAGGAAAGTGGGCTAGCCTTTTTTCCCCACACTCCATCTCTGGGCAGGTCATGGAAGGCTGGTAGTTTTACTCAACCAGAGGTCACATATGCTATCACACGGCCCTCTCTACACAGTACTCTCTGCCTCCAGGGCCCTTTTATCACTCTCTTCCCTCATACTTTCAGGCTTGAGGGTGACAATAGTGCCCCTGCTCTCCCTATCCCAGGATACCTCTCTGTCCCTGTGGTTTGCCTACACTCTGATAGTCATAGCTTTGTAAACATATCCTTTGTTATGCTCTTCTCAAATTTACCAATGTGAGTTCGCCATCTTTTTCCTGCCAGGAGCCTGACTGATAAAGGTTTAAATCCAACTTCCAACTGCTTGCCTTTTCCCAGAAAGTCCCACTTGTTCAGTGCCAAAATCTGCATAGCTGTCCCTTGATAAAACATGAAATCATAAGGTCTGCCACAGTCATCAGGCTGGGTCAGGAAACACTGATAATTTCTACATGTAGTGTCAGCAAATGAAGCTCTAGGATGAGGGGTAAAACATTAAATTAATTTTCAGAGTGGGGAATGAGTACTAAGAATGCAAGAAATCAAGCAACCTATAAATATTGCAGCATGAGATCTCTGGGGAAGTACGTCTACCTATACTAAACATACAAAAAAATTGCTGGAATATTATCACAATAAAAATATAAAAGAAAAGCTAAACATTCAAGAAGAGAGATGTATAGATATCAGAAACAAAGAGGGAAATCCTACAGATTCAAGATTCTGAGCAAAATCCAAATAGGATAAACCCAAAGAAATCTACACTAAGAGATTTGGATTATTAAACTTGTAAAACAAAGAAAAACATCTTAAAGCTAGCCAGAGAGAAATGATACATTTCCTATAGGGGAAAATCCAATTAAATGACAGTGCATTTCTCATCTCAAACCATGGAGGCCAGAGAGAAGTGGACTGAAAAACAATGTTTTCTAGTGCTGAAAGAAAAGAATTGTCAACCATGAATTCTACATCTGGCAAAACTATCCTTCAGTAATGAAGTAGAAATAAAGACATTCTTAGACAAAGGAAAACTAAGAAAATGTTACCATTAGCAAATCTACTCTTAAAGAATGTCTAAGGGAAGATCCCCAAACAGAAAGGAAATGATAGCAAAAGAAGTTTTGGAGTTTCATGAAGGAGTGAACAACAACAGAATGGGTAGAAATAGTTGTAAATGTAACAGACTATCTTTCTCCTAATGAGTTTCTTAACTCATATTTGATGGCCGAAGTAAAAATTATAGTACCATTTAAAGTGGTACTCAAAGTATGTAAAAGAAATGCTTAATATACTTATATTTAAAAAGTGAAGAGGGTAAAGGGTACTAATAGTATTAAGGGTAGGGATTCTACACTTCACTCAGGTGGTAAAACATCAACACCAGTAGAGTGTTATAAGTTACATGGGTATATTTAACACCTAGAGCAATCAGTGAAAAAGCTATTCAAAGTGATATACTAAAAAAACTGGTTGGGGTCAAAACCAAAAGTTCTCCCTGAGAACTTAAAACAAAACAGAAACACATATGGTGAGTGAGTCTGAAGTTTTGACTTCCATGTCTGGAAGCAGGTATCATTGGCTGGGAATTTAACTACTAAGTGGGAAAAAAACTAGAAGTGCTCCATGCAGGAAAGAGAGTCAAAGATGGACATGCTGCTTCTAGCTAGGGGCTGAAATTGGGTTTCCCTTGATTTTAAGGGAAGTTGAGGAAAGTGTTTCCAAATACTAGTGTACTATAGACATAGAGAGATGAGATGATATAGAATAGCTTCCCCACCAGGAGCTGAAACAAGCCACCTGCAACTGCCCTGAAAGGATTGTTGTCCCAGATAGCACCACAAAGCATCAAACCTTGGAGAGGGCCTTTTCCTGTTGATATATTTAGGCAACCTATTAGCTTCACATATTGGTATTTTCTGCTCCTTCCCCAGATTTGGGAAGTTCTTAGCAATTATTTCCTTGAATAGGCTCTCTGTTCCTTTTTCCTTCTCTTCTCCCTCAAGAATACCTATAATTCTTACGTTACATTTCCTAATTAAGTCAGATATTTCTCGGAGACTTGCTTCATTTCTTTTTAGTCTTCTCTCTCCTCCTCCAACTGGAGCATATCTGCATTCCTATCCTCAATAATGCTAAATCTTTCCTCCATATCATCAGCTCTGTTCTTTAAAGATTCAAGATTTTCCGTTATCTCCTCTTTCATGTTCTTCATCTCCATCAATACTGATTGGGTTTTCTTTATGATTTCAATCTCTTTTGTGAAGAAACTCCTTATCTTGTTTAATTGTTTATCTGTATTTTCTTGTAATTCACTGAGCTTTTTTATGATAGCTATTTTGAATTCTCTGTTGTTGAAGTTGTGAATTTCTGTGCCTTCAGGGCTGATTTCTTGCTGTTTGACATTTTCCTTCTGGTCTGGCGATTTAATGTAGTTTTGCAACATGCTTGCTGTTATTTGCTTTGTTTTTCCTCATCCTGAAAATAACTGGTTGCAGTTTCCACCTGCCACCACTGGGTGGGGGTCAAGAGCTGTGTAATCTGAGCCCACTATGATCCTAGATGGCTCCATGACTGCTCTGACTGATCCGCTGAGCCTCAGTGCCAGGCATGTGGTGGGAAGGGGCTCTCTCCTTTGCCTGCCCAATCATGGGGACATCTCTGGTTCTTCCCTTGCTATCTGCTCTCCTGGTGTGCTCAGATGTTAACAGCACCCCTGCAGCAGGTCTGACTCCTCTGTGTGGGAGTTTACCACAGTCTGAGAGAACCTGGAGAGATACGGCTTCCCCATTTCCCCACAGAGGGCCGCCCCTCCCTCTGGGAGCACTGCAGACTGAGTCCCTGATCGGATGGGGAGGGGGGGATTTCTCCTCACCTCTCCCACCTCCTCTGGGTGCTCCAGCATGTCCACTCTCAGATGTACAGCTACGTGGGTCTCTCTGATGTCCTTTTGTGCTGTGTGAGTGTCCTTTGTTGATAAATGAATGTCCTTTGTGTTATATCTTGTTGGGGAGAATCATAAAAATAGTAGATCTATATCAGAATATGTTAGCAACTACTTAAATACCAAAATCAAAGATCAAAGGAAAGAAAACACCAAAAATAAATATAACCTCATCACTTTAAACACACACCCACAACAAAAGGTAGAATAAGTTGTGACAATAATAATTTAGAAAGGGAAGAGGAAAGAGATTGAATCAACTTAATCTAAGGAAATAAGAGGCCATCAGATAGTGGACTATCTCATCCATGAGATTTTTTATACAAACCTCAAGGTAACCACTAAATAAATGATCAGAACAGAATCATATATGATAAATAAAGAGAAAACTAAAAGATTCATAAGACAGAACTACCAAATTGAATTGGTAGTCCAAAACATGCAGGGCAAGAAACAAAAGAAATACAAAAGAACCAGAAAGTAAGCAATAAAACATTAAGCCCTCATATATCAATTATCATTCTAAATGTAAATAGCTCAAACTCTGCAATCAAAAGATACAGAGTGGCAGGATGGATTAAAAAGCAAGATCCAACAATATGCTGCCTCCAGGAAACACATCTCAGCTCTCAAGACAAACACAGGCTCAGAGTGAAAAGATGGAAGACAATACTCCAAGCTAAGGGCAAACAAAAGAAAGCAGGTGTCGCCATACTCATGTCAGACAAAGTAGACTTCAAGATAAAACAGGTAATGAGAGACAAAGGGGAGCAATATATAATGATAAAAGTGACACTCCACCAAGAAGACATATCGATTATAAATATATATGCACCCAACATAGGAGCACCAAAGTACATAAAGCAACTATTAACAAACCTAAAAGGAGATATTAACAACAACACAATAATAGTAGGGGATCTTAATACCCCACTTACATCAATGGATAGATCATCCAGACAAAAAGTCAATAAGGACAGAGTGGACTTAAATGAAAAACTAGATGAGATGGACTTAATAGATATATACAGAGCACTCCATCCAAAAATAGTTGACTACACATTCTTCTCAAGTGCACAGGAGACATTCTCAAGGATAGACCATATGTTGGAAAACAAGGCAAGCCTCAATAAATTTAAGTAGATTGAAATCATAACAGACATCTTTTCAGACCATAATGCTATAAAACTAGAAAGCAACTACAAGAAAATAACTGGGAAAGTGACAAAGATGTGGAGATTAAACAACATGCTACTGAACAACCAATGGATCATTGATGAAATTAAACAAGAAATCAAAAAATATCTGGAAACAAATGAAAATGAAAATATGCCATATCAACTCATATGGAAAGCAGCAAAAGCAGTCCTGAGAGGGAAACTCATAGGCCCACCTTAACAAACAAGAAAAACCCAAATAAGCAACCTTAAATTACACCTAACAGAACTGGAAAAAGAAGAATAAAGAAAGCCCAAAGTCAGCAGAAGGAGGGAAATAATAAAAATTAGAGCAGAAATAAATGAAAGTGAGACCAAAAAAACAGTAGAAAGGATTAACGAAACAAAGAGCTGGTTCTTTGCGAAGATAAACAAAATTGACAAACCTTTAGCCAGACTTACTAAGAAAAAAACAGAAAAGGCTCAAATAAACAAAATTAGAAATGAAAGAGGAGAAATTACAACAGATACCACAGAAATACAAAGGATTATAAGAGAATGCTATGAAAAACTTATATGCCAACAAATTGGAAAATCTAGAAGAAATGGATAAATTCTTAGACTCATACAACCTTCCAAAATTGAACCAAGAAGAAATAGAGAACCTGAATAGACCAACCACAAGTAAAGAGATTGAAACAGTAATCAAAAACTTCCCAAAAAATGAAAGTCCAGGACCAGATGGCTTCTCTGGTGAATTTTACCAAACATTCAAAGAAGATTTAATACCCATCCTTCTTAAACCATTCCAAAAAATAGAGGAAGATGGAATACTTCCTAACACATTCCAGAAGACCAACATCACCCCGATACCAAAGCCAGACAAGGACAATACAAAGAAGAAAAATTACAGGCCAATATGGCTGATGAACATAGATGCAAAAATTCTCAAGAAAATATTGGCAAACCGAATACAGCAATGTGTTAAAAAGATTGTACACCATGACCAAGTGGGATTTATACCAGGGATGCAGGGATGGTTCAACATCCACAAGTCAAGCAATGTGATACACCACATTAACAAAACAAGGAATAAAGACCACATGATCATCTCAATAGATGCAGAGAAGACATTTGACAAAATCCAGCATCCATTTATGATAAAAACTCTCAACAAAATGGGTATAGAAGGAAAGTACCTCAATGTAATAAAGGCCATTTATGACAAACCCACAGCCAACATCATGCTCAATAGGGAAAGTCTGAAAGCCATTCCTCTGAGAACAGGAAAAAGACAAGTGTGCCCACTCTTGCCACTGTTATTCACCATAGTACTGGAGGTTTGGGCCAGAGCAATTAGGCAAGAAAAAGGAATCCAAATAAGCAGCAAAAAAGTGAAACTCTCACTATTTGCAGACAACGTGATTTTATATATAGAAAACCCTAAAGAATCCACTGGAAAACTATTAGAAATAATCAACAGCTACAGCAAAGTCACAGAGTACAAAATTAACATCCAAAAATCAGTTGCATTTCTGGATGCTATTAATAAACTAACAGAAAGAGAGCTCAAATAGATAATACCATTTACAATTGCAACAAAAGAAATAAAATATCTAGGAATAAATCTTACCAAGGAGGTGAAAGACCTATGCAATGAAAACTATAAGACATTATTGAAAGAAATCAATGATGACATAAAGAAATGGAAAGATATCCCATGCACGTGAATTGGAAGAATAAACATAGTTAAAATGTCTATGTTACCTAAAGCAGTCTACAGATTCGGCGCAATCCCAGTCAGAATCCCAACGAAATTCTTCACGGAAATAGAACCAAGAATACTGAAATTCATATGGGGCAACAAAATACCCTGAATAGCTAAAGCAATCCTGAGAAAAAAGAACAAAGCTGGAGGCATCACAATCCCTGACTTCAAAACATACTGCAAAGCAATAGTAATCAAAACAGCATGGTACTGGTACAAAAACAGACACACAGATCAATAGAACAGAATTGGAAGCCCAGAAATAAAACCACACATACATGAACAGCTAATCTTTGACAAAGGAGCTAAGAACATACAATGGAGAAAAGAAAGGGTCTTCAATAAGTGGTGCTGGGAAAACTGGACAGCCACATGCAAAAGAATGAAAATAGACCATCTGCTCTCGCCATTCACAAAAATTAAC
>CM053523.1:29966957-29999935 GCA_028646465.1 Rhinoceros unicornis | reverse complement strand
AATAACTTTTTAAAAATTCATCATCTCTTAACTTCCATTATCTGAAGTGACTCAGCCTTTTAACTTATGAACTCTCTTCCTTCAGTTAAACATTCGTCATCATAGTCAGGAAGGGCAAAGTTATGCTGCAGGAAGATTTTAACCTGCAGTAAAAATTAAATCTCAGTGGCTTAGCTCAATAAAGGGGACTCAGTTCCACAGTCATTCAAGGGACTCAGATTATGGAGTTTCCAACATCTTGTACACCATCACCTCAACAACAGCTTCCAGGCTTGTAGAGCAGGGAAGACAAAGAAGACAGAGCTTACAGCCACTTTTAAGTTCCAGTGGCTGGTACTAGTCACATAACTCCAACCTAACAGCAGAGAAGGCTGGGAAATGTACAGAAGCTTATGGAGTATTGGTGAGCTGATATAATTGAAGGTAAGACCAAATGCTCACGACTAGTAGGTTGCTCTCTAGTACACTGATATGCTTTTCTCCAAGCTATATGGCTACTAAGACTCAATTCTTTTTGTTAGCAAACTTGTTTTTAAAGGATGTAATTGATATTTTATTAAATTATCAATTAAAGATTATGTTACCCAATGAAATCTGGGTGCAAAAAATAGTTGTTTCTATGAAACTGTCACTGGAAGGAAGGGAAGAAAACTCTAACCATCTCATTAAGAAGGAATCTTCCAGCATGGGGCCAGTGTGACAATGTTAACTAAGAATGTCCCAGAATGCAGTCTACCACTCGCCACTATAATGAGGCTTACATTTCAACTAGAAAAATCAGATCTCCATATCTCCCGAAACTCTGAGTCTGGTTCAGTCTCTAGCCCTGCCTCTTGCCTTTGCAGGGTCAAAAGCAAAGAGCTACACATAGAGACCAAGGACACCCAGTACAAAATCCTCCCCACTTCCGCAAGGGAGTCACTCCCTCTTGATTCCTATGGTGAATGAGAATGCCCACCCTGAGGAAGATGACAAAACCAGCACAGAACCTCGCACCACTCAGCACCTTGTTCTCAGCAAATTAAGGCCATGACCTTGGGGAGCAGAATCCCGAGTATCGCTGTCTGTCCCCATACCCCACAGCGTCCCTGCCTGATCGCATTCAGTACAGCCTGGGGTACGGAAGAGGAAGGCCCCAAGGAAGCCTAGATCTCCTTTCTGACCTCATCCAGAAGAGGGAAGGAACTGCCATTGGCTCCTCAGGCCCAATGGTTGGGTGAGGGAGCAGGGAGGAGGGGATGCCTGCTCCTCAGGGCCACGGCCCTCCATAGCCTCAGAGATAAGCTCCCAGCCACCTGCCATAATGACAAAACCCAGAGACTGAGATGGAGACCAGCTTTCAGTGCTGGGCCCATGCTTTAAGGAGCCACAGTGTGTAGTGACCTCCCTAATACCTGGGAAGAGAATGTCCTCAGGAATCAACAGGTTATTATGGTCACAGACAAGGGGAGCTCTGTCCTCTGAGAATTCTAGCTGAGCAGTGCCATCAGGTGACTGTGTGGGAGACACGGATGGGAGGAGTGTGAGCCAGCACCACACAAGGAGGTACCCTAGAACCAGAGGGAGTTCTGCCATTTGCCTTATGGGGTCCACTAGAAACAAAGTGCCCCCTACAGCACCCCACTGGGAGGGGGCTCTGGAGGCTAGGGTGCTCCATGTGGCAGAGGTAGACATCTCCACAAGTCATTTCCAGCGACACAAGGATCTGGAAATTCCAGTCCCTGTTCCTATAAGTGTGATGGGCACGACACTGGCTGTCTGCATCCCTTGTACAGGAGGATGTTTTCGAGAGGTGTGCATGTTACCCAGGCTGGGCCAATTAGAATCTTTCCTAAAATGGTTAAAACTCTGATAGACACTCTAGACACATACAACAGACACACACACACACACACACACACACACACAGAAATAGCGATGAGATAAAATGTGAGGTGATGAAAAAGAGAGATGCAGAAAATAGAGAGAGATGCAAAAAGAAACAGAGAGATGAAGAGACACAGTTAAACAGTGACAAAGGTGCAGATAGAGAAAAATGAGAGAGACAGAGACAGAGAGACAGAGAGAGAGGCAGCAGTGCAGTGAAAGACATCAAACAAGGGAGACAGAGACAAAGAGCAGAGAGACACACTGAAAGAAGTATACAGGGAGAAAGAGACACAGAGAGAGAAAGAAAGGTGCACAGATAGAGATACAACAGAAAGAGAAGAGAGAGATGATCTCATTGAATATCCACATCTAGTCACTTCTGAAATTAACTTGACCCCAGGCTTCTGTGTAACCTGAACAAAATAAATTTGTGTTGGATTTCTATCATTTAAAACCCAAAATAGTACTTTTATTGCTGGTTATACTTTCGCAAAAATAAAAATTGACCTCGATCAACGTCTCTTGCCGAAATATATTTGAAATGTCAGTGACCAGGGGTCACTATATCCATCCACAAACAATTCAGTCATGCTTACTTACACAGTACCTACCAAACTGGAGGAGAAGACAGCACAGTTCCAAGGCCACTGCATTAAACATCAATACTAAAGAACCATGAAGGATATCATGATTGAACTGACTTACTATCCCCTCTGCGCACTCTTACATGGCACCACAAGCTGCTTCTAGTCTCCTTTCAAGGAAACCCCTCCTTCTCATCCCAGGTTGGCTGGGTCACCTCAAAATATGTTCCTTCATTCTACAGTGGTTTTCTACATCTGCTCATTTAAGGAGGTTCAGGATAAAGATAACTCATAATCATGTTTAATTATGATAAAATCTCCATACTCAGGTAAATGGTTTCAATGTGCTTCTCTTCAACAGTCTGTGGGAGAGAATGGAAACAGAAGAACCCCTTGAGGTCTGAGTAGATGCAGCTGGAAGCACACAGGCAGAGGCTCCAGGGTCAGTGCAGGAAGCAGCGCCACAGTCAGATCCTCAGGGTGGGAGTCACAGCAGGTGACCTGGTTACTTTGTCAGTGTCACTTTAGGACTCTGATCCCAGAGGGGAAGAGGCTGACAGGCAGCTGGGAATTCTGAGCAAGGATAAGCAGGCTTTACAGAAGAACTGAAACCAACCCCAAAGTATCCTCAGGAGTCAGCGCAGGAGCCCTGTAGAAGAGAGACAGTAATCAGCACAGAGTACCCTGAGGGACACACCCTCTCTCCTCCCTTTAGGGCCCCTGCAGCATCAGACAGAGAAAGCTGAGACCCAGGGCCATATGGTCGTCACCTCCCCAAATATCTGTGGAAAGGTGAATCAGCTAGAGAGGACACTGCACTTCAGCTCCACACAGATGTATGGGAGACAGGGGAGCAGCTGTTATGTTTCTGGGGAATATGAAGTCTTCACTCTTCTTAGTAAATTAGATGATAACTCACCTTCTTTCCACCACTAGTCTCCTCTTTTACTCACTTAAAAATGCACACAATCGGTACCCACCAATATGTGGCACAAAGTGGGCATCATCCTGGTGTCTAACACCCAAGACATGGCTCTGGCCTCCAAGTTTCCCAGAAAGATGCCACCCAAGTTACGGCCTGGTTCTGAGGAACAACCTTTGGAGCTTCCTACAGAAACTGGGGAAACTTCTCCCCTAACCTCAATCCCCGTAGCAGGGAATAGGCCATGAACCGAGACCATTGTGTCCTAGTACACTCAGCTCACACTCTTCCCTCTTTTACCTGTCCCCACACCCCTTACTGAATCTGAGCAGAAACAGGACCTGTGGGTGGAGGCCCACGAGGTCCCACAAAAGGAAGATAGACAGAGAAAGGTCTCATTACACCAACAGCCAGTCCCTCACTCACCCCACAGGGAAATGAGATATGCAACTTCATTGGAAATTTATTTCCTCCCTACCCATTGACTACAAGACCTTAACCACCCTAAGCTCAAATCCCCCAAAATGAATGAAACTGTCACTAGAAGGAAGGGAAGCAGATGCTCTGACCCTCTTAATGGAGGAAGCTTTTGGAAAGGAGCCAGTGAGGCATGATGAACTGGAAGGAAGGCCCGGAATACGCTCCATCAGTAACCTCTGTGATAGGGCTACCTTTCAACCAGTAAAATCAGGTTTTAGCATCTCCCCCTAGGTTGTTTCCTCTCCTTCCACAACCAGCCTAGCCTCCCTCCTTTGGTGGTCAGGAGGAGGAGGCCTCCCTGAACAAAAAGTCTCAGTCACAGCTCATCTTCCCAATTTCCCCACAGTGCCTTACCCTTCTGGCTCCTGTGACGGATGATAAGGCCCAGCCTGAGGAAGATCAGCCCCAGCACGAAGCCCTCGATACCACTCAGCATCTTGCTCTGGGCAGATTCAGACTGCGCACCTGGGGAGCAGAGTCTGAGTGTCTATATTTGTCCCCACACCCCACAGTGTCACTTTGGGAAGGCTGAAGTCCAGTCCGAGGCACAGGAGAGGTACCAAGGGAACCTAGTTCTCCATTCTGACCACTCCTGGGGGAGGGACCAGCCAATAGATCCCTAGACACACTGGGTGTATGAGAGAAAGGGAGGAAGTGGATCTCTGCTCCTCAGGACACATCCTTAACCTTAGACCCTAAGACCCCGGTCACCAGCCATAATAGTCAATCCTTCAGAGCTATCAGGGCTGGGTTCTGGGGCCATGGTGTGTTAAGTGACCTCGCTAGTATCTGGAAAAGCAATAAGATCAGGTTTCTTCTAATGCCCTTGCTATGGGGCAAGAGGCTTTCTAGTCTCCTGTGATTGTCAGCTCAGTAGTGACATCAGGAATAAGGGATGAGATGGGATGGGCCAGAGGAAGCTCTGCCCTCTGTCTTGTGGGGCCCACGGTGAAAGGAAACAAATTACCGCTTACGCCACTCCACTGTGATGGGGCTCTGGAGGCTGGGGTGCT
This sequence comes from Rhinoceros unicornis, assembly GCA_028646465.1. NCBI lineage: Eukaryota > Metazoa > Chordata > Mammalia > Perissodactyla > Rhinocerotidae > Rhinoceros > Rhinoceros unicornis. Next base: position 29,995,067 of record CM053523.1, on the reverse strand, counting down.
CCACGTGGCAGGTGTAGACATCTCCTCACTAGGGAGTCATTTCCAGCATCACAAGGATCTGGAAGGTCCAGTCCCCGTTCCTAATAAGAGAGGTGGACACAACACCAGCTGTCTCCTCCTGGTCATTCCGGAACCACCGAACTTTGATCTGGCCAGGATAGAAATCTGTCATCGAGCAGACCAGCAGGTTGTGGTGGTTTAGAGCCTCTGTCCTGGATGGGGAGATGGTCACTGTAGGCTCCACTGAGGGAGGAAAAGACATAGTGAGATGTGAGACCACACATAAGTTTCCCCATGGGGAGAGTCCTCCTTGGTACCAGAGTGGAAAGACCCCTGGACTCCAAGTCTTGGATTAGGATTCAAGCTGGGCCACTTTATTAGCTTGAATAAACACATTAGTCAGTTTACTTTTCACTCTCAACAGATAATAGTAATCATTCTATAGGAGTTATTCTGTTGACACCAATTGATAAAAATGAAGCACTTTAAAAGCGTAAATTGTTATATTATAGACGCCACTATTCATAAATTTTAAATATGAAAATAATAAACCTGGATTTCTTTTCCTCCACACCTGTTGAAGGTGACCATAAGGATTAGCTCTGGTGACTCACGCTAGGACAGTGACACTGTTTTCTGTTAGTCCCAGCGCTCCCACAGTAGAGAAAACCCAGCAGCTTTGACTCTCTCCTGCTGCTGTGAGACCACTGACACGAGTCATGGCCCCACGAATAGTAACGTGGACTGAGAATTAAGAATGTGTAGACATTTCTATGTCCAACAAAGTAGGACAACAGTGACCATCACATCCTTCCTACAAAGCAGTGCTTCTCAAACAGGCTGTATTCCATAATTCTCAGCCTGTAATACTAACAAAATTTGAGAGCAAGAACACTTCTCACCAGTTGTGGATCAACAAAGCATCTCTCTGAGCTTTTAGCCTAACCTTTGCTCAAATGCCATTCTATGGTGAACTCCCCACAAAAATGTATATTATTAAATATATGAACTTCCCTCTCCACATCATATATGCCACCTATATTTTATTTATTTGTTGATTCATTTATTCATTCATTTAACAAATATAAATTTGACAAGCACTGGGAATCCAAACATAAACAACAGACCATGGTCCCCGCCCTTACAAAACTTGCAATCAGTAACAAAGACAAAAAAATGAATGTTATTTCAAAAATTTGTCATCTTTGAAAGAAAAGAAAGGGAAGCTTGAAAACAAATAGCCCTGACAAACGCCATGTTTGCCCATGCCTCGATTCCTTTATCTTCTTGGATTGCTCGTCATGGTCAAAAACAACACACCTCTGCCTACCAATTTTACACATCTTATCCCTACCTCTCCAGCCATTACCCTGCATCTCCCTTATTCCCTTAGTGTGAAACTGGAGTAAATATTTTATGTCCGTTTTATTTATTTAATAGGATATTATGTTCTCTCATATTCTTTTTTTCCTAATTTTCCTTTAACATTCAAGTGAGTTTAATTACTAGCTGCAAACTCTACACCATCCCCTTGCTGCTAAGAATTACTTTGGGGCCAGCCCAGTGGCATAATGGTTGAGTTCGGTGCACTCCGTTTTGGTGGCCCAGGTTCATGGGTTCGGATCCTGGGCGTGGATCTACACCACTCACCAAGCCACGCTGTGGCAGCGACCCACATAAAATAGAGGAAGACTGGCATAGATGTTAGCTCAGGGCCAATCTTTCTCAAGTAAAAAGAGGAAGATTATCTGAGATTCCTGAAGAGGTTGGCCCTGGGTTAATGAGAACATAATGTGAACATACAAGTATCACTGGGACTTGCTGAGGTCAGCAGGCAGTCTCAGCACTCTGATTAAATGGCACCCCTGAGCCATCAGCTGGAAGGACTCATGTTTTCACTTTGTACTTTAACTCTTGTTCAAGTTCTCCTTCCTGGAGTCTGACTGAAGTCATGGTCAGCCATATGGACTTATAAATCTGTTCACCTTAAACAGACTGGGAGCAAATACAGAGGGCCCAAATTCAAGAGAAAAATGTTACAGCAATTTTTATGAAAAAGAACTGAAATAGCAAAAATATAAGTATTTAGTGGCATTAGGATGTGGGTCAGAAGGCAAGAGAGCATCAAGTCAGCTTAAAGTTATGTGAACATGGTAGATAACACTGGGGTGAGACTAAGGATTAACCAGTGAGTTTTCAGTCCTCTGAAATCATCATTTTGTCCCACCAACATTGAGAATAGACAAGAACAGACTCATATTGCTTCTGGTCATAACAGGGCTTTAAGGAGGCTTTGCTTCCGTTATACTCTGTATACATTTAGACAGAATATAATGACCGTTGTGTATTTTGGGGAGGCTTCAGGACCTGGTGCGTAACTGTGGGCTATGTTTAGTATGTACCAATATTAGAATATTAAAGTGGTGATGCCAATCCCTGACACACAAGGTAGTTGTGAAATTAAATGGCAAAATATGGATGGTGTTTGGTAAGGTAATTGTCTAGAAATAGGGCTCATTAAATGGGTATGATTAACTTTCAAATTGTCTACCCCTGAAGTGGATGGTGGTGCTGGGGGGAGGGGACAAGAGGAGGGAGGACAAGCAGAGTCTAGGCCAAAAGAAACCTGAAACAATCTTTATTCAATAATTTAATAGTATCTATTTACTTCAAAACTTCAGCTCTTTCTATTGTTCCATTTGTTGAGCTTTCCTAATAAATTAAAATTTTGCCTTACAACACCATTCAAGTGTTGTTTTTATCTTTAGCAAACACTTTTTTCCTCAGACTTTGCATTCACAAACTCTAAATTATTAAGATCCAAGTCAATAAGAGTTTACTTTAAAGCAGTAAGCAAAATAGTAAAGAATAATCAATAAAGTCAGTGTTTAAGGCTCTATTAACCCTTCTGTTTTGTTTCTAGTCTAAGTGGACGGGCAGCTAAGTACAGTTATTCATTAATTTCACAAAGGTTTACCGAGCTCAACTGTGCCCGTCAATGTCAGGTACTAGACATACAAGGATAATTAAGACAGTACCTCACCTCAAAGAGGCCCAGAACTTTAGCCATTTAAGAAAACAGAATTAAGAGGAATAATAATTGGAAACCAAAAATCAAAATATAATATGTCACGACTCTAATATATTACCAGGAGCGCAAGGTGCCCTGGCACAGTGTGGAGCGGCCCTAACGCCACCAGGCCGAGCCCCTTAAGCCTTGTGAGCTCTGAACAAGGGCCTTGCTGGGAGAGCTCACAGCAGGGCCGCGGCCGGGGAGGAGGGAGGGCACTCTGCACAGGGCACTGCTTAGGCAAATGTGAGGAACCAGGAAGAAACACACCTCGGGCACCAGGCGGGGATGCGCAGAATTAATGGAAAGAATAGCAATGGGAGTGGGGCCACACTGGGCAGGCCTGGCCCGCCTCTGCGGGGAACGTTCCAGGGCTGCGGAAGTCCGTCGTCCATCTGCCCTCGGTCCCGGGACGTGTCCCACCTCCCTGTCCGCTCCGTGGGCCCCGGGGTCCCTCCGCAGAGCCCGCCTCTCCCGACGCGGAGACTCGGCCGGGCCGGGGGTGGGCCCCGCGGAGGGCGGCGGCCGGCGCTCACCTCGGCGCTGCAAGGACGTGAGGACCTCCAGCTCGTAGTTGTGTCTGCACACCCTGTCCACCTCGGCCCGCGTCTCCTCCAGGATGTCCTTCTGCCGGTTCAGGTACTCGGCGTACGGCCGCCCCAGCTCGGTCACCGCCCGGTGCGCCCCCACGTCGCTGTCGAAGCGCACGTGCTCCTCCTGTTCATAGATGTACTTCGTCAGGAACCGCACCCGCTCCGTCCCGTTGGTGAAGTAACACAAGGCCTTAAACTGGACCACAAAATCCTCTGCGGGGAATCACCGCCGGTCAGTCAGGCCACAGCCCCACAGCCCAACGCAGCAGCCGCTGTGCCGGGCCTGCGTTCTGGGTCTCCGCCAGTTGGGGAGATAATCCTAAAACCGGGCTGCGACCTCGGGTTCCCACCCAACCCGGCTCTGTGCCTCCCTCTCTGAACCCGGGATCCTCAGGCCGCTCTTCCCCAGGCCTGCCCGACACTCTCTGAGGGCTTCCAGAATTGTCTTCACATAAGCAAAGGAGAGCCCAGTCGCTAAGGGAAAGCCCTGTGAACTGCGCAAGGAGGGCAGTCGTATTGATTTTACACCAATCCCTGTATTTAGAGGAATCAGGACGTTCATCCCCTTTTCTATAGAACTCCTGGGAACCTCAGAGACAAACAGTATCCATGTAAGCACAAGAGTTCAAGAGAATGATGAAAAGGGTCTAGAATTAAGCTTCTCGTTGTCCTGACAAGCATATTCTCTTGGTCCCTGGCAAAGTGCCCTCCTTCCCATGCCAGGGTTTACTCTGAGTTTCTGTCATCCCCATCCCACTGCAGTATGAGGCTCTCTCACCTCTGTGTGGTTAGGAAGGATTGACACCTCCCGTGTCCTAGAAAGGAACATTTTATTAATGTAAAGAGTACAGGCTTTCAAATTAGATAAATTAGATGCCAGTTAAACTGTGCCAGTTACCAGCTTGGGCAGGTTGCTTAACTGAGTGTCTATATCATAAGTATAATTGTGTAAAAGAAAGTCATAATACCTACATATGGGGTGTTAGGAAGATTGAGAACGAATTTACATAAAGATACTAATCCTGTGTCTGAAATGAATGGTTTCTCAGTATGTATTATTTCACTTCTTTACATTCTCCTCCTCCTAAATTTAGTCCACCTTCAACTCAAATCTCTGAATCCCACTCAAGTTACTATTTGACCATAAATCAGTGAAACTTGAAGTTAAGACTCCCTGGCTGTGGTCACCCGGGCAGCTTCACTCAAATAGGAAGAGTTTGCCTCCACCAGCCCTCTACTCAGACTAGGGAATGTAGAGTCCTTTTACTTCAATATGAGACTATAGAGACCTCTGCTGACCTCCTTTCTGCAACTCGGAATCCCATAGTACACAGTCCAGCCAAGGTCTTGGGGGACCCTGAAATGACAAATCCTGCTGTGTCTTCTTTGGAGAAATTCATATCTTCAAAAATAAACCCATGCTCACTTTGTCCTGGCACTGGTGATAGGTGCACACTTTGTCTCCTCCTCCTCATTAGAATATCCCCAGGCTTGAGCTCATGGGAGGGGAATTTTCCTCACCAGGTTGTTAGAAGGTGGAAATGAGAATGTCACATAGCTGTCTTTCACGAAGAGAAGAAAGTGTGATAAAAGACTGCATTCTGAGATCACAGAATTCCCCGCACCTCAGCCCACGGGTCCCTCAGAGACTGTTCCCCAGGGTGGTGGCTCTGGAGAACAGCTGCCCTGCACTTATGTGGAGAGTCTCTGCCCTTGGCCACTGGGGTGCTCAGCACCACCAGCATCACCATCACAGCTGCTGTCCAAAGGCCTCTGGGGATCTGCACAGCCATCCTCCCAGACATAATTGAGAACAGAGGAAGAAGTAATGGTAGTCAACACAGCTCACACCTGGTGGCTCTAACATACCCACTTCAGAGAGTAAAAACCTGTGAAAGCTTCCATGCACTATAGGATTGTAGAGTCCCTAGGAAAGGAACCAATCAGCACTGGAGCTGAAGTACCTCATCTGTCTCTGGGCAGACATGTTTTATGAAAGGTTCTCAGTCCACTGCCTGGCACTGTGTCTTCATCAAACTGCACTGGAGGAACATTTGAGGTGAAGATTTTCTCTCAGTTACAGGAGATATGAAGATTGAATGCCTTAGGGCTTCAAGAACTGAAATAAAAATGATTCAAGTCAACATCTTGGTAATATTTAGTTAAAACCTATAGTTCTTTGTTTTTTGGTTTTTTTGGTGAGGAAGATCCACCTTGAGCTAACATCTGCCAATCCTCCTCTTTTTTTTTTTTTTTTTTTGCTGAGGAAGACTGGCCCTGGGCTAACATCCACGCCCATCTTCCTCTACTTTATATGGGATGCCGCCACAGCATGGATTGACAAGTGGTGTATCAGTGCGTGCCCGGGGTCCGAACCGGCAAACCCCGGGCTGCCACAATAGGGTGCGCACACTTAACCGCTTGGGCCACCGGGCCGACCCCAAACCTGTAGTTCTTCTACTTGGAATTTTTAGTAGGGGAAAATAAATGGGAATCATATTTCAGGGGAGAGAAAATTATTGTCACAGAGATGTTCACTTCTATTATTTTAGATACCCTGAGGAGCCTTAATTGCGGTGGGACAAGCAGAGCTCTTAGAAGGAAATAGTTTTGAGCTGCAGTTCTACCACTAACATGCTTTTTGAGGGTCAACAAATTACTGAAACTCTTTTTGCCTCAGGCTTCTCTTTGTAAAATGTGCGTCATGTTTTATGCGTTTTACATCTAGATCTTCATATATACCAACTTAAGAGTATTATGACTTCTTTAATATTGCAAAATGTTCTCAGCTGCCGTGCGTAACTGTTGGAATGTCAGGTTAATTTGTGGAGTAAGAAAAAAAGCAAAAAAAATCTACACCCAGCCCTGCTGGCAAGTGATTCTTCATTATACAAGAATCTATTGCATTCATGCTGTTTGAATGAAAGTGTTTGAAAAGTTGTTGACTTTTCTCTTATAAGCTCTTCAGATGCTTAAATCCTCCCTGAACCATGAAACAGTTTCATCTGATGTCAGCAAATGCACAATCCACAAACTTGCACAGCATCCGGACGTAGTCACTTTTAGTTTCGAGAACAGAGAGCAGATATGGAGAAGCATTTCCTGGAACCAGAATAGTGTTAATAAGAGAGCAGATGTTTAGAGTTACAGATTGTCCTGTCCCAGCCCTAAGCATCAAACCCCAAATGGCAGAAGTATTGATGTGATTTTTTTAATAAGTGTATTAATTATCAGGCTCCTCTTGCCCATGACTAGGGGCAATATAAATGGTTATGGAGCAATTAGAACAGTGCCTGGCAAACATTAATAAACAAGACAATAAGTATCTCCCCCTCTCTTCTCTCCCTCTCTCTCTCTTCCTTGTATTTTATGTTCTCCTTTTAAAATAGAGTATAGGATGTTAAAGCAGAATATAAGGAGTTTGCCAGGTAAAAATGAATAGGGAAGAGGCAACAGCAAGGTTTCCATTAGTGGCACATGGAGGCAATGAGTTATTCCAATATTCTTATGAGGTGCATAGTTCCAGAGCACCTGAGACTGGAAAATTTGTCTCTGGGCTTCCACCAGCAGTGGTGTATGAGAAATAGGGTAAGTCCAGAATAAGGAGGGTTTCCAAGGTGGGATGGAAGCAGAAAGGAAGAACATCAAACTCAGTCCTGGAATATGGTTAGGGGTCCAGGAAGAATGGTCAGAGAGGGACCTTGAAGGTGTCTCAGTTTCCTCAGCCCCACCTCAGGGTCCCTCAGAATAAACAGAGGCCTCTGGCCCATACCCTCCCTCCTGTCCTAAAGGGGAAAATTCTCTCATTTCTTTCCAGGGCTGTGCAGTGGATTCTGCATCAGACCTGGGGATTTCCCAGCCTGACAGGCCTATTCACACAGACTTTTCAACTAGCAACAAAAGTGTCACCTTAGAATCCTTTTTCTCATTGGCTAAAACTTCATTTGAAAGACTCTGGTTTGGACTTCTGCCAGCTGTTTCCTCTGAGCCAGTCAGTATTCTCTAGATTCTCTAGAGCTCTCTGCACTGCCCATATCCCTGCTGCATTACTCAGGGCAGCCACTGCTGTTCTGGCCTGAGAAGAAGGCAACTCAGACAAACATCCTGATTCCAGGTGCCTCACCTGAATCACACCACCTGGCCTCTTTGGAGGCAGGGCATTTAGGATGAGGGCAGTGCATCCCCATGTAGGTAGATGATGGGATAAAAAACAGTCATTGTTATGGGTCAGGGTTACAGCAAGGAGACTCTCCCCAGGGGACATCCTCTGTTCCCCCAGGGTGGAAGATAAAAGTTGTGGACTTCTTCCTTGTGGAAATTCAGGGAGAAATCTTCCCCGGTCAGCATCCCTTAGGATCTGTACTTGGTCAGTGGGGTTAACTGTGAACATAATAATCATCTTGTCACCAGAAAGGCCATCCAGGACCTATGCTGTGTTCATTTCAGGAATCAAGAAACATTGTATAGTCTGAAGGGTCCTGTGGCCTCTTTAATGCCTGTAGTAATATAATTAGAAATAATGCCCCCAAAATACTATTTCCCTTTAATAAAAATTTATCAAGCATTTATCCCTAAATTTTTCCAAATCTTTGTGAAGCTACTCACATGTGTCCCCTATATCAGCTGTTAGGTAACCAGTTATATGAATTTTCCATGACACATATAAAGTAGGTCCTTTCTCTTTGCACAAAGTTCTCTCTTTAAAATCTTATTTTAGAGAATCTGAAGAAAGAGTCAAATTAGTAGCAGAATGACCAAGGGTAAGCCATTTAAGCTCTGAAAGACTTAGTTTTGCCTCATCTGTAGAAAGAATACGCACTTCACAGGACCACTGTCATGAATGTAGACATAATTTTAAAAGTCCTCTGCAATCTGAGGTGAGCTACATATGCATTAGTTTTTAATATAATAGTAGTGAGTTCATTTTTTTAATGTCATTAACAAAGACATAAAAATCTTCTTGTTATTTCTTATCTCTGTACAGATGATAGAATCATTATGATTTTGAATCCCTACCTCTTACCTCATCATTATGGAGAGAAAGAGCAGGGAGAGTGTATTAGATGTATTTGATCATGAATCCACTACATTTTCCCTCTTTGAAGTGACACTACTACTCCTGCACAGAACTGTCATTTTAACTATAATTTCAGATCTCAGAACCTGGTTCTCCTCTCAGTGGGCTCACAAATGTGGAAACTTGACTGTAAAACACAGAGTCTTAATACAAACTGATGAAAGAAGAAGAAGGTGAATGCAGCTTTGTGATCTACATGGACTATTATGGCAGAGAGTCCAGGACCATATTTCACCATCTTGATTCGATTCAGAGGAAGAGGGACTGGCCACTCCTCATTGTAGCTTCTGACAAACGTCTAAAAGCCTGTCCTGTGCCACAGGCCCAAGGGCCCCACATTCCTCACCGTCATGTTCAGGGCTCTCCCTGTGTCTGAGCTCTGACCTCTCCATGTGTTTTTTTTCTGTAGTTTGGTCTTCCTTCCCAAAAACCCAACAGACCTCAGACATTGGATATGCCACTTAACAGTGTTTTTTACACACCCACAGATTAAGGTCCTAGGTTTCAAAGATGAAAATGGATGGCTCTTGCCTTTTAGGAGTTCACACATTGGAGGGGAGACATGTAAATAAAAGAAACAAAAATTTGCAACAGCCCCTAAGGGGAATGTCAAATACTGCTGACTAACGACAAGACTGAACAGTGTTGAAGGTTCAGGGGACTCCTAAAACTATAAATTGATAGTGGTGCCCATTGGTTCAGTTATTTTCTTTTCTCTTGGAATGTGTTGGCAACATAAGACTAGATGATGATTATTATTTGTGTATTAATTCGTGAATAATAGTTTTTTAAGATTAGGAGGATGGGGAGATGATGGTGCAGAGGTCAAGACAGAGGTGAAAAAACAGGCCTTCCAGGTGCACTTCTCAGAGGAGGTGAGGGCTGGGCAGATAAAAGGCTAGGTTCATTCCAGGCAAAAACACTCACCTGAGTGCAGACAGAAGATTAGCAAGACTGTGGCTGGAGTGGGAGGAAGTCACTCACAGAGCGTGGTTTGGTATGATTAGAGGGTGGGATTTAGGTATCCTTGTCTTTGGGAGGTTTGATGACGGCATCATTAAAAGTGGCCTGGGTTTTCTTCGCAGTATAACAAGAAAAAATAGAGGGAATTTAAGCAGAGAAGTGCCGTGAATCGCAGTTTTGTTCATAAACCTAGCTTGGAAGCAGAGTGGTGGGGACTTTTCAGAGAGTCTGTAGATTACTTTATGTGATCCAAAAGGAATCTTGGTTAATTTGATGAACCCAATCCACCAAAAGCCAGTTTACTAAGGAAGCAATTTGTCAAAATTATTAATGTACCCCAAACTCATTTCTTTTTTTCTGTTTCTAAAGTTTGTATCAAATTCATATTTGATGGTTTGGAAGTATATTAGAAGGCTGTGAATCATAGACTTCTGGGTTTCTGGGACTCTCTTGCTCTCCCATGGCCCCCATTCTCTTGCTCTCTGGGACTCCATCTTTCTGCTAATAACTAGGCCTCGGTTTCCATGAAGCTTTATAACAAGTGCATTTATAAAGACAAAGTGAAAACTGGTCAATTAATTGAAAGACAGTTTCAGAAGTTGTTTAAAATGCTTTTAATATAAATTGGAATAAACATTCTAAATAGTTAAAAAATATGTTTTGGTGGCTGGCCCTGTGTCATAGTGGTTAAGTTCGGCGTACTCCACTTTGGTGGCTCGGGTTAGCAGGTTCAGATACCAGGCACAGACCTACACCACTCGTCAGCCATGCTGTGGCAATAAACCACATACAAACTAGAAGAAGATTGTCACAGATGTTAGCTCAGGGCAAATCTTCCTCAGCAAAACAAAACAAAACAAAAACTAAAAATATGTATATACATATGTTTTGGTTGAGTTTGTCAAGTTTTAAGAATTCATCCTTCAGAGAAATTAGCAAAAGAGCCTTTAAAATGCTAAAATTTATAAAATAAAATATAACTTTTAAAAGGATTTGATACTAATATAAATATAAACTGAAAAATTTCTATCTGAAATGCTGACATCTTTGTAATGTTCAGTAGACAAGAATGAATTACAATGTAATGTTCACTAGACAAGTAATGAAGTAAGAAATTCAATAAAACTATTCCTCAAACAAAGTTTTGGTAGATTACTAAATTTACTAAATCTGGTCAGTATATCATTAAGGAAACTGATGCGTGGGCTAGTTGCTGTGAATTTCCCATTCATTCATGAATTGCTGGTGGCTCAAATTAGCTGACTGATCCATAAGACACATCCTTGAGAGTGAGCAGGAACCCAGCCCACAATCTGTTTTTATCCAGTTCTTGTTTCTTGACCAGACCTCTCAAATATAAGGTTCCCCCAAAGAAGACTCTGAACACCCGGGGTACCTAAGAGAAAGAGAAAGGAAATTGGGATTTTGTACTCAGGCTCTTTCAAGCATGGGTTCTGTTCTGATCAGTGTGCATGCGTGTTGTCTGATCCACCCTCCTTTATTCTTATCCATCGTCTCCTCTTTCCATGCTCTGCCATCTTTGATCAGTAACTAGCCTCATAGGCACTATGGCACACTCTTTATGCTAGTTACCCTACAATTTTGATTCAGATGAGCAATTCTATATGGAACCTGGAAAAGAAGACCAGGTAGGAGCAACCTGAGATTGACAGGTTTGTAGAATTCGACTTCTTTGGAGTGCTGAGGAACACTGCTCACTCAAAGACCAGTTTGGAGATCATGACTGCATGTTTCAACTCTGTCCACATCCTCACCCTTCCCTCTCTGATCAATGGACTCTTTCTGCATTGCAACTCCTCACTGGACCCTGTGCCTTTCTAATCCCAACATCTTCTCTTTTCCCAGAATCTGTGATGCCAATCCATTTTCAGAGAAAAGAGAGACACTGGAGATTGACATGGGCATTGTGGAGATTCTTTCCTCATTATCCAGGGATTATTCTCAGACAGTGCCTCCTCCAAGCAAGGACTAATGAGGTAAACCCCATAGCAGATGCCAGGTAAGGACTTGGAGGATGTTGGAGGATGAAAGGACCAGGACTATGGGGAAACGTTTAGCAGGTAATAGGGGAAACAAGATATTTTTGGAAAATTTGGAGGTAAATGGAGAAAGTATGTGATCCTGGCATGGAACCAGTTTCATGGTTCCTCAGCTTCAGGAAAATGGCCCTTGAAAACAGAAGAAGAATGAGATGAAAACCCAGGCTGCCTGCTATGGACTTGCGGTATGACTGAGCTTTGTCTCCTGATCCATTTCTTCAGGTTCTTTCTTCCTGTCAGCTTCCTAATCCAATCCCCTCCTCAGTGGGACCACTCACTGGTGATTTAACCACTCAGAGCCCATCTACACGTGTCACTCTTCCTCCTCACCTCTGCCTTTTTTTCTCTCATCTCTGATTCTGTTTTCCTAGTGATTCTTGGGATATTTCCAGAGATCACTTTTCCCCCAGTTTCTAGATCTGTAGTCACCATGTTACTTCATCTTCAGAAAAACCTCAAGTATCCCTATGTGGAAATTTATAATATCTTCCACTCCTATAAGTTTTTACCAATAAAGAGAGGCCCTAATATTCAGCCAAACAGTCATGAGCCGCATAACGACATTTTGCGAACTGCACATTCCACCATGGTCCCATAAGATTAGTACCATATGGCCCAGGTGCATAGTGGGCTACACCATCTAGGTTTGTGTAAGTACACTCTATGCTGTTTGCACAACAATGAAATCTCCTAACAATGCATTTCTCAGAATTTATCCCTATCGTTAAGCAATACGTGGCTGTATAAAAGATATTTCAGCCTACTTAAACTCATACCCAAAGTCATGGTTTACACACAACAACAACATCAGCAATGATATTTGGAGGAGAATGACCTTATATTCTCAAATAGGAAAACTTAAGCTATTCTGAGGGACCAGGGACTGAGGTGGCTGTTATACTACATCCACCATTACTCTCAGTTCCTTTGATAATCTTACTTGAAGAGGGATATGAAGCCAGGGTGAGATTTTACAATTCCAAATACGTGGCCAAGCCCTGCCCATGGCACTGATATTCTCTGGCTTGGAGATAGTTGACTAAAGTCTGACTGGATTCTTTCAGACATCTCTCCTCATCCAATATTCAGCATCTACATTGAAACTGGAATGGTGCCCTGAACCACTGAGCATTGGCTAAAACTGACACAATCCTTGTCCACTGCGTATTCTTTCGGTGAATTATGCTCTGTTCAGAGAAAATAAGCAAAGGAAACATTTAAAGAAAAAGATATGCCTTATAGTGTATGCTTTGGTGTCACAGGATGGTTAAATACAAGCTTCATACACTAATATTTTAGGGCAAATAAACATCTCAAGCCTCTCTTTCCTCATTACAATGCAGTGAAACAAAATTTTTTTTCATAGTTACTGTAAGATTTAGAAAGAATTCTCACTATGTAAGACTATCTTGCATATAATATGTATTTGAGATAGTGAAGACAGTAGTTGTTATCACAATTACCTTCCAAGAAAAGTGAATGTTGCTCATAAATGCCCCTATGTTCATCTGTGGCCCATCAGGAGTATGATGTGCATTCTCTAGATAATAATATAGGACTTATTTTTCAATCTAGTAATGGAAGATGAAATGGAAAGGGCAGACAGGGAGAGGGAGACAGTAGGAGGGAGGGGAGGGAGAGACAGAGAAAGTAATTAATTGGAAAAAAGCAAGGTACTCTAAAGAGTGGAGTAGTCAGTGAGAAACCTAAAACTATTTTATACAAAAACATGTAATGTGCAATTTCAGTTTTTATTCTTTACATTTCATTGTGACATGTGAACCCTCCATATAAGCCTGAAAACTTCAATAAAAGATATTGCATGCAACAGACTTTTATTTGTAGTTTATCAGGGTGGAGAAGGGAAGAAATTCAAGATGAAAGGAATGTGTTGCATAATAATGTACACAAAGCAATAGGTAAATTGTTCTAATATTAGATAGCATGCTTTTGCCTTCTTGTAATAAAAAGCACAATTGAGACTGGCTCATACAGTAAGGACATTTGTTATATTGGTGTTTGTTTGTTTTGTGCGGAAGATCAGCCCTGAGCTAACATTCGATGCCAATCCTCCTCTTTTTGCTGAGAAAGATTGGCCCTTGGCTAATATCTGTGCCCATCTTCCTCTACTTTATATGGGATTCCGCCACAGCATGGCTCGACAAGCGGTGCGTCTGTGTGCGCCCAGGATCCGAACCTGCAAACCCTGGGCCACCGAAGTGGAGCATACGCACTTACCTGCTGTGCCATCGGGCTGGCCCCAACATTTGTTGTATTTTATAATAGAAAGTACAGAAATAGGGCAGTCTATAGGGTCAATTGATTTAGTCTTTATCCATGTCAACACAGATCCAATTATTTCTAAGTTTCTGCACTTCTATCTACAGAATTGGCTTCATCTTATAGCTGGCTCCCCATGTGGTCATAAGGAGTCTACTGGTTATTTTTAGTTTGCCTGATCAGGCCCATTCTCTGTCTTATTGGCCCTGCTCCGTCCCCCAAAGGCTGAGCTAAGGACTGCATTACTTGGTCAGACTTTCCTGCTGGTTTCTAGTTGGGTTCAGCCAGTGGATGGTATCATTAGGAGATTGTAAGATTGAAAAAGAGCAAGGTCATGGTGTTCCTTCTCCACTCCTTCCTTGCTTTCATACACAAGTTTTCTGGCAGTGGCTGATCCCACCACAACTATAGCTTATGCCAGCTCCCTTTGCCTCTTCAAGGCTTCCCACTCTTTCTAGTCTCCAGGAACCTCAAAATCCCTTTATCTGCTCATATCTTAACACTGCTTATACTTTTATAAATGGCCCCATAATTTAAATTATCTTTATTTTAAATTATCTAAGTGAAAATCCTACTGCAATCCAGATTGGTGTAAGGAGGCTTCCAGGCTTCCATCTGTATCTGTGGTAACATACTCCCTTATTTGTGTAACTGTATATAGAGAGACTAGTTTTACTTTACGAGAAGTCTTGAGCAAAGCTCTCAAAACATATCATTGGCCAGAATTGTTTAAGGCTTGTCCAATCCTTAACCAATCCATGACACAGGAGATGAGATTACCATGATTAACTTTGACTAATCATATGACATGGAAAGGATATTAGGGATTTTACAGCATTTTCTCCTACAATTATCAAGACAGAGAACACACATGAATTTGTTAGAATTAAAAATTCGGTTCCCAAGTTGGCCATGAAAATAAAAATGTCTTAGTTTTTAGAATATTCTTGAGTAAGAGTTCTGAACTTCCATAGGATATGGAATAATGGTTAAGTAATCTTTTTCGAGTTTGACGGGTTTGAGTCTCCAGATGATATCTGGGTAAGATTTATAGGTAGATAGTAAGAACAATATTGCTAAATACCAGATATATAGATGTATTTGTATCTATTTATTTATGAACAGGTATATTATATGAACCTATTATGAACAGGTAAAAATAAATATATATTTATGCATATATTTTGAAACTTATTCATTTACTTCTTTCAATTAATACTTTTGAGATCATACTTCAAGTCATTGCCTTCATGTAGCTTATAATCTAAGGGAGAAAGAAAGAAGGTCAATGGGCCTTAAGTATAAGAGAAAATCAAGCATAAAGAAAATCAAACATAAAGAATAAAACACATCATAAGCAAATTGTTGGAGGAAAAAAAAAACAGCGACACAGAGAAAATATTAAAAGTAGCCACAGTAAAAAAATACATATATATGTGTATATATATATTTATCACATTTTACCAGAGGAATGAAGGAAAGAATGACTTCAGAAATCAGAATCTATGCAAGTCAAAAGACAATGGAGCAATATCTTTATGTATTGAATATAAAAACTTGTCAATCTAGGATTCCATATTCAGCAAAAATATCTTTTGAAAATGATGATGATGAGAGTTCTGATTCCAAAAACATGCAGGGGATGTACTTTTCCCTATTTTTCCTGCTAAGTACAATTTAAAGCTCTAGGATATATGTTCTAGAGTTTGTAATATATATGTCTAATGATATATTTAATATATGTTTAATACATATATACCTAATATGTTTTTAATATATATAGAGAGAATTTATATATATTTCACACAAAACAAGATTCTGAAATGTGAAGAAAATAAGGCAGACTGGCTAGGGACCTCAGGAAACAGTAACAACACAGCAGTGAGTTTTATAGGTTTTATTTTCACCTTAAATTGTCCCAGATTGGGTGCTGGAAAGGCTGGCAAACAAGAAATGCCAATGGGTGCGGATTTTAAAAGTTCCAGGGAGAGCCTGATCTCTCTAGCTAAAGGACCGGGAAAAGGGCAGCCTAGCAAAACAGAAAACCTTTAGAGAATAATTGTTTGACTTCAGCCAATGCCATAGAAAAAATACTGAGGACTCATCCACCTCATCCAGGAAAAGCTGAGTGGGGATTCTAGATTTCCACCCTTGCCATGCTGTATTGAGACACCCCAGCTCCACACTGCAGTGGTGTCAGAGAAGGCTGAGTGGAAAGCCAAGACTTCCATCCTTGTCAGTTGATGATGAAATCCTCCCTCAAAACACTGTATCAGTGGAGACCACATGGAAAGCCTTGACTTCCATCCTCATCTGGTGGTAACTAGGCACGCTTCCTTGTCTCTCTGACAGGGTGTATCAGTGGAGGGCCAGTAGGGACCCTGAACTCCTACCCCCATTAAGCAGTTGACAGGGAGTTGGTACCTCCTGTGTGTTAACAGAGGAAAAGAGAGAAACTTAGACATCCACCACCACCTGGCAGTAATGAGGAAAAATATTCTGTCCCCCAGCAGAATGGAATTAGAGGACACCTGTTAAAACAGAAGATTTAAATGATATCCAGAGTCTCATAACATAATCAACAAAATGTCCAAGTTTCACTAAAAAATAACTCCTTACACCAAGAACCCAGAAAATGTCAATTTAAATGCAAAAAGACAATGAACAGATGATAACTGAGCTGAGTCAGGTGTTAGAATTATCTGAAAAAGATTTTAAGTCAGCCATCATAAAATTGTTTTAACAAGCAATTCTAACACTCTTGAAACAAATGAAAAAAATAGAAAACCTTAGCAAAGAAATAGAAATTACAATGAACCAAATGGAAATTTTAGAACTCAATAATAGAATAATCAATTTTTTTTTTTTAAATTGGATAGACTCACCAGCAGAGTGGAGAAGACAAAATAAAGAGTCAATGAATGACTTCCGGTTTCCAATCCAGCATGTAAGAAGCTGTAAGTTGCCATTCCACCCTAAAAATAAGTAAAAAGCTGAACAAACTGAAAAATCAACAATTATTCCTAGATTCTTAAGAGAAGAGAGGTCACAGGGCTAACCACAGCTCCCAAGATTAGAGAGACCAATAGGTAAATACAGAGAATTACAAGTTACCAGAGCAGAAACTCATGAGCACAGAACACAAACCTCCATGGGAGCCAGTGCTGAGGTAAGGAAACCTAACCTATAATTGACAGATGGCTGAGACTTAGCATGGACAAGTATGAGAGTTAACTTCAGGGGGACTCAATCGTTGATGTCCCCATACTTTTGTGAGATTTACCTCCAGGAGCCTGACCTGATTCTCACAGTGAATATAGGAGAAAAATCCCCTCATGCTTCCAGGAGCAGGAGAGGAAAAAGAACCATTTTGAAATACACCAAAGCATTCTTTTCTTCTTAACAAGACCTGTCCACTGGAGAAACTATTTAACTAGCGCCTAACCTTCTGGGGTTTTATCAAAGCCTAACTAACCAGGGGAAAGGAAGTAAACAACTCCAGCCCACTCTAGCCATCCTGTTCCACCTAAGGGAGAACATAACTTAGAAGGATATGTCAGGGGGTGAACTGACTAAAGGACTAAGACCTAACCATAGGATCATAGAATACTTCCCCTCCCCCCGACACCTTACTGTCACATTACTAAAGATCTATTTGCAGCAATTCCTCTTACCCAGTACATTATGTCCAGCTATCAAGAAAAAATTATGATATGCTAAAAGCCAAAAAACATAGTTTTTAGAGGCAGAGCAAACATAACAACAAGACTCAGATATGGCAGGGATATTGGAATTATAAGACCAGGAATTTAAAACAACTATGATTAAGATCTTAAAGGATTTAATAGATAAAGTAGACAGCATGCAAGAACAGATGGGCCATGTAAACAGAGAGATGGAAATTCTAATAAAGAACCCACAGGAAACACTGGAGATCAAAAACATTGTAACAGAAATGAAGAATGCCTTTGATGGGTGTATTAGCAGACTGGATGAGAATCAATGAACTAGAGAAAAGAATAATAGAAAATATCCAAACTCAACAACAGAGAAAAAAAATACTGGAAAAAAATTAAATAAACCTTAGGGACCCATGGGACTATAACAGAAATCTAATATTCATGTCATTGGAGTTCTGGAAAGAGGAGAAAGAGAATGAGGCTGAAAAACTATGCAAAGAAGTGATTACTGAAAATGTGCTAATTAACCAAAAGACATAAACATACAGATTCCCTAAGCTGAGCAAACCACAAACAGTTTAACTACAAAGAAATTCATGTCAAGATATATCATAGTAAAACTTCTGAAAACTAAAGATGAAATATTTTTCATTTCTGAAAAATGAAAGATAAAAGATATTGAAAGCAGCAAGACCAAAAAAACCACATCACCTAACTGGGAAAAACAATTCAAATAACATTGGATTTCTCATTAGAAACCATGAAAGCCAGAATGTAGTAGCATAACATTTTTCAAGCAATGAAAGAAAAGAATTGTTAACCCAGAAATAAATATAGAGAGGAAATATCCTTCAGGAAAATTAGAAAAATCAAGACATTCTCAGATGAAGGAAAACTAAGAGACTGTGTCACCACCAGATCGACCACAAAAGAATAGCTAAAGGAAGTTATCAAAACACATATAAAATGATTAAAGAAAGAATCTTGGGATATTCAAAGCAAGAAAGAACAATGAAAAGAGTAAAAAAATGGGTAAATATGATAAGCTTTCTTCTTCCTCTTGAGTTTTCTAAATTAGTTTAATGGTTCAAGCAAAATTATAATACTGTGTGATACAGTTCTCAGTATATGTAAAGGAAATATTTAAGACAATTATAAATAGGAAAGGGTAGCAAGATATAAAGAGAAGTAAGGTTTTGCATGTCACTCAAACTGGCAAAATGTGGACATCAGTAAATTGTAATGTTCAGTACATAAATGCAATGCCTAAAGCAAGTATTTAAAAAATTTATACAAAGAGATACAGCCAAACACTATAGATGAATCAAAATTGAACTCTAAAACATGTTCAAGTAATCTACAAGCAGTCAGGAAAAAGAAAACAGAGAAACAAAAAAAGAGAGAAAGAAATAATAGAAAAGAAAATATAAAATGTGGATATAAGCCTTAACATATCAATAATTACATTAAGTGTAAATGGTCTAAATACACCAATTAAAAGATACAGAAATTAGCAGAATGGATTAAAAAAATGGTGACCTACTTATATGATATCTAAAAGAAACTCATTTCAAATATAATGATACAGGTAGGTTGAAAGTAAAAGGATGGAAAAAAAATATACCATGCAAAATTTAATCAAAAGAAAGCAGGAGTGGCTATATAAACTAGACATCAACGTAAAGAAAATTACCAGGAACAGAGAAGGATATTTCATAATGATAAAAGGGTAAGTCCACCAAGAAGACATGGCACACCTATACATCACCCAAACAGAGCTGCAAAATATGTGAAATAAAACTGATTGAAGTGACGGGAGAAATGGATAAGTCCACAATTCTAGCTGGAGACTTCAACACCCTCTCTCAATAACTGATATAACAACTAGATGGAAAATCAGAAAATTATGAAAGAACTTTATGTCCCAACTAACAGGATCTAATCAACACTTATAACTCTCCACCCAACAACAGCAACAAACACATTCTTTTCAAGTGATGATGGGAAAACCAAGATAGACCATATCCTGGACTATAAAACAAACCTAAAAATATTTCAAAGAATTGAAATCATATAGAATGTGTTCTTTGACCACAATGAAATCAAACAAGAAATCAATAACAGAAAAATAACAGGAAAATCTCTGAACACTTAGAAACTAAACAACATGTCTCTATATAACCCATGAATCAAAAAGGAAATGTCAAGAGGAGTCAAAAACCAAATTGAACTGATTGAAAAGGAAAACACAATATATCAAAATTTGTGGAATACAGCTAAAGCAGGGAAATTTGTAGCACTAGAAACTTTTTAGGCCAAGAAAATCTATAATCTAAGCACCTTTCTCAAGAAATAGACAATCATGTCCAGACAAAAGAACAAAATAAATCCAAAGCAAGCAAAGTAAAAGAAATAATAAAGGTAATAGCAGAAATCAATGAAATTGGAAATAAAAAACAATAGAGAAAATCAATAAAACAAAAACTGGTTGTTTGAAAATATTGATAAAATTGACAAACCTTTAGCAAAACCGACAAACAAAAAAGAGAGAAGAGAGAAATTACATCTATTAGGAATGAAACAGATGATATCACTATAGACCCTGCTGACATCAGAAGGATAATGAGGGAATACTGATTAATTCAGTGATTAATTCAAAACACATAAATTTGACACCTTAGACAAAATGGACCAATTCTTCAAAATGCATAAACTACCACAACTCTAAGGTAATTTGAATCATGCTATAACCATTAACAAAATTAAATTCATAATTTACAAAGAAATCTCCAGGTCCAGATGGTTTAACTGAAGAATTCTACCCAACATTTGAGGAAGAATTAACACCAATTTTACACAATGTCCTCCAAAAAATAGAAGAGGAAGAAACACTTCCCAATTTATGTTATGATGCCTGTATTACCAAAACCAAATAAAGAAAGCACAAAACAAACTACAGACCAGTATCTCTCAGGAATATAAATGTAAAAATTCTTAACAAAATATTATTAAATAGAATTCAGCAATCTGGAGTAAAAAGAATTATACACTGTGACTAAGTGAGATTTATTCCAAGATGGTTCAATACTCACCTATCAATCATTGTAATCTGTTACATAATAGGCTAAAGAACAAAAAAAAATCACATAATTATATCAGTTGATACAGAAAAAGCATTTCACAAAATTCAACACACATTCATAATAAATACTCTCAGAAAAGAAGAATACAGGGAACTCCTTAACTTGATAAAGAAAATCTACAAAAAAACCTATAGAACCAGCCCTGATGGCCTAGTGGTTAGTGTTTGGCATGCTCCATTTTGGCAGCCCTGGTCCAGTTCCTGGGTACAGAACCACACCACTTGTCTGTCAGTAGCCATGCTATGGGGTGGCTCACATAGAAGAACCAGAAGAACTTGCAACTATACACAACTATGTACTCGGGCTTTGTGGGGAGGGAGGGAGGTAGAAAAAAGGAGGAAGATTGGCAACAGTTAGCTTAGGGCGAATCTTCCCCTGCAAAAAAAAAAACAAACCTATAGCTAGCATCATACTTAGTGATGAAAAACTAAATGCTTTTCCCCCAAGATATGAAACAAAGGAAGGATGTCTTCCCTCACCACTACTACTCAACATAGTAGTGGAAGATCTAGCCAACTCAATAAGGCAAGAAAAAGAAATAATAGACATAAAGATCAGAAAGGAAGGAATAAAACTGTCCCTATTTACAGATGACATGATTGCCTATGAGGAAATTCCCAAGGGATCCTAAAAAAAAAGCCTCTGAGAATGAGTGAATTTACCAAGATTGCAGGTTACAAGATCAACTTACAAAAATCTATTTTATTTCTATATAATAGCAATAGATGCATGAAAACTGGAATTAAAAATACAGTATCATTTATTGTCATTCAAAAAAATGAAATACTTAGGTGAAAATCTAACAAAACTTGCATGCTTTAATTTTCCATCAGTATGTTTTTATTTCCTTTGAATTAGTGGTTCCCAGGGATTAGGAGTGTGGCGTGACTACAGAGGAGTAGCATGAGGGAGATCTTTGTAGTGGTGGAATATTTCTGTATCTTGATTGCAGTGGTGTGTATATGAATCTTCTATGTGATAAAATGACATACACACACACACATTGTACCAATGTCAGTTTCTTGGTTTGATATTGTACTATAGTTATGTAAGATATAGCAATTGAGGAAAACCTGATGAAGGCTATACAAGACCCCTCTGTACTATGTTTGCAAATCCCTGTGAATCTGTAATCGTTTCAAAATACCAAGTTTTTTAGAAAGCCAATCACAATAATGTTTACTTTTTTTAAGTTTAATTCAGTGTAATACCTAACAGAAATTGTCTGAAATGAATCAAAAAGAGAAAGAAAAGAGTGGGGAAAAAAACAAAATACAGTATGCAAGAGTAGCAATACCATATTGAGTGGATTAACATATGTTTGCCAGAAAAAGTCTTATATTGCCTTCACTTTAAAAGTGGTTTTTTTTCACTCTCTTTTCTCTTTGTGATTCACTCCGGGTAATTTCTATCGACCTACGTCAAATTCATTGATTCTATCCGTGGGTGTGTCAAGCTTGCTGATGAGCTTGTTGAATTATTCACTTTGGTTTTTTTTGTTGTTGTTGTTGAGGAAGATTCACCCTGAGCTAACATTCATTGCCAATCTTCCTCTTTTTTTCCTCTTATGTGAGCAGCTGCCACAGCACAGCTGCTAACAGATGAGTGGTATAGGTCTACACCTGGAACCAAATCCGGGCCACTGAAGCAAAGTGCACCAAACTTAATCACTAGACCACCAGGGCTGCCCCCAGAATTCATCACTTTTGTTAAGGTGTTTTTTTGTTTCTAGTATTTCTATTTGATTCTTTCTTATAAGTTTCCGTTTCTCTGCTGAAATTACCTATCTTATCTTGCATGTTGTTTAACTTTTTCATTAGAGACTTTAACTAACATGTTAATCATAGTTATTTTAAGGTTTTTTTTTTTAATTGTTGAAACATTTACGTCATTTCTTAGTCCTGTCCTGATCATTTCTTCGTTCCTTCTGACTGTATTTTGTTTCTTGCCTTCTGGTATGCCTCATAATTTTTTGTTGAAAAGCCAGACATGTTGTATAAGACAAAAGATACTGGGGTAATTTTTTATGCTTGGAGTCGAGCATGCCTTTTCTTCTGCTAGGCCTTTATTGTGGGGATTTTCATTAATCTAGACATTAATTGAACTGGATTTGAAGTTTGTTGTTACTATGGTCACCCTCAGTGGATTAGTGGCTTCAAATTCCTCTGGTGATACCTTGTGTTTGTCTCCCCACCCAGCTTTGTGTCTTCCCTTTGTGCCACTTCCCAGACATAGTCTGTTTCTCGAAGCTCTACCAGCTACTCCCCACTTTTATTCATTATTTTTACTCAGCAGCTGTTTGTTATGGTGGTGGGATGTGAGTTGGGTCATTCTCTGATGTCATGGTTATGCTTCAGTCTTAGGCAGGCACTGTGGACTTGGGTCTCATTCCCAAGTGTTTTTGCCCCTCCCCATGTGTAGCACTTCTTCCCTCATTCCCCTCCTCAGATGCAGTTCATTTCCACCAGTATCATTAGGCTGTGATTTTGATGAGTTTCCCCTTACACATTAAGGTTTTGGTTACTTAGGGGAGATAGGGGAGATGGATCCATCTAGAGAATTTTTATTTCAGATACTGTGTTTTTATTCCTAGATGTGTCTTTTATTATTTTTATATCTTCCATTTCTCTACTCATCATGCTTTTTTTTCCTGTAAATCCTTGAACATATTTATCACAGGTGTTTTAACATCCTTGTCTGCTAATTCCACCTTCATTCTCATTTCTGTTTCTTTTTCCATTGACTACTTCTCCTCATTACAGTACATTATTCTCTTTGTTGGTGTGTATGGTAATTTCATTAGATGCAGAACATTGTGGATTTTATTTTATTAAGTGCTTGCATTTCTTTAAAAAATTTTGTTATTTATTAGGAAAGACAGTTAATTTACTTGCAGAACAGCTTAATGCTTTTGAAGTTGCTTTTTAAACTTTATTATGGGTTAGAGTAGTACTAGTCTAGGACTGTTTTTGCTCCACTATTAAGGCATGAGCTTCCTAGTGGCCACTGAATGCCAGATACTCAAAGGATCTTTACAGTCTGGCTGATTAAAACTTGAATTCCTCTAGTATATATCTTCTAAGAACTCTTTAGATTACAACTACTGGATCACTCTTTTCTAGGTCTTGTAGTTCCACTGTATGCATTTCAGCCTCATATTAAGCAATAGATTCAAAGGGACAATGTAGATTTCTGGAGCTCTTTCTTTGGCCTCCCTTCTTCTCTGAAACTCTGCCCTTCAGATTCCATCCTCCTTAGCCTTCCCAAACTCAAATCAATTTCTCTTCAACTCAGCAAGTTAACCTTACTCTGCTTGTGACCTCCTCCTGTCTACCGTGTTTTGAAGAAGTTCTTTAGGCATAAATTCAAACCTATCACAGGTTTCCTCTTGCTGATGTCCCTGACTCAAGAATCACAGTCCTTCAGGGCCTGTTGCCCAATATCTGAAAACGGTCACCCTATAAATTTTTCCCTGTTTTCTAGTTGTTTCCGTTAATAGGCTATGTCTATTACCAATTACTCTATCATGGCCTGAAGTGGAAGACACAGCTTAAACTCTTGAGCACTTCTATCATACCACATGTTCCAACATATAACCACAGGAAAACTTCTTTAACAGTAACTTGACATGAAATCTTGTGTTCTAAAGATAAGACCAAGTGTGCATTTTCTTCCTGACAGGCACTTAGCACACTGAGTGACTATGTGACTTGATGCTGGATATTAGAGGATTCATAGAGTCGTAGTTTGAGCATGCACAACCACAAACCGTTGTGCAATTAGGGTGGTACATTTGGAACCAGACTTGAACCAAAAATACATTAGTAAATTACAAAGTAATTTAATAGTAAGTATAAACTACTGCACCATCACTTGTCCCTGAACCTACATCTATGTCATAGTGAGAATTTTGTTTAACTAACTAATGAGGAAAGAAAGAATTCTGGCTCAGTTCCCAAAAGAGTTGGATTACATGGTGGCATTGTTTGGAAGTGGACTGCTGCAATATCATAGCCTCACTTGGTGATGGCTCCCAATGACCTGATTACCCCCTTTGAATATAGAAAGAGGTAGCCTGAGGTACAGATATTTACTCTTAGACAGTGGTGAATAGCTCGTCTGAGTGATCAAGCTCCTAAAAAGAACAAGCCTAGTAGATCTGGAACAGGAAGAATGTGAAAAAGGTATACAGGGGGACCACTAAGAATGGACTCAAAGTGTGTAAATCTTTGTGTTTCACTTTAATCTTCACTAGTAAGGATCCACATCAGAGGTGGCTATCAAAAGTTACAAGGACAATTCACCCTATGGATATCCTCCTGCTTCTCTCCTCAGCCACCACAATGAATGTGCAATGAGCCCATGAACAGCATGGCCATCACAGTAGGAAAGAGAGATATACATGTGCTAAACAACAGGGACTTGCACTCAACAAAGATGATCTACTTAATGAATAGATGAGTCCCAACACACCAACAGTAGAGACTGAGCTCTTAATACAGTACCATTCATTGGAAAGACCATCCAAGCCAATTGGCAGCAGGCTGACTATATCAAAACCTTTAACCTTGGAAGAGAAGTGCTTTGCCCTTCCTGGAATTGGTATATATGTATTTTGGATATGAGTATGCCATTTTTTCCCACAGTGCCTCCAGAAAGATCACCATCCAAGGACTCATGGAATGCCATATTCATTGGCATAATACCCTGCACAATATTGTCTCAGACCACAGAATCCATTTAATAACAAAGAAGATGTGCCAACAGGCTTATCATATATACTGCATTACCAAGATGTATCCAGTCCAATAGAATGATTGAGTGGTGTTGCCTAGAGGACACTACCCTCTAAGGTGAAGTATAAGCCTTGAACCAATGATGTAAACCAAGATGGGGTGGCTCCTCTCACTATTAAACCGACTTGTGGAATTTATGCTAACTGTCTCTATAAACTTGGGCTCTCCCAATTTAGATATTTTGGTTCCTGGAAAAGAAATCTTTCTGTCATTTTGCAAAATGACAGAAAGATTTCAATTAAATTTGACTGTGACTGCCATTTCATGCCAGTGGACCATCAGGCAAACAGGGGAAGTTATGTAATGAATGCAGAAATTGATCTTAATTAGCATGGGAAACTAGTGTCACATATACACAATAAGGGCAAGGAAGAATATGTTTGGAACCCATGGAATTTACTGAACAGAGTTTTGGTACTTTTATACATGGTAATGGCTGTCAGTAGACACTAAAACAATTATAATCCAACAAAGGAATAGTAAATAAGAATCATAGAAGCTTCTGGGATAGTAGTCTCTGTAACCAAACCAGAAAAACAATCTAGACTAAATTCAGACGGTGAGGAGAATGGAGAATGGATTGTGAGGGAAGACATGACCTGTCTTCTTGAGGAAAAATTGAAGTGGGTTAATTTTCACAGGAAAAAAAAAAAAAGGAGACATCATATTAAAATACAGGAGCCTGGATCCCTAAATTACGGCCTGGAGGAGAGTTACTCATTAATCATCAACACTTGCCTGTTGTTACATTAGTGACATATAAGCTTCTACTGTATTTGAGCCATCGCACACTTTTGGGTCTATTTGTGACAGCAGTTTGACCTACCTTAATTAACATAAGAAGAATAAAAAAATGTGAGGACATAACATTTTTCACCTATAAAGTGGGAACAGCTCAGGACATGTGATAATACACTCTCATACATTGATGGTTAGTTGTTTATTAGTAAAAGTTTTATGGAGGGAAATTTGGCACTATCAATCAACACTACAAATGTGCAGTCTTTGACCTAGCAATTCCACCTCTCACAATTTATCCTTCATATATCTTGAAAATGCATAAAGTAATGTATGTATAATGTTATTCGTTGCACCATTATTTATGAGAGCAAAGATAGAAAATGACCTGAATGTCTACCATTATCAGACTTACTAAGTGGCTATTTTCAAAATAAGGCAGATATTTATTTTCAGATGTGAAAACTCTTATAAGTTATATGGTTATTTGGAAAAAGCAAAGTGTATAGCACACTATGATTTGTGTTAATAATGGAGAACTATTCAGATGATAGATGAAGATAGATGGGTTTTGCTTGTATATGTGTAGAATATGTCTGGATGGATAACCAAAAAGTACTAGCGGTAGTTACTTCCTCAGAGGCACACTTGATAGCTGTAAGTTTGAGTTGGGAGAGAGTTAAACTCTCTGCTGTGATGCACCTTTGTACCTTTTGAATTTTTTGTCATGAAAATATATTAAGTATTCAAAATAAACTGAATTAAAAAATAAACCAAAAAAATGTGGGGAAAAATAAATGAGAATATAACCATTTTAATGATTTCTTGTGGATCAGGCTCACATAAAGTAATCCTCGTTTTCATATTTTAGGATTGCCAGAGATGTAAGACAGGATCTCATGAAAACATTCAAGCTGATGATGATGCCAAATCAGCAGCAGCTATGGAACACATCTAGAATTCAGACCGTATCAATCATCCCTGCCCACCCCTCAGCCTATCCTTCAGAGCAGGGCCTCTTTTCACTGGCCTCTCTTCCTCTCATGTGCTGAATCAGAAAATGGGGCTTGCCTTTTGTTGACATATTGCTTCCTGTGTCTGTATCAATCAAATCAATTTTGATTATTTCAAAAGCGCCTTTTAGAAAGACTACTTTGTTGACGGTTATGTTAGAATCTGAACACGCTGTCCTGTGCTATTGTTGTGATATTACTTCAAAATTATATTTACCTGTATTCTTTGCTCTTGTGGGAAATTATACAATGTAGATCAGACTAAAATACTTTGTGAATCAAAACTTACTGTAAGAACTTGGGATGAAAGCCTTCAGTTGGAAGTGAATACATAAAACTACCAGCCTGGACACTCAGGACAAGAGGAGCAATGACTACATGACCACAGATGACATTTTCTATCACATACCTGGCTCTTGGAGGAGGGGAGGGTTGCCTTGGCTGAAGGAAGTGCTTACTAGACCAGGGAGTAACCAAACATGGGATTTTGCTGAAAAGAAAAAAAGATTCAATGAAGTTGTGTTTGAGTTAAACCATTAAATACTTTCTTCTCTCCTCAATGAGCAGATGTGAGGCAGAGTCATTTGCCTCCAGCAGACTAAGCCACTAAGTCTGTTCCAGAAAATGTATAAGCAATAAATATACAAAATGTCAAAGCAATAAACCCTACCAGCTATGTGTGCAATCCACAGAAAAG
>CM053523.1:29941548-29966457 GCA_028646465.1 Rhinoceros unicornis | reverse complement strand
ACCAGCTATGTGTGCAATCCACAGAAAAGAATAAAAGTTTACTTGAGGAAAGAAAGAGGTTTAATAACTAAAGAAAGATACCACGTTCTTGACAAGACAGTTTGTGTCAATTTCCCAAACAAAATACGTAGATTTGGTGATGCTTTTATCTAAAGATCAATAGGATAGTTTTATTAATGTTTCTAATTTTTCAAGAATAATAAATGTAAAAAAATAATTATTAATGAAAAATGGAAGATTTGCTCTAAGAGATGTTTACAAATTATTATGAAGCTAAACATGTTCATTCTGCTACAAAAAAGATAACTGTGGAATAAAATTGCACAGAAACAGAACCTAATTTATGTTAAGATTAATGAGTTTGAGAAATTTATTTACTGTATTTTTAGGCATCTGCTAACTCTTTGAGAAAATTTTTGGTTGGGAGTCAGAAACACACTGTTAAGAAGCTTTTGTGTTATAGGTTGCATTCTTCACTTCTCTATGGCATAGAAGAGCCCAGTCCACTCTTCTGGAGTCGATCCTGGTTTGTGGGGAGAAGGGCTGTAGCTAACGGGAATTAGAAATCTGTGGGGTGTGTGGGGTCAGGAGACAAGTCTTTTGAGATATGCTTGATCATCATGGCAACTATAAGGTGAAATGTAAGGAAAAGCAGCATGATGGTGAGGAAACTGTGGTGAGTGAAGAAATTATAGTGTGAGATTTTTAGAGGAAGAAGATATTTTAAAGAATTTTAAATCATTTTTCTTGGTGTTAGAAATTTAATTCATATTTGATATTTCTCAAGACACTGCAATAAAGATTTGAATCATTTTTTAATTATGTACTGGGCAATTTACTCTTGCTTCTTTAAAAGAATGCCACACTGGGACTACTTTCAAGAACAGAACAAGTTATCCTGCCTTCATGTTGGATAAATTAAGAATGTAGTGGATGATAAAAGTAAATTTTTAATTTAGTGGAATGAAGGAAACTTACTAAAAATGGCATTCGGTCAATTAGTTAATTGGTTGGAAAGTAAAAAGAGCCCATACGTAAACGCACACATGGATGGTATTGACATAGAATAAAACTTCGAATGTAAAATAAGAAGAAACTCAAAATACGGAAAAAAATAAGTGAATATTTCATTGAAAGATGGTGGGATAATTTAAAATAAAACAAAGGAAGAAACTATAGAGAAAAAACATTGTTAGACTGTATTAAAAAATCTTTGTATTTAAAAATCATCAGACATACAACCACAAGTTATATGAAAAAATCAAGAATTAATGTATGAAATGTATATATCAATTATTAAGAATTCCAGTTATGTCAAAAAGTGCTTAAGATGCAGTGAGTAAAACTTAAATGAGCAGAAGATACTGTATCAGTTTTCTACTGCTGCCATAACATATTAGTACAAACTTAGCAGCTTAAAGTAAGACTCCTCAATTTTCTAGGTCAGAAGTGTAGGCCGGGCTCAAGTAGGCTCTCTCCTTAAGGTCTCACAAGACTGATGTCACAAGTTGGGGTTGCAGTTCTCATCTGAGGATTGGGGTCCTCTTCCAAGCTTGCTGGCTGTTGGCAGAATTCACTTCCTTGTATGAATTAAGTCCCTGTTTCCAGGCTAGCTGTCAGCCAGGAGTCACTCTCAGCTCCTAGAGGCCCCTCTCAGACACTTGCCATGTGGCCCTTTCTAAATTCAGTCAGTAACAGAGAATCTTCGTCAAGTTGAATCTCCTTCTTCACAAAGAGTTCAGTTTCCTTTAAGGGCTCACCTTTTTAGATCATGTTCACTCAGAACTATTTTCCTTTCTTAGTGTCAACTGTGGTCAAAGCATAACCCAATCAAAGGAGTGATTGTCTCATCATACTTGCAGGTTTCACCCACAGTCGAGGGAAGGAAATTTAATAAGGCATGTACACTAGGAGGTGATATTCTTGAGGGCCATTTTAGAATTCAACTTGCCATATTCCAATGTCTGGCCCCCAATAATTCAGGTCCTTCCCAAATGGAAAATACATTAACCCCCTCCTAAGATTCCCTAAAGGCTCATCGCATTACAGCCTCAGCTTAATTCTAATATCTCATCTAAATCTCATTAGCTTAAAGTCCAAATTGTCATCACTTTCATACCAACTCACAGAACCCGGAGGTGTGAGAATCAGGAACTTTGCAGATGTCCAGTTTATAAGAGCTGAAGGAGCCATGAAATGGGTTTATTAACTAATATCCAGGGAACCAAGTGTGTAAATGTCATCAGATCCCTGGAATTAGAGATAGGGAAGCACATGGATCTGGTGACATTTACAGTCACTTAACTAGAAGGACTGGGTGCTATTTTTTCAACCCACAACTAAATTCTCTGGCAGGACATTGAAAAGGCACACCTGAGAGGATAACTAACCATACCTGCAGGACCCTGTCTTCACCAACACAGAAATAAAAGAGTCATTCTACTTATTTGTATTTTATATACTTACACAGTGTGTACAGAATACTCAGTAAAATTAATTTCATCTCCAATGAATTTATGTTCTAGATGTTGGTTTTACTGTCCTACTTTTTTACTCTTTCCTCCCCTCTCTTTCCTTCTACACTCTACTCTCCCTACCTAGAGCTTTTAGCCACCTCCACTCCAGCCCTTCAGCTCCCAATCAAAACCCCAGTTCTTTGATGGTCATCAGGTTTATTGCTTTGTGGTGATATCTGGGACAACAACAATCCTCTCACAACAGTTGTGAGTGGCTTGCTTCAGCTCCTTGTGGGGAAACTATTGTATATTCTCTCATCTCTCTATGTTTATAGCACACTAGTATTTGGAAACATTTTCCTCAGCCTCCCTTAAAATCGGAGGAAGGCTGACCTCAGCACCTAGCTAGAAGCAGCAAGTCCATCTTTGATTCTCCTTCCTGAATGAAGCACTTCTAGTTTCTTTCCCACTTAGTGGTTAAATTCCAAACCTGCTTCCAGAAATGGAAGTCAAGACTTCAGACTCACTAACTAACTGTATGCGTTTCTGTTTTGTTTTAAGTTCTCAAGCAGAACTTTTGTTTTTGAGCGCAACCGTTTTCTTTTATCATTTTTTCAAGTATATCGCTTTGTGTAGCTTTCTCAGTGGTTGCTCTAGGTATTAAATATATCCAAGTAACTTCTACTGGTGTTGATGTTTTACCACTCTGAGTTAGGTGTGGAAGACTTACCTTTAGTGTCATTAGTACCCTTTGCCTTCTCCACTTTTTAAATATAATTACATTAAGTATTTCTTCTATACACTTTGAGTACCACTTCAAATGGTGCTATGATTTTTATTTCAACCATCAAATGTGAGTTAATAAAGTCATGAAGAGAAGGAGAGTCTATTATATTTACAACTATTTCTACCCATTCTGTTGTTGTTCTTTCATTTCTGAAATTCCAGAACTTCTTCTGTTATCATTTCCCTTAGCCATTCTTTAAGGGTAGATTTGCTAGTGACAATGTTGTCTTAGTTTTCCTTTGTTTAAGAATGTCTTTATTTCCACTTTATTCCTGAAGGTTATTTTTGCCAGATATAGAGTTCATGGTTGACAATTCTTTTCTTTCAGCACATGAGAAACATTGTTTTTCAGGCCACTTCTCTCTGGCCTCCATGGTTTGAGATGAGAAATCCACTGTCATTCAATTTGATGTTCCCCTACAGGTAATGAATCACCTCTTTCTGGCTACCTTTAACATTTTTTTCTTTGTCTTAGGTTTCACAAGTTTAATAATCCAACTGTCTTCATGTGAACTTCTTTGGGTTTATCCTATTCGGGTTTTGCTCAGCTTCTTGAATCTGTAGGATTATGTCTTTTGCCAAATTTGAGAAATTTTCAAGCATTATTTCTGTGAATACATTTTTAGCGCCACACTCTTTCCTCTTCTTCTGGAACTTCAGTGATAAAGACACTAGATCTTGTGTTATTGTGCTGTAAGTCCAGAGTCTACGTTCATATTTTTCAACCTATGTTCTCACTGTTGTTCAAACTGAGTTAATTCTATTGATCTATCCTCAAGTTCACTGATTCTATCCTCTGTAATATCCGCTCTACTATTGAGCCCATCTGGCAATGATTTTTTTTTATTTTTCAGTTCTACAGTTTCCATCTGGTTCTTTTTTATAATTTCTATTTCTTTACTTAGATTTTCTATTATTTTTGTTTGTTTTGAGATAGTTCATAATTGCTTGTCAAAGCAATTTGTGATGAATGCTTTAAATTTCTTGTCAGATACTTCCAGCATCTGAGTATTGGTTTCATCTTAGTATTGGTATCAGTTAATTGTCTTTTCTCATTCAAGTTGTTCTTTTCCTGATTCTTGGCATGACAAGGGCAATATTTTATTGTATCCTGGACATTTTGGCTATTATTTTAGGAGACGCTGAATCTTATACAAATCTTTTATTTTAGCAGGCAGTCACCCTTTTGGGGCTTAGCACATGTGTCCTGGCCTACTTTTGAGGAAGTGGTTTTAAAGACAAGTTTGTTTTCAAAGCAATTACAGTGCTATTTTGGTCTGTTTCATTCACTTTGTACCACTGGGGCTCCCATTCATTCCCAGCTGGTATTACCCAGGGGCACTTCCCTGAACCAACCAGAGATGTTAGGTGGAGAATGGGGTCAATCAACCTGGAGGAAGAAAGGCATTTACCCTTGGTCTGGTCTCCAGGCTCCCCAGGGCTGAAAGTCTTCTCGCTTGTTCTTTGCTGTGCCACAGGGGAAGAGAAGCATCCCCTGGGCTGCCTCCTGCTGCTGTGGGAAGGTCAGGAAATGGTGGGCCTGGGTCACTCTCTGCCTCTAAATGACCAAGAGACACTGAGCCTGCTAGTGCAGCTGGGTGGAGGTGGAAAGTCGGGTTCTACAGCTGGCCTTTGTTAGCTCCATCATGGACAGCATGTGCCCACTTGCAACATCTATTTTGTTTGTTCCTTCTTTTCTTATTTTATCTATCAGTTCTGCATCCATGGAGTAGATGGATTTATCAAATTTTGAAGTCTCAGCACCACTTTGACCAGAAGTCCTCTTCATTCATCTCTTTGTGATTATTCTGTGTGTTTCATGTTTGGGGTTTGTACTTTATTGTGATTTCATTTTTGTTAGGTTTTTTTTTTCTCTTGTAGGTGTCCTATATGCCCTTGGTCATATAAATGCCTCCAGAAAGTGGATCTGTTTATTCTATTATAGTCCCCAGAAATTTCATGATCCTGGACCAATTTTTAGATCAATTTCTTACTTTGGTATTTTTGCAGAAGTAGGAGATTAAGTCCTTATTGTCTCATTGTTATCAACAGGATAGGTATTTTCGTTTACATTAATGAGTAAGGCAAAATGAAACCACAAAGACATGTCAGAACTTCACTCTTTTGTCGATGATGGGAACAACATCTTTGTCAAATCAGATAATAGTTTTCAAATATTGGCAGGATATTTTCTCATATTTTTGTCCTATTCACAATGTAGTGGCTACAAACATGATATACTTTTAAGTTTAATCTATATCTATCACTTTCTTAAATCTAAACCAGAGTCTGCAAACTACAGACAGTGGGCCCCACTTGTTTTTATAAATAAGACTTTATTGAAACACAGCCATTCTCGGTAATTTATGTTGTCTGTGGCAGCTTTAGCACAACAATAGCAGAATTTAGTAGTTGTGACAGAAATCATATGGGTTGCAAGCCTAAAATATTTTCTATCTGGCCTTGAAGAAAAGATTTGTTGACCTCTGATGTAGACAATCAACAAAACAGTAAGTCAAGTCTGATTTATAGCATTAGCTGATTTCCATCATATAAATAGTCCCACCATAGCTGACTTCAAGTTTCCAACCTGACATCGCTGAAGGCAGAGTTGGGAAGAGATGCACAGCAGCACACCCTTATACAGCATTTCCAACATGTGCCTACAATAGCTGTAAATAAGCTCGAGAGCATGCATAATAGTAACATGTAGTAAAATAATTAGGAAATGATGGGTTTTTAGTATGTGTTACTTTGGTTTTAATACAGATTATAAATTTACATAATTTAATTTTTAATAATGGATGTATTTAACAACTGACTGGCAAAATTCACGAAACAGTTTGCTCTTGCAAGCTGCTACGAGTTAGCTCCAGCACAACATTGCAAATATGCATAAAATAATTCTAGCTTCTTTGGTGTGGTGTACCTCTTCCAATATCTCTGTGAAGTATTAAGTTTCAGCTTCCACTCAGCTGTAGCTGGGGTTTCCCTCTTTGTTTCTGATATCTATAGATCTCTCTTCTTGAATTTTTAGATTTTGTTGTATATTTTTATTGTGATAATCTTCCAGCATTTTTTTATGTTTAGTGTAGGTAGAGCTACTTCCCCAGAGAGCTCATGTTGCAATATTGATAGGTTGCCTGATTTCTTGCATTCTTACTACTCAGTCCCCACTCTAAAAATTAAATTAGTGTTTTATCCTTTGTCCTAGAGCTTCATTTGTTGACACTGCAGATAGAAATTATCATTGTTTCCTGACCTGGCCTCATGACTGTAGCAGACATTAGGATTTCATGCTTCTATCAAGGGACAACTACTCAGGTTTTGGCACTGAACAATAAGTGGGACAGTGTGGGTGAAAGGAAGCAGTTGGAAGTTGAATCTAGATGCATATCAGTCAGGTTCCTGACAGGAAAAAGATGGCAAATTCAAATTGGTTAATTTGAGTAGAGTGTAATAAAGGATCTATTTATAAAACTATGACCATCAGAGTGTAGGCAAACCATAAGGACAGAGAGGTACCCTGGGCTGGGGGGAGCAGGGACTCTGTCGCCACCCTCAAGCCTGAAGGGATGAGGGAAGAGAGTGATAAAACGCCCTGGAGGCAGACAGTCTGTGTCGAGTGGGTCACCTGATAGCATATATGACCTTCTGAGAAAAACTACCAGCCTTCCATGACCTGCCCAGAGATGAAGTGTGGAGAAAAAAGACTAGCCTCCCTTCCTCCAATCCCTGATTATGCTCTTCATTGCTCACACCAAACCAAAGCTAGGCAGTTATTCCATATGGATCAGCAGTTGGGAGCACAGAGCAAGACAGAAAAGAGTGGAGAACAAAAATGGAGGGGTAAATGGAAGAACTGTGGTAGAGAAGACCATGGAAACTGGGAGAAAGAGGGACAGAGATTGGAGGGGGAGAATCGGGTAATGCAAACTCAGATCAGTCAGTTGAGTGGTTTCTCTTATTTTCAGATGTTCAAAAACAAGAGTGATTTGGGAAGGAAGCTTGTCACACACTGGCTGGATTTCAGGACCATTTTTATTAAAATAAAAGTCATGGCTGTTTGTATCAAGTCAAATGTATCCCATCCCCATCCCCACCCCGCCACCGCATACACAGATAAAGTGCGAAGATTTTGAATGATTATAATCCTTGGTTCATGACTCACTCTCATTATTTGTCCAAGAACTTTTTTTTAATTTGTTTTTTGTTTGTTCTCAATAATATGATAAGCACTGATGAATCCAACACGCAGCACATATATGAGAATCTTGACAGTAACTTTAAGTATATCTAAGTCCATTAGGTCAAGCTTACTAATTGTGTTGTTTATATCTTCCATAGCCTTTCTTTTGCCTGCATGACCTATGAAGAATTGAGAGGGGTATATTAAAATATCCTACTACAATGGTAGATTTACTAATATCTCCCTGTCTATTACATTAATTTTGATTCTGATCTTTGAGGTAATTGTATTAGATGAAAATATATTTATAGTTGTTATGTTTTCTCGATAAGGTAAATGTTTATCTTTACTTAATGAGTCTTTCTGTCCTACAGCGCTTTTTTCCTTACAATTTATTTTTTGACCCTAATATAGCCATACTATTTTTAATTTAGTCAGTACTTGCATTATATATCCTTTCCATCTTTTACACTCAATCTCAGAAATGGTCTTTATGTTTTAGGCATATGCCTTGTAAACAATATCACCTGAATTTATATTTTGTGTACAATCTGTCAATCTCTGTCTTTTAATCCCAAGTTTTGTCCATTTGCATTTACTGAAATTAATGAGATATGTAGACCTTTTATACTATCTCCTGTTTTTCTTTTCAATCCCTCCTATGATTTCAATGGCTTCTTTTCACTATTAGCTCATTTCTGGAACCCAACCTAGCATGTGTAGCAGGCCTCAGGCTACTGCCTGGCAGGTGGCTGTCTTTTGGCCTCTATCCTGAGACATGTTTTCAGATTCTGTTCAAGTTTATGTTGCTTATTTATAGCATCTATCTTCACATAGGAATTATTGTTCCTGACCCAGCCTTTTGCAGATATTGAGACACTGTCCTGGCTCTCTGTGTATAGCCTATCTCTGGACCTCAAATCCCTTATCTTCATGTAGACTACATATCTTTGGATACTGTCTATTAATATGGATTTCCTGACCACTTCTATTTTTTCAGGGAACTTCTAAAAACCAATTATCAATGTTCTTGAAACATTAACTTGATAAGTTCTTCTGAAATCAAAACTATATATGTGCTCCCAAATATACCCCCTTGATAATCCTACCTGTTTGAACAAATAACCATCATAGCTAGAATAAAGATAGTAGTTACTATTGTAGTTACTTCTGCTACTAGAAGACTAATCTACAGGTAGATCATTTCAAAATTTACTCTGAGATCTTAAGGGAAAATATATTTTGTAGGGCAAGAAAGTATTTTTTTCCCAACTCCAATTAGCAGTGAAGGCATCCTAATAGTAGCCAGAATCCTAACATATGCAGAAAAGTGTAAACTAGATTATAAGAGAGAGGACCTACACAAATAGTTCTTGCAAGAGGAAAGGAACTGACTGGGCATTAGAAAAGTTTATTCAACAAGATTTGTGGTTGAAAAGAAAGGATGGTGATAAAGAACCTTTGCAGAAGCTGTGCTTAGACGAAGCCATTAATATCACTGAATAAATTTTTCT
This sequence comes from Rhinoceros unicornis, assembly GCA_028646465.1. Lineage (NCBI taxonomy): Eukaryota > Metazoa > Chordata > Mammalia > Perissodactyla > Rhinocerotidae > Rhinoceros > Rhinoceros unicornis. The sequence continues at coordinate 29,957,512 of CM053523.1, read as the reverse complement.
CCAGCCAGTGAGGAGCATATGAGCAGGCAGCATCACTTGTCTCAGGCAGTTCCAGCTACTAATAAGCACAAATAAAATATACAGTAACAGTAGGGAGGGTGAGTGAAGGCGGAGTAAATTTTCATTCAAAATAGGGGCAATAATATAAAATTATAAAGAATAAATTCCACAAAGAACTATAGAGATTTAATATTTTTAATTACAAAAATTTACCATGGAGCATAAAACTATGATAATTGAAGAGACATAGCATGTTCACAGAAGGGAATATAATTTTGGACTTAATGTATTTTCAAACAAAATCCATGAGAATGAGAATACAAATAGTAGATTAGGTAAAATCATTATATTTAATGAAGTTGGTAGCTATACTTTGTTTATGTACTAGAATGTCCTTTTCTTAGAAAATATACACTGAAGTATTTAAGGCTAAAGGGTCACAATGTGTACAATTTCAGAAAAAAATATTATAAAATAATATATTTTATTTTTCATACAGACACTTTTGTTTTGTTTTGTTTTGTTTTTTGGGAAAGATTGGCCCTGCACTAACATATGTTGCCAATCTTTCTCTTTTTCTTTTTTCTCCCCAAAGCCCCAGTAGATAGTTGTGTAACATAGTTGTAGGATTGTAGCTCTTCTATGTGGGACACCGCCACAGCATTGGCTTGACAAGCAGTGAGTAGGTCTGCGCCCAGGATCTGAAGCAGTAAACCCCCGGCTGTTGAAGTGAAATGTGCCAACTTAACCACTATACCACCAGGCCAGCCCAAATAATATTTTATTTTATAAAAAAATATAAATATGAATATATAAAATAAATATAAAATAAATAGTATTCTTATTTTCGCAACTTTTCTCTGCTTTACGTTTTTATAAATAAAGAGGAAAAAGTCCACATGAGACTATAAAATATTACTTCCATATAATAAAAACAAAATTCATTGAAAAAAGGACAATCAGAGAACTAAATGATTCTAAAAGTTATTAAAAACGAACAGCCAAAACTAACCAAATACATGCATTTCTTTCTGTTACTGTAATATTTCTTTTTAATTATCTTTCTTCTCTCTACACTTTTACATTTTCTAAAGAAATTTCTTCTTCTGTTTCTTTTTTCTTAGCTTTTCAAACTTCTGAGAATAATAATTATTTGTTTGTTTAAGTTGTTTTTGTTCCCTTCCTTACCTCTGAAGTTATTTTTTTCTTTTTGTTAATTTAGTCCCCCTTAATCACATTATTGGTTTTCCAAAAAATATCTGTTCTTTTTTGGTTATTAGTTCATGTTTATAAATAAGGCACTTAGGAGCAGTTTAAGTGCTAAGCACTTAAGGAGCTTACCAAAAGATGGGCTTTGGGATTATTTGGCTAACGAACTGGAAATATCATAACGTGAAGTTTCTCTCTTTAGGTAACTCATATAACCAAAAATGAAACTTTCAATTTTTCACTTAGGGGTGGAGTGAGGGTATGGTAAACTGAAGGCTGCTCGTGTTCTACAGTAGGGGTGGAAGCAGAGTTGAGGACCAACCATTCAATAAAGATGCTTTCAATTAATTCCTATAGGTATCCAAAATTTTAAAGGAGTAAGTAATGAATTATGGCACACTTATATGTATACAGTCTTTCAAAACAATATTTTAGAAGAACATTTAATGACAAAATTGTTTACCATATGTTAAATTAAAAAGTAGTTACAAATTGGCCTATTAACTATGATCTCAAACCTCTAAACATTTTTCCATTTATATCTGTATCTAAACTTATATCTTTGAAGCCAGAAGGAATAAAATATCACTCAAGGATCTAAAATACAATAAAGGTAATCTTGTTTTCTCCTCTTCCTGCTTCTAACATGGACTGACAGATCTATTGTGATTGGCTTTAAAAACACAGCAGTTATATGAAATCTGCATGTGGAGCTATTAGTCACAACAGTACATAGAACCCTTGAAGTTGAGTGACCAACTCTGTCTCTTCTGTTCCTTTGTTCATCTCCACCAGGCTTGTGGAGCCCTATCATCAAAGCAACATGTTTACAGTTTTCAAACTGATTTGAACTGCAAAACCCACTTCTCAATCTTCTTACACGGGTTTATCATCAATCTTTCTCATTTCCCTCACATATAATTCAATACTTTAAGAAAAAAAGATTCATCTTGGGCTGGCCCCGTGGCATAGCAGTTAAGTGTGCGCACTCTGCTACTGGCGGCCAGGGTTCGGACCCCAGGCACGCACCAAGGCACCACTTGTCAGGCCATGCTGTGGCAGCATCTCATATAAAGTGGAGGAAGATTGGCCAGATGTTAGCTCAGGGCCAGTCTTCCTCAGCAAAACAACAGGAGGATTGGCATGGATGTTAGCTCAGGGCTGATCTTCCTCACAAAAAAAATAAACAAATAAAAAATAAATAAAATTAAAAAATAAAGATTCATCTCAAAGAATTAAAACAATGACTTCATATCATACCTCACAAGAAAAAATGAGAAGAAAAGAGACAAAGCTCTCCCATTTTCCACATGATCTAAATTTGAAGCCACTAAGACTAGGGGTATCCAGGTATTCAGATGGGAAAGCTGACTAGGATAGGGCTCCCTCTTTCATGGGGGAAGGGACTTGTTGGAAGTGCTCATCACGTGCTGGTGGATGTACAAGCTCTGCCTCTCTCAGCCTAAATTGACCATGGTTTATTATCTTGGTGTGAGAAGATAAGTTTTATCAGCCACAAAGGGTGTCAGTTCATAAAATGTCCACATAAGATAAAGAGAGTTCCTTGTTTTTAACCTATGCAGACTCTGTATGGATACATTCATATAATCATGCTGGCATGTGTATGTTTATTATAAAATTTTTTTTTAATTTATTAGGCATCTATTTAATAGATACCAGGCATTGTAATAAGTACTGAGAACACAGATGTCCACCCTGACCTTGTCGCTTAGGGAGCTGACAGAAAAGAGCTTAGTCAGCAACAACAGTACAAATTTCTGTGTCCTGAGGCAAGAATGCTCCTGGATATGGGGTGAATTGACAGAAGATCTAGGCAGACTCATATTCAATTATTTCGTGTGAATAATGGAAATGAGGAATCCTAAAAACTGGCCCAGTGGCTATAAAAGACAGTGTTGCATAATGGTTAAGCATGCCCCTCTGTAACCACACTGCTTGTGTTTTAATTGTGGTTTTATCATTTACCAGTGTTGTAACAGCACACAAGTTAACTCCTCCGCACCAGTTTCCTCACCTGTAAATGTGAGTGATGATTATCAGAACTCCTTGAAAGACCGTTGTAAGAACTTAGTCAATATTCATAAAGCACATAGAAAGGTACTTAGCATGTAAAAGTCTCAATAATATAAATAGAATTATATAATATTGTTATATTATTGTGGCTGGAAAGCAACCTGATAATCTCTCTGCACCTCCTCACCAGCCTGACTAAAAAGGTAACCCATGGATTGGAAAGAGGGTCGTAGTTCCAAAAGCATATGACAGAAAAAAGCCAAGCATTTTTTTTAAATGTTGGTAAGGTGAAGGAAGGCAGGGAGGATTTGACCAGCAGTCATTTTGCACCAGAATTTGACCATTCCCTTAGACTCCCTAGAAGATGAATTAGCTCCCAGACAACTGGGGAGGCATTTGGGCATATTTCCGCTAGCCCAGCCCTATTTCCTTCTTACCCACTATTATAGCCTGGAATCTTTAGTTTGACCTAGAAGCTGTGACAATCAGCTACTCACCAATAGGTCAGGAGTCATGATTCATTTTCATTGTTAAAGCCAGGACCAGGGACACAGCTGTGTTATAAATGATGTTCATTTGATCCCTTCACATGAGACCTATCTCCTGGATTTCCCAGCAGGGAAATACATTAAACTGGTGACATTTATAATCATTTATTTCTTGCAATATCTGTTAATGCTGGGCCACCTCTGGTTTAGTCCATGACCGGATTGTGATTTAGAGATCTGAAGTGGTGTCTGTCCCCTCATCCTACTGCTGATCCAATCACCTCCCTTTGAGATTAGAGTAATCTTGCAGAGGCAAGAGCAGGGCACCCTGGAAGATATACACATATACAAAGGGGCTTCTTACAACTGCATCCCTTCCTCAAAACTCTGACATTTAAAGCTAACACTCAATTCTAACATTCAAATATAGACATTGACAACAAACAGACTTTACAGAGCTGTTTTCAAACATATAATGATTTCCTCTCTAGCCAATGAGGAGTAGAGGTGAGGCAGCATCACTTGTCTCCAGCAGACTAAGTCACTAAGAAGGCCAACAAGAACCATAGAGCTGCAATCAGGAAATATAGCATAAAATAAACATATCAAGAAATGTGTAGAGTCATTAGGAATAATAAATATCTGTGAGGTCGTATAGTAAAGGAATTAATGGAAAGAAGTCCCATGTTCTAAGATTAAAATAACAATCAAAATCCATTGGACTTGAAAGAGTTGACCATGTGAATTTAAAGGACTATCAGCAAGTATAGATGAGCAAGAATAACCACTACACTTACTTTTTCTGTCACCATACTTATCTATTCATTTTATAATTAACTTTCTAATATACTCTACTTTTTATTTTTTCTCCGATTATTCCTTTTATCCTAGAATATTTTCTTGTAATGTGGAAACAATTGTTACACAAATACTTCAGAAGTTTCTAAATATATAGCTTGGAAATAGAGCTATTTTCGAGCAACAAGATCAGGGCAATAATGGGAAGAGGGTCATTCAAGTATAATGGAGTGTCCTAGCCCACACTCCTGACCTCTTTGATACACATAGAATCTCAGCACCCACAACACTGATGACAAAGAGCTCATCTACAGATGGGAGGCAGCATCACATGCGTTTGGAAGATTAAACCACTAAGAAGGTATAGAAGAAAAACACATTTGCAGAAAATTTTCTATTCATAACAGAAATAAAAAGTAAAATATCAAGAAATAAAATGAAATATACGTGTAGTATCATGAAAAAATTGGGAAATCTAATAGCGGTCCATACAAAAATATAAATAGATAGAACAATATACCCTGTTCCTAGATGGGTTTCTAGACACACTTTCTCTTTATTAATATATAATTGACATATAATAAAATGCTCATATTTAAAGTGTATAATTTCATGAGCTTTGACATATGTGTACACCCGTAAGGCCATCAACATAATCAAGATAGTGAACATAATAGTATCATTCCTAAAACCTCTTTGTGACCCTTTGTAAACCATCCCTACTCCTAATCCCCAAGCAAGCACTAAACAGCTTTCTGTAAATTAGACAGTATTTCCTAAAATTTTTTAAAAAATTAGTTTGTATTTTCTATAATTTTATATAAATGGGATCATACAAAAACTCTTTTTTCTGGCTTCCTTCATTTAGCATAATTATTTTGAGATTCAACGACATTGACGCACATATCAATGATGTCTTCCTTTTTATTATTGAGTAGTATGTCGTTGCGTATATATACATGCATATATATGTGTGTATATATACACACACCACAATTTCTTATCTACCTACCTGTTGATGGACACTTGAGGCTGTTTCCAGTTTTGGGCTATTAGAAATAAATCTTCTATGGACATCCTGTACAAGTCTCTGTATGTGCTCATATTTCATTTTCTCTTGGGCAAATACCAAGGATTGGGATGCTTTAAAAATATGTTATGTTGGCCAGCCCCGTGGCTTAGTGGTTGGGTGCACGCGCTCCGCTGCTGGCGGCCCAGGTTCGGATCCCAGGCGCGCACCAACGCACCTCTTCTCCAGCCATGCTGAGGCCACGTCCCACATACAGCAACTAGAAGGATGTGCAGCTATGACACACAACTATCTACTGGGGCTTTGGGGAAAAATAAATAAATAAAATTAATTAAAAAAATATATATGTTATGTTTTGTTTACCTTTTTAAAAGTTGCCATACAATTTTCCAAAGTGACTTTGGTATCATTTTACATTCCCACCAACAGTGTAAGAGAGTTCTGGTTGTCTCACATCTTTGCTAACACTTGGTATGGTCAGTCTTTTTAATTTTAGCCATTCTAATGAGAATATAGTGATATCTCATTGTGAATTTGATTTGCATTTCTATAACGGCTTATGACGTTGAGCATCTTTTTATGTGTTTATTTGCCATCTGTATATCTTCTTTGGTGGAACTGCCCAAATTGTTTGACCATTTTTAATTGGATTGTTTTTCCTCTCATTACTAAACTCTAAGTATTATTTATATATTAAAGATAAAAGTTATTTGTCAGATATTTATAAATATTTTCCTGCTCTGTCTTATCTTTTTATTTTTATAATATTACCTTTGAAAATAAAAATATTTAATTTTGATATAGTCCAACTTATTGACTTTTTATTTTATAGTTTATGCTTTTTGTTAGTTTGTTATGAAATCTTTGCCAAACTGAGGGCACTTAGATTTTCTCCTACATTTTCTTATTGAATTTTTATAGTTTTCGACTATCGTGTTTAGGGCTATGATCCACTTTGAGCTAATTTTTGTATAGAAACAAATTTGCACCATTGTTGCTGATTAAGCTCTTTTCTGTCAGCTTCCTAAGGGCAAAGTCTGGGTGGATATCTCTGTGTTCTCAGAACTTACAATGCCTGGTATCTATTAAGTGTGAGGTAAGGCTCTAGGTTCAATTATTTGTATATAGATATCCAGCTGTCTCAGCACCATTTGGTGAAATGATTTTCATTTCTCCATTGAATTGCCTAGGCACCTTTGTCAAAAATTGATTATGTACATAGAGTTCTATTTCTGGAATCTCTGTCCCAACTGTCTATATATCTGTCTTTACACTAGTATCACACTCTCTTGATGTAGCTGTATAAAAACATCTTAAAATCAGATAGATGGACAAGAATAACCACTACACTTACCTTTTCTGTCACTACACTTATCTATTCACTTTATAATTAACTTTCTGATATACTTTACTTTTTATTTTTTCTCTGATTATTCCTTTTATCATAGAATATTTTCTTGTTATGTGGAGGCAATTGTTACACAAATACATCACAAGTCTCTAAATGTACTGTTTGAGAATATAACAGAGCTATTTTCTAGCAACAAGATCAGGGCAACAATGGGAAGAGGGTCATTCAAGTACAATGACACGTCCTAGCCCACACTCCTGAACTCTTTGATACGCATAGAATCTCAGTAGCCACAACATTGATGACAAAGAGTCCATCTACAGATAAGCAGCAGCATTACATGCCTCTGGAAAATTAAACCACTAGGAAGGCATATAATTAAAATATATTTGTGGAAAATTTTCTATTCATAATAAGAATAAAAAGTAAAATATCAAGAAATGAAATGAAATATATATGTAGAATCATGAAAAAATCAGGAAATCTAATAGAGGTCCATAAAAAAATATAGATAAATGGAGAAATACATCCTGTTCCTAGATGGGTTTCTAGACACATTTTCTCTTTTTCACTTTTTTACAAATTTATTGATATATAATTGACATACAAATAAACTGCTCATATTTAAACCATATAATTTCATGATCTTTGACATATGTATATACTCATAAGGCCATCACCACAATCAAGAAAGTGAACACATCCATCATTCCTAAAACTTCTTTGTGACCCTTTGTAAACCACTTCCCCCCTTAATCCCCAAGCAATCACTAAACTGCTTTCTGTCAATTAATTACTATTTCCTAAAAATTTTTATAAAATTATTTTATATTTTCTATAATTTTATATAAATGGGATCATACAAGAACTCTTTTTTCTGTCTTGTTTCATATTTCTTTGAGATTCAACCACATTGATGCATATATTAATGATTTCTTCCTTTTTATTGTTGAGTAATATTTCATTGTGTGTGTGCGTATGTATACATATATATATATATATTACAATTTCTTTAACCACTCACCTGTTGACAATCTCTTGGGGTTGTTTCTGGTTGTTGGCTATTATAAATAAATCTTCTATGAACATTCTGTATAAACTTTCGTGTGTGCACATATTTCCTTTCCCCTTGGCAAATACCTAGGAATGGAATGTTTTAAAAATATGGTATGGTTTATTTACCTTTTTTAAAAGTTGCCAAACTATTTTACAAACTGATTTTGGAACCTTTTATATTCCCACCAGCAGTGTAAGAGTTCTAGTTGTTTCACATCCTTCCCAACGTGTGGTATAGTCAGTCTTTAACTTTAGCCATTTCAGTGAGAATATAGTGACATCTCATTGTGAACTTAATTTGTGTTTGTATAATGGCTTAAGATGTTGAGCATCTCTTCATGTGTTTATTTGCCATCTGTATATCTTCTTTGATGGAATTACCTGTTCAAATTTTTGACCATTTTTAAATAGTTTGTTTTTCCTCTTATTACTGAATTGTAAGTGTTCTTTATATATTAAAGATAAAACTTATTTGTCAGATATTTGTAAATAATTTTCCTAGTCTGTGGCTTATCTTTTTATTTTCATAATAATATCTTTGGAAAACAAAAGTATTTAATTTTGGTATAGTCCAACTAATTGACTTTTTCTTTTGCAGTTTATGCTTTTTGTTAGTTATGAAATCTTTGCCAAATCTGAAGGCACTTAGATTTTCTCCTACATTTTATTATTGAATTTTTGTAGTTTCACTATTGTGTTTAGGGATATGATCCACTTAGAATTAATTTTTGTATGGTAACAGATTTGCATTGTTATTGCTGACAAAGCACTTTTCTGTCAGCTTCCTGAGGGCAAAGTCTGGGTGGATATCTCTGTTTTCCCAGAACTAATAATGCCTGGTATCTATTAAGATAAATATCTAGGTTCAATTATTTGTATATAGATATCCAATTGTCTCAGCACCATTTGTTAAAAAGATTTTCATTTCCGCATTGAATTACCTAGGCACCTTTGTCAAAAGTTGCTTATATATACATAGAGGTCCGTTTCTGGAATCCTACTCTGTTCTATTTGTCTATATACCTATGTTTACACTAACACACCTTTGTCTTGACGTAGCTGTATAAAAACGTCAAAATCAGGCAGTAAAACACTCCAACTTTATCTTTCTTTTTCAACATTACTTTTGCTATTCTATCTCCTTTGCATTTCCATATAAATATAAGAATAAGCTTATCAATTTCTTCAATAAAGCCGATGTGGATTGGGTTGCAATGGTGTCAAAGCTATAGGTCAATTAGGGAAGAACTGATATATTAACACCATTGATTCTTCCAGTCTTTGAACATGGTATATGTCTCCATTCATTTAGGGATTCTTTAGTTTATCTCAGCAATGTTTTATAGTTTTCAGTACACAGATTGTACACACCTTCTGTCAAGTTTATCCCTAAGTGTTTTATATTTTTGATGCTATTGTGAATGAAATGTAATTTAGATCTCTCAGGATGTGGCAATGAGAATTTTGCCGTGCAGGAGAGGTTTTAAAATAACAGGCTCCTTAGCAATCCCTTTCCTCAGTATCTACTACTCGTGCCTTCTGCTCAGATTTTCTTCTCTCTCCCTTCTGTCCTCCATCTCCCTACCCAAAAATCTCCTCTCTTACACTACCTTTCCTGCAACACACAGCTTCTTGCATTAAGTTAGCCTCCTTGGTTTCCCGTTGTTTTTGGCTTCTGATATTTTGGATAAAAAATCTGCTTCCTGTCTGGTTCTTCTTGTACTTCTCTGTATAAAATGTTTGTTCGTTAGCTTTTGTTTCCTTTCTCAAAGATTTGAGAGCAATTTTTTATTGTCATTGATTGTTTTTCTTTTGTTTTTAATCTTGCAGTCAAAAACCTTTATCACTAGATATGTAACTATTTCTACATTTTCATTATTCCTCCTTGAGGTCTTTAATTGCATGAATCTTATCTATCCAAAAACTAAAGTCTTCCTTTAGCTCAGGAAAAGGTCATCTATTATTTCTTTCATTATATTCTCTTCTACACCTATTATGCAGCAACTGGAGGTTGCTATATAGAACTTCCTCAATGCATTTTCTCAATTTTATGTGACACAATGTAGCTAGAAAAAGGATCCAATTTTTCTTTCTTTTCTCTCTCCCATCCACCTATATTTTTATGACTATAGGACCATTACCTGAGCAGTCTAATTGATAATTGCTGTTGGGGAAGAAGGGAGAATCTTGCCCCTAGCCCTTTCCCTTAAGGTTCTTATGGCTGGTCAAATAAATAAAAAGGCAGGTTAGCAGGAGAAAATAAAAGAAAGCTTAATAACATGTATACATGGGAGAAACTCAGGAAAAACTGAGCAACTCAGCCATCTGATTAAGCTGCTCGCTTAAGTATCTTCAGCTAAAGACAAGGAGGACGTTAAGGGTAGTGATCTGGGATTTCAGAGGGGAGGAGGACAGTTTACAGGGAGATGGAAATGCAAATGTTTGTCAGACTACTCTTTACTGGGCCACCTATAGAGAATGTGGCCTGAGAGACAGAATTTTGATAAGATGGGCTTATTGGTGCCTTTTTGTCACACCTATTTTACATTATACTATAGCTGTCATATGGTATTGGCTCCTTCCTGGGACAGGCCTTCTATGTTAAATTCTTTTAGGCAGTTTGGGGGAAGGTTGAATGTTCTTCCTGAGTCTTCTGAGTCTTTTTTGTCTTCAGCTTGAAATAATCTGCATACCAGAGTGGTGCATCTTGGGGTGGCCTGTCTTGAACTCCATCACTTCCCTCCTCTGAAACTTCCCTGGAAATTTCCTATATTAAAAGCTGAGCTGGTGACTGTGGAAAGAGAAATCGAGTTAGTATCCGAGTGGTAACAAATCTGCAAAGAGAGAAAAGAACATAGATTAGAATGAGGGTAAACAGGCAGAAAAGAACAAATCAAAGCACATTTCCCCACACTCCATTAAACCAGTCCCCTAATCCTGGAAATAAGTCAGTTTAATAAAATGTATGAGCCTCATTTATCTGATGGAAAACATCAATCTTCTCTTTTAACTGATGTAAGTTAGATACTACTTGTCCTGTTTGATTCACATAAAAGCAACATTTTCCACCAATGATTGTACAAGCTCCTCCTTGCTGGGCAGTCAGTGTATCCAGAGCATGCAGATTCTGGAGCACCACAGAGGCTAGGCTGTTAATCTCTGACTGGAGTATGTTCAAAGTTTGCATGGTGGTGTTGAACTCTTGCTCCATTACCACAGAGAGATTTAAGATCACCTTTTCTAACTTGTAATCACCAAAGCTGGGGAGTAAGACTCTCAATGCTGAAAAGAACTTGGAGTTGTGATACACAAGTGGATTTTCCATGATTTCTCGACTGGCACGTTTATGTGGCACAATCTTATGAACAAAGGAACCCAAGTTTGTAATTTGGCTGGCATTTAGGGTGGAGTATTTGGTGACAGAAGGGGCCAGGTATCCAAGTCCACATCATCCTGACCAATTAGGTGGGAATCCTTTATATACTTTGTTGCCACATAAAATAAAAAGACCTGTAGGGTTTAAAGACAAGGTTAGAATTGAATCTGTAGTTCCCAGGATCTGGAGTATTCCATGACCTTTGCACTGGTACTATTAGTATCTAAACATCTCCATTTTCCATGCACTCCTGCAACCTGTGAAAACAGAACAGATGGTGAAATAGCTGTTAACAGGAGGCCTGCAGTCTGATTTTGGCAGCTATAAAGTCTGGTCCTGTCACCTGACCAAGTGAGTCCAGAGTTTTGATCCACCCGTATATAGTTTGTGATATTGGGCAGCTTAACCATGCGGGCAGCTGCAATACCCCAAGTTGTACATGGTTGGCTCATAAGCCATCCAGAGCATTTGGTGATTTGGCAAACGTTTGTGCCAAAGAGAGTAGTGTTAGAGTCACTTACTATTCTGTTGAGAGGTTTGAAGATGCCACCTGTGGAATCAAATCAGAGTTTGACTGCAATATTGTTCTGGTATGTCACCTAGGAAAGGTCCAGTGTCATGTTTACTTTCAATGCAGAGGGAAAAACTTTCATTTATTGTCTTTACCTGGACAAGAGACAGTCCTTGAGTTTCTATGGAGTCTTTCTGAGGCCCAAGTGACTCACCAGGAGAAGAGGCAGAGTGAAGTTTTCCTTGTTGTGGGTACCATACCCTGTCACTCAGCCGTCTTCCAGACTTAGTCCTTCAGGTGTTCACATCAGCAGGGACAAAGACTAGTTCAGGTTCTTTTACACTATCTAGCTGTTGACATAACCAACAGTCAGACTGATTAGTTAGCGTGGCCAGGGCTTGGTAAACTGGCATAAGGGGGTGTTTGGTCTGTGTTCGACCTGTTGAAAAAGAGAGGGTTAGTAAAAGCCAGACACAGATTGGAAAAGAGCCCACAATGGAGACTTAGAGAGGGGAAGTAAGATAGATAGAGACCAGCACCCTCCAGTCAGCTTTCTAATAAATGATTAAAAGGAATATATATATTCGCTAGTAGTTTGTGTGTGTGTGTGTGTGTGTGCATGTGTGTGTGTGTGTGTGTGTATGTATAGCGAGTTTTAAAGCAAGGGGGAGAAAATAGGTGAAAGCAAGTTTTCTTGATCCATGATCTTGGGAAAAGCTGTCTACTTCGTGATGTCGGCTGCTTCTGGGGCCTGGGTATTGGCCTTGGAAATCCTTAGTTTAAGGTTGCCTGTGGGACTGTCTCCCAGTAGTCTTGAGAGCAATGTTCTGCGTCTTTTTTGGCATGGCTTGCATGGATCCAGGAAGATTTTTGCTTTATTTTGACGGCAGTGTAGGTGGTCAGTAGGACTTCATAAGGTTCCCAGTGAAGTGACAGCATGTGTTTTCTTCTAAAGACCTTGATGTATACCCGATCTCCTGGTCGAAAGGGATGGCAAGCCTTGTCAGAAGGTGGGGGCCATGCCTCCTTTACCTGTTGAAGATATGCTTCAAGTATACTAACTAATTTTTGTACATAGCTAGTCATAGCATCAAATTATTCACTTAAGTTCCCATAATATTCACTTAATCCAGGAATTGAAGGTTTAGAGATGCCAGTAGGCATCAGGCGTCCAAAAACTATTTCAAGAGGAGTCAATCCATGTTTCCTATTTGGAGTATTTTGAATCTTTATAGGGGCCAAGAGCAGAGCTTCTGGCCATTTAAGTCCAATTTCTTGACAGACCTTTCCTAAAGTTCTTTCTAAGTCTAGATTTTTATGTTCCACTTGCCTTGATGACTGAGGGTGATATGGGGTATGAAATTTTAATGAGTACCCCAGAGTTTTTGCAAGCAAATGGTCTATCTCTGCTATAAAATGAGTTCCTTGGTCTGATTCAATCCAAAAAGAATGCCAAAATGAGGAATAACTTCAGTTATTAATTTCTTTACCACTGTTGTGGCATCTGCATCTCTAGTCAGATAGCGTTCAGTCCATCCACTAAATATGCAGACAATAACCAAACAGTGAGAGTAGCCTAAAGCTGGAGGCAAGTCTATAAAGTCCCTTTGGAGTGCCACAAAGGACAGCATAGGCCTGGGAGGACTTCCTGGGGCACCCTGATTTCTCCCAGAAACTTGGTAAGATTTGCAAGTTAGTGTACTGGGAAGTAATTTGGTCAGAAACTTTATGGATGCTAGGGCAAAACCAATCATCTTTTAGTTCCTTAACTATCCCCCATTTGTGCATATGTCCCATTTGGTGGGAAATAAGTGCAAGCCAAAAAGTCAAAAGAAATGGAGCTACAGGAAGTCTGTTTGGCCCAATATATAACCCTTCTAATAATTGTTTGGCTCCTCTTTGTATCCAATTGTCTTTTTCAGATTGTGGGACATTTCCCTGCTAGTTAGTAACATCAGTCAGGGATAAAGGCAGGTTTAAAAATTGGGTGGAAAAAGGATAAGGGAGTCCCTTGTCCACCCTGTCATTTCCTAAAGATATGACATCAGTCTCCTTAGTATGGGCTGAACAATGAACAATGGCAATTTTAGAAGGGAGGTGAATAGCTTGTAATAAGACTGCAACTAAGTATCCATTAGCATTAGGAGTTCCTGCAGAAGCTAAGAATCCACAGGATTTCCAAACTGTGCCAATACCATGGCAGACTCCAAAAGCACATTTGGAATCTGTGTAAATAGTGGCAGTTTTTCCTTTTGCTAATGTAAGGCTAATGTAATGCAAGCGCTAGTAACAGCTGTGAGTTCAGCAGCTTGGGCTGATTTTACAGTGGGCAAAGAATAAGTTTTATGTGGGGAAACTATGGCATAACGAGTTATTATGTTTCCCTGGAAATTTCGTTTACAGGACCCATCACAAAGCACAAGTAAGTCTGAATTGTCTAAAGGGATGTCTGAGAGATCCTCTCGTGGCTTTGAAACAATTTCTATAGTTGCAAGGCAATCATGTGGAACGGAGTGGGGCTCTCCATCATCAGGAAGGGGAAGTAAAGTAGTTACATTTAAAGTGTTACAACGATGTAAGATGTTGGAAGGGTTAGTTAAAAGACCTTGCTCATAGGTGGTCTGTCACGGTGTAGAGAGGTGTTGTGCCCTATGAACTTGCAAAATAGCAGACACAGCATGGGGAACATAGAGATGAATGGGAAAGCCTAATATAACAGTATTGGCTTTGTCAATCAGGATGGCAGCTGCAGCCAACACAGGTAAGCATTGGGGCATACCTGATGCCACGGGGTCTAGTTGGCATGAGAAATATGCTATAGGACGTATTTGACAGGCGAAAGATTGTCTTAGAATGCCTGCAGCAATTCCATTATTTTCTTGACAGTATAGATGAAAAGATTTGTCAAAATTAGGTAAGCCAAGAGCTGGAGGTGTGGGCAAAGCTAATTTTAAGGCTTCAAAGGAGTTTAATGCCTCTGAGGGCCAGGAAATAGGCTCTGGAGTGATATCTTGGAGAAGAGCATACAGATTTTTAGCAAGGGCCATAAAATTAGGAATCCGTTGGCGGCATTAACCAGCTCCTCCTAGAAATATACATAGCTCTTTCTTCTTTTTGGGGAGAGGGATGGATAAAATTGACTCAAGGCTTTTGGGGGTTAGTTTTTGAATGCCTTGAGATATCTCATGCCCTAAGTAGGTGATACCAGCTCAAGACAAAGGTTGACATTAGGGAAGCCATATTGTAGAAAGAAAGCCGTATTGTAACTTTGAATGACCTCTGACAAACTAACCCAGCGGGATATGCACCCTACAGGACATCTAACTGCTCTGTATATTTTACGACCCCTGCTTGTGCACGTACCTCCCAACTGCGATAAGATGATGACTTTGTTCTTTTGAGTTCCTTAGGAATGTGATGACCCCCGAACAGAGAGTCTATGATGATAGCCATCATCAATGAAAACTGAAAGATCTGGTGTGGTGACTCCCAGTCTGTAATACTGGAAGGTCAACATTCCTAACCCTCTCCCCTATAACCCAATGGCCTATATAACTGCTTTAAGATTTTGTGCCCCCTTAAGTTGGTTCTTTAAGACATTAGTCGGCCATCTTCCCCCTTGCTAGCAAGCTGTAATAAACTGCCTTTTCTTTTCCACCATCTTGCTTCTTGATGATTGGCTTTTGTCTCGCAGTGAGCAGATCGTGCCCGTTGTGCGGTATCATAGGTAACAGTCATTTGCACCCACTGAGGTTTAGATCTGGAGGCTTTATGGCCTTGTTCAGCCGGTGCCTTCAGAACAATGAGAGAGTCTGTAAGAGAACCATACTTAGTTTAATTACAGAGTAGAAGGTCATCAACATATTGAACAAGAGTGGAACCTTGAGTAAAGCCTACAGAATCCAAGTCAGCTTTAAGGACTTGGGAAAGTATTGAGGGGGACTCACAGTATCCCCGAGGTATGTGAGTCCATATTGTGAGTTAGGGTGCAATGGGGTTGAAAAGAAAGCTGAGCAGGGATCGACTACTGTAAACCAGGCTGCATCAGGAGATATTGAGATCAGGATGACAACTGGATTAGAGACCCTAGGATGCCAAGAAATTACAAAAG
>CM053523.1:29920375-29941048 GCA_028646465.1 Rhinoceros unicornis | reverse complement strand
GGTGACCTTATGTAAGTGATGGCTTAGGAGGCCTGCAGTGTGCTTCCCTCAGTTCTCAATGTTCCAGGGGTGACCCCTATGTGGACCACGTGTGTCCTTCTGTTGTAGCCTGTTGTTCTCCCTGTAGGCACCCAGGGAGGCTGAGTTATGCTCCTGGCCAGCTGTTGTAATGCTCAGCTGCTTGTAGTTGTTGTGGGCGCTTCAGTCTCTTTATTGGCTGTGGGCAGCCCCAGCACAGTTGGCTTCAAGTTCTAATACCACATTTGTGTTGCAGTATTTCTTTTAAGTGAGTAGGCCCTCAGCGTGGTGGGTTGTTAGGCTCAGGGGCGTACAAATGCTATAAGCCTCCAGCCTTTAGGTCTCTTGTCAGCTCTCTGAGGATTGCAGCTGGGTGGGGCTGGCCTCAGGCATGGGAGCACCCAATTGTTTCAGGCTTTGGAAGGTGGGGCAAATCCCCTATATGGGTCTTTGAGAAGCACAAGTCTTCTGCAGCTGACAATCCCTGCCGCCCACAGGTCCACACACACAGTCAACACAATCCTGCCCCGTGTGCATGTCCCACCTCCTGAAGTGGACCCAGTCTCTCTATGGCGGGAGCCCCACACACTCCACCACCGCCCCACACTCTCCACCCACTCCTTGTGCATGCCCTGCCCCACTGAAGTGGGCTCATTGCCAAGCTGCAGAGAATCCAGTCACCAATCTATGCAGGCCCACAAGTTGCCTGAGGGCTTGTTGTTGGGTGGGGCCAGTCTCTAGAGTGGGCTTCCCATCCTGGCTGAGCTGGATTACATCCGTGTTCTAGTGTGTGGGGCAGACCCGGGCTAGCAGGCCCCAGGGAAAACTCCAATGGCATCTGAGTCAGCACGCCCACACCAGGCCACAACAATGGCCACTGCCAATGTCCCAGTCCCTGGAGTGGTCTCACCTCTCACTGCAATGCACTCAGAGCCTATCAGGTGAGTCTCTTTTCTCCAAAGCACTGCGCACCTTTCTGGTGATTTTAGGTCACTTTCTGAAATGGGTGATTTTGTGCATGGCCCCTTTAAGAGCCAGTTTTAATTTCTTTGTGAACCATCTTTTCTTGGGTTACTCACCAATGTTTTAGTAGCAGGCAAAGTCAGATATTATGCCTCTTGTCTCAATTGTGCTGGGTCCACAAAATGCCTACAGCGGGGGTGCTCCCCGGCTCAGGCCCCCGCTCCTCCAGGGAGGGCTGCATACCTTTGGGCTGCTCCTGGGGGGCCGTGAATCTGACGGATTGTGAAGGCAGCATTTTTTCTCTCCAGAAGGGAGTTTCTGCCTCTTCCACCTCAATTAGGATTGTCCTTTGTTGCAGGAGTTCCTCTTATCCAGTTTTCAGTTCTCTCTCAGGGGTAATTTTTCCACGAGTAATCGTAAATTGGCTGTGTCCATGGGAGGAGGTGAGTTCAGAGTCTGCTTAAGCCGCCGTCTTGCCTTCTCTCCCCTGGTGTATTCTTTTTCTAAGTAATGTGCACAGTTTCTGCACTAAGCAACAATCCTGCCTCATTTGCATATGTAGCCCAGAGACTAATTGAGACATCTTTCAAAGACTCATCCTCTTCAGAATAATTCAAATCAGGATGAGTTTCTAGCAAGGAAAGTAGGAGACTTGGGGTTTGGTCAGAGGACAAGGAGATAAAAACACCTTTTTTAGTAAAATTTATAATGGCATTAAATTTACATAACAAATCTCTGCCAAAGAGGTTTGCTGGTGAATAGTCAGAGACTAGAAAGGCATGATGAGAGTTAAGGGGTCCTAAAGATATTGCAGTACGCTGAGATATGGGCAGTGGAATAGCCTGCCCAGAGACCACAACAGCTTGAATAGAGTCAGAGGTGATAGGTAGAGATAAATCCTTCAAACAGATAGTAGAGAATGTTGCACCAGTGTCAATTAGGAAATCCAGTTCCTGCTCCTCTATTTTATGTTTAATGGTAGGCTCAGCGGTGCAACTGAGGATTGTCTGGCTCTACCATTTAAGAGAAAAAAGCCCTGCAGGTGGAGAAAAATGAGCCTATGTAGGTGCTGGGGAGAATTGGGGACATTTTTTAAACTTTCCCTTCTCTTAAGAGTGGGGCATTTTCTTTTCCAATGCTCTGGTTTCTTGCAATACCTGCAATTGTCTGGAGGAAAATAGGAAGGCCTCTGAGTGGGCTTTAGTTTACTTTCAGAGTCACATTTTTGCTTGTCAAAAGATTCAACTTGTAAAGTAAGAAGAGTTGTCTTTAATTCTCTTTTCCTTTTGCTTTCCTGCTTACTATTTTCATAGAATTGTGTAGCAGCCTCTATTATTATGCTTAATGTTTGCCCTGACCAACAAACCACACTATTTCGATTTTGTTTTTTTATATCAGAAAGAAAATTTCCAACTGAAGCAGAAATTAGGAGATTCCTATGTTCTGGGGCTTCTGGGTTTAATGCAGTATGCCTTTGAAAAGTTTGTATAAAACATTCAACAAAGACTTTTGGCTATTCTCCTTCATTCTGAGTGTATAATTCAATTTTTGACCAATTAACTTTAGGAAGAAATGCCTCTAAAGCCACTCCTATTAAACCTTGAATATCAGCCTCTAGCAGCGCCACTTCCTTGTCATCTGCAGGAGGGGCTGGAAGAAGCTGGCCATTATTTCCTCTATGAGGGGGGTTTTCTCCAAGGGGTCATCTGGCCTGTCTGATAACTACAGTGTAATCATGGGCTGGAAGAATGTCCCTTAGCAAGATCTCTGTGGGTGGGGTTATGAACAACCACGAATCTTTCTAATTCCTCTCTAAATTGAGTAGGATCTTCTGAAAATGGAGGCAGGAGAGTTTTATAATTTAGTAGATCAGCTGCTGTTCAGGGGACATGAATTCTCCGCCATGGAGTTCCAGGATACATTCGCAATGGACACTGCATAAGAATGTCTGAAGCTGGAGGAGCCTGATTGCAGAGCCCTGGAAAGTAGGAGGAGTTGTAAGGCACAGCAAAACAAATCTTTCTGCTTTTCCTGACTACTTCTACTAAATTCACCTCCTGGCTTTCAGCTTTTACACAAGTAACCAGTATGCCCCTCACTTGGAGGTCAGGTCTAAGTGCCCCCTGTAAGTCTTCGAGAGAGAGAGAAGTTAAAATAGGCAGCTGAATACCCTTTGGACAAGTTGGAGTTTTAGGATCTAAGGGAACTGTCTGAGGAGCTGACTGAGAAGCTAAGTCCTGAGGAAGAGGATTTGAACCAAGGGCCCAGAGATCCAAAAAATCTTCTGGGGAATAAGGGACAGGGATTTGGGGATATAGGGCAGCATGGAGGGAGAAGAAGAGGAATTTTCATTAAATTTGCTTTTTAATCTTTGTTTCAACTCTGAATTCTGTTCTTTCAGTTTATTAAGAGATTCCCTAAGGCTAGCCATTATATTTTGGGGGGGTTTATTTTCAATTTGATCTTCCCATAAACATCAATAAGGCAGCTGCTTGTGATGAGAGAGCTCTCTGAAATATTTTTCAAATATAGAAGTTTTTCCAATTCAAAAGACCTATTGTCTGGCCATTGACAAGTAGAATCTACATTTGTATATTTATTCCAATAGTGACTCAATCCAATAAGCCTTTTTAAGGAAAGACCCAGAGGTAACTCTCCAGGCTTCTCAGGAGAGTTCTCAGGTTACAGAGTTCTCAGGATACAGAACAAGATGGGAGGAAAAACCACATCTGTTTTTTTTCTTATATGCACAATGACAGCTTTAGCTAAGCCTTGGATCTCATGGAGCCAGAATAATACCTAGGAAGGAGGTGCCGTGGGTTTGGGGATTGTGTGTGCTTTACAGAGTACTGCATTGTTGCACAGACATTTTCTCGAAGTCGATGGGGGATCTGTGTCATCTGCCCCATTCTGTGCCCCAACTGATCCTTTCATGGGAGACTTCTTCAGGTGGTGAGTGCCCTAAGAGCTCTTAACTGCTTGACCTGCATCCACAAATTTGCAGCCTTTTTGGCTTCCAAGATGTCCTTAGCAACAGCTGTCACTTCATATGCGTATTAACCCACAGAAAAATTTGTCTAAGTAAATGTCAGTCTAGTGAGACTGCAAACTCACCAGCCTGTGGGGCTGGCCCAGATAGCAGGCTTATAGGACATATGCCTGCATCCTACACTATGGTATTTCCTTCTTATGACATACAACACAAAAGACAGAGACAAAAAAAAAACAAAAAAAAACACTGACTATCTCTGGGAGGAAAAGGATGTAAAACCAGGAGTACTCTATCACATTTACCAGAGTCACTAAAAACACAAGAAACTAGTTTCCCAAATATTTTCTCCTGCCAATCTAAATTTAGAAAGAGAAAAAAATTCTCACCACCTACTTCTGCTGGACCCCGTAGATAGAGATTCCGGGAGGTTGACATGGTAAGAAATCTCACCTTTTGTCGGCTTGCATCAGGTGACCCAAGATCTTCTCATCTGCAGTAGTCTCAGGGAGAAAGCAGTTCTTCCAGCCAGAGAAGACAACTTGCCAGCCAGTGGGGATCCTCCCAGCTATGCCAAAATTGTTTGGAAAGAAGGGAGAACCACCCCCCTTTCCCTTAAGGTTCTTACGGCTAGTCAAATAATTAAAAAGGCAGGTTAGCAGGAGAAAATAAAACAAAGCTTAATAACATGTATACATGGGAGAAACTCAGGAAAAACTGAGCAACTCAGCCATCTGATTAAGCTGCTCGCTTAAGTATCTTCAACTAAAACAAGGAGGATGTTAAGGGTAGTGATTTGGGATTTTAGAGGGAAGGAAAACAGTTTACATGGAGATGGAAATGCAAATGTTTGTCAGACTACTCTTTACTGGGCCACCTATAGAGAATGTGGCCTGAGAGACAGAATTTCGATAAGATGGGCTTATGGGTGCCTTTCTTATCATACCTATTTTACATTATCCTATAGCTATCATGGTATTGGCTCCTTCCTGGGTCAGGCCTTCTATGTTAAATTCTTTTAGGCAATTTGGGGAAAGGTTGAATGTGCTTCCTGAGTCTTCCAAGCCTTTATTGATTTCAGCTTGAAATAATCCCCATACCAGAGTGACACATCTTCAGGCGGCCTGCCCTGGACTCCATCACTGCTTACTTAGTACTTCTTCACCTGACTTAAAGAGTGCTCCCACATTACCTTCAAGAATGAAAGCACTTTAAAAGGAAACCATTTTGTCAATGTTGTCTTATTCTTTCCTCTCTTCTTTAAGGATTTCAATATACATATTTTGCCTTCTTTTGCCTGCTTTCTATGTCAATCACTGTTTTACTGTGGCAGACACAATTTGGAAAGATCAAATGGATAGAGAATTCAGTCACACAAAGGGCTCTCTCAAGAGATTAAAGGTGTGCCTCACCCATCCTCTCAGGTATTGTCCCTCAAACATCTCAGCAGGGACCAACACAGAGAAGAGATTGTCTCAAAAATATCAGTAGATGCGGTTCTTGTCTAATGGAGTGAATCTTCAAAAAATCCACAGAAGATGCACAAAGTTTTTTTTTTTTTTAATTTTTTCTTTATTGCAGTAACATTGGTTTATAACGTTGTATAAATTTCAGGTGTACATCATTATACTTCTATTTCTGCATAGATTACATCATGTTCACCACCCAAATACTAATTACAACCCATCACCACACACATGTGCCGAATTATCCCTTTCATCCTCCTCCCTCCCCCCTTCCCCTCTGCTAACCACCAATCCAATCTGTCTCTATGTGTCTGTTTATTGTTGTTATTATCTACTACTTAATGAGGGAGATCATACGGTACTTGACCTTCTCTCTGACTTATTTCACTTTGCATAATACCCTCAATGTCCATCCATGTTGTCATAAATGGCTGGATTTCATCGTTTCTTATGGCTGAGTGGTATTCCATTGTGTATATACACCACATCTTCTTTATCCATTCGTCCCTTGATGGGCACTGTGGTTGCTTCCAAGTCTTGGCTATTGTGAATAACGCTGCAATGAACACAGGGGTGCATGTATCTTTATGCATTGGTGTTTTCAAGTTCTTTGGATAGATACCCAGCAGTGGAATAGCTGGATCATATGGTAGTTCTATCCTTGATTTTTTGAGGAGCTTCTGCACAGCAAAGGAAACCATCAACAAAATGAAAAGACAACCTAACAATCGGGAGAAGATATTTGCAAACCATACATCTGATAAGGGGTTAATCTCCAAAATATATAAAGCACAAAGTTTTTAAGAACTACTGTTGCCTAGACTGAAAGGGAGAAACTACCATCAACACAAAATAACAAACAGCCATTCTATAGATAAGAGAAATAAGGTGACTTTTACTTGGGCCAGAGTGAGGATTATAACCTGGGAAGTCCTTAGAAGGCATTCCAGAGAAGCATGGTTTTCATGCTTATATCTTTTTAAAACAAAAAACATTCATTAAGCACACCCAGGATACATTTTCAAAATTTCAAAGAGATATTTAGTTGCAAATTAATAGGTCAACATGACCCTGATGGCAGGAAAGGAACTAATAGGGGCATTACCAATAGAGTGTTACCAATAGGGTGTAGGAGGGAAAGTATGCATTCTTAAGAGAGTTCATTCTTTAATCTAATGTTAAAGCAGAGGTACAATGTAAACTTGGTAGGCAATAAGCCAGGCTTCTTTAGTTTAAGCCCAATCAGTTTTGAACCTGAAGTGTTACCCCATATACCTCAATATGTGAAAATCTCTTGTCATTTCCCCCTTTGATCAGTAATCTTTTCATAGAAAGCATTGGTGATCAAAATATTGTCCCTCAGTGCCAGGGTGGTTGCTGCCTGCTCTGGGTCCATTATGTCTTTCAGTGCTATGCTTTTATTTCATTGATTTGCCCAGTTATCCATGTTGGGGGGAAATAGTCAGATATAGTGGACAAGCATAGAGATATATAAACAGAGGAAGCATTTCATAGGTTATGTAATTTATTAATTATTTTTAGATCATCACACAAACATAGTACATGTGCTTTTACATGACATCCTATAGTTACACTGTTTATAACAATTATATAAAAGATATAATAAGATATAAAAAGAGTCCAATACTTGAAATGATTAGTTTAAAAATGAATTCTTTGGCAAGGTCTTATGAGAAAAAGAAATTTGTTCAGAGTTGTAAGATTGATCAACCATCTCAAGTCGCTGAGCAGTCATTACTCTAGCTTACATGCCAGTCTTACAATACTGAGTAAAGAAAACAATAATTAGTTAGAATATTATGACTAATACAAGAATTATATGGCATAATAGAAATAGGAATTGCAATCCAGATTGCAAAAGGGAGCCAACACCAGAAGGGAGCCAACTAAACAAATCAAGACTAGGTATAGGGTCACTTAGGGCCTTCACTTGCTTTTTCATGTGCTTTATCAGAGATGACACTTTGAAATATTCATCAGTTATAAAAACACAGTATTCAGTTTGAATGATTGTATGTGTACCACCTTGGGATTCAGGTAAAATATCTAAAGCCATTCTATTTTGAAGGACAGCCTTTTTCATTAAAGAGATTTTAGTATTTAATAAGGCTATTCCTGCTTGACCTTCATTAAGGTCTTCTTGAGTAAATTTAGTCATGGCTTCTATATGTGGTAATGACATCTTCTAGCCCCAAGGAAGGAAAAAACATAGCAACTAGGTGGCCATACGAGTGGAACACCAAATGAGCCCATCTGGCCTTAAAGGGAGGAAGATTGGCAATCGGTGTTAGCTCAGTGCAAATCCTTTCCTGCATCCAAGGGAAGCTCAGGGTGCAGTGTTTTAGCCAGCCAGGAGTAGCCAAGGCCAGATATTTCTTTCACATAACCATTGAGTTCCATTAGGAGCCACCAAATAAATGCCTGGCCTTCAAGACCGGTCTGTTCTAAACCAATCACTTTCTTTAGGTAAGATAGTATTATGAAAACCTTAAATAGACTAAATTAGCTAAGCATTATCAGGGTTTAAATGAAGAGATATAAGATTGGGAATATAGGCCTGGTCCAGAGTCTTGGGACAGCTGTCTACAACAGATGCTGTCTTCTTCTCATCCTGGTTTGGAGGTATTTGTCTTGGTCAGTCAAAGTCAGATGTCAGAAACAGTAGTTGAAATCCACTCAGGCAGAAGAGGCTGTTTTTAATGAGAAATGTGAATCTATGCCCTTTAATTTTGCAGCACATGGATTACTTAAAGTACCTGTTATGGTTCTTTTCAATGGGGCTGCAGTGAGTCTTTTATTTGATGCCACTAAATAAATTCTCCAGGTTGTAGTCAATGATCCTTAAGTTCTTTGTCTCCCAGGAGCTCTCTGTGAAAGGAATCAGCTACCAACCTTTCATTTCTTTTAAGCACCTCAATAAGACCTTGACAACAATGTAATATATCCTCCTTAGGCAAAGTTGGTTCATACATTTCCTTATCTAATTGCATAGGCCGTCCTGTTATTATTTCAAAAGGAGAAGACAGATGATATTTACCAAAAGGTGTAGATCTACAATTAAGAAGTACTAGCAGAAGACCTTTTGGCTATGAGAGATTAAATGCTTCAGAAAGCTTTGCCAATTGAGATTTAATTGTACTATTAGTGAAAATGTTGTATCACTGACCAAATGTCACAAGTACATTTAATTATTTGTCCAGTAAAATGAGTTCCCCAGTTACTGTGTAACTTAGTAGGAATTCCCCCAAAAGGAATTATCCTTTCCAATAATTTACCTACTACTAAAGCCATTGCTCTTCTGCAGGTAAATGTCTCAACCCAACATGAGAACACACAGATCATTACTAAGATATTTATATCCTTGAGATGGTGACATTTGAACAAAGTTCAATTGCCATATCTCAAAAGTCCTTTAGGAAGGGAAAAGTGACCTTGCAACCCAGGAAGCGTTTTCCCAAGATTATATTATGAGCCACTGAAGGAGAAAGTTTCCAAAAATATTGTTTTCTCCATAAAATCATGTTTTCAGGTGCCCAGTGGGTAACTGATGCATCTACTGGAGCAGTGGCAATTGCATTCCAATAGGCACTGTGGTTTGTTATGGGGTCCAAACTGCATCTGCACAGTGGTGTCAAAAATTCCCCCTTTTTGTTGCCATCCTTGTTTCTCTTCTGTGGTGAGTTCTTGAGCCTGTAGAAGGAAATCTTCCACTGGGTTAGTAGAGTTAACAGAAAGTAGTGGGCCTTCTGAAGGCTAGACATCATATCCAGCTTGATAATGTCCTTGCTTATTGTTTAAGCAAGACCCATCTGTAAATAAAATTAGATAATAGAATGCAGTCATGGTCATTTTCTTCCTCTGGTGCTGTAAACAAGGTAGCAGGGTTAAGATAATGAGTAATATTTACCTACACAATATAACCCAAGAAGGTTTATCATCATTTACTTGGCAATGCTTCCCATGAAATTTAACATACAAAACAAGCCTAATTATTTCAGTATCTCCCTCTTTATCAGGAGAATGAATTTCTTTGAGAAGTCCCAGGGGCCGTCTGAAAATTCTCAGAGAAATTTAAGTCAAAAGAAAGACTTCATTTAGGATTTGAATTTTGGGGAGCTTGTCAAAAGTATCAAAAGATTTTAAAACACTTGGTCAAACAAGATCAGGTGTTTGTTGATCTTGTGTTGCTCTGAAACACTGGTCACTGTGAAATAATGCTTAGTTATCCACTTAACCAAAGTGACAACAGATGTCAAAGAAAAACAGTTAAAAAAAAAAAACCAAAAACCTTAGTTCTTTTAATAGATTTCAGCCTTTTAGAACATAGGAAATTATTTTGGCAAAACATAGAATTTCTGTCTTTTAGATGGATTTACTCAAAGGTAAATAAAAACCTTTTATAATCTCATTATCAAGAGCAGAAGAAAAGTCCAGGAAAATTATCCTTTTAAGAAAGAGAAAACTGAATTCTAATTTTTGTCCCAGCTTACTTTTGATATTAAAACTCGTTTACTTAATTGAATTTATTCCAATCTTAGCAGCTTGACCAGACATAAAACTCTTTTCTCAAGTTTCCTTTTTCATAAAACATCTATAACTTTCTTTTTGCATTCAGAATTTGTCCCATGCCTTTTTTTCCCCTCGTACTTTTGGACAAATTTAGCTTTCTTAACAAAACAAAAATATTTTCAATCTTTATACCTTCTTTACTGAAAACAGACATCTTACTTTCCTTGAATACAAAGATGTTTTCCTTACTAATTTTTAGTAGCTTTAATCACCTATATTAACTAGAATTTTTAACACTTACAGATCTTATTTTTTAGTGAAAACTAAGAAGTAAGCAATTATAAATTACATTAGCATTCTTTAGCTTGGCAAATATATAAATACTTTTTATAATTTCTAGAAACTTGCTACTTAATAGTACAATCTTTTAATAAAATACAAGACATGTTTGGTAATAGACCCAAACACCTTTTAGTTTCTCTGTAATAAGAAGCCAAAAGTAGACGAACCTATATTTAGTAATTAATGTCTACTATTTTATCTTATGTGGAAATGACCTAGCTACTCAATAAATTTCTATCATTTAACTTAATTCAACAAAATTCTAAGGTTTCAAAATTCAAGGTTTCAATTCTAACCTTTCACCAAAAGGTTTTGAAGTTATTTTAAGTACATACACCATAGCATATAATTATTGTTAAAATTTTCACCCAAAAAGTTTTATCTTTTCACGTCTATTTAGTTACTCATTTCCATTAATTACTTTTAGATGGCCTGCAAAAACTTCATGAGACAGACAAAATCAGTAACATTCTAAGCTATTTTGCTGACAATTTTTGTAACAGAGATATATGAGTTTTTTGACTAATAAACTCATGCTGCATGTCTGCATCATATCCAAGGCTGATAACTCTGAGGACATGCCTATTTCAATCAAACTAACAAATTTAAACAAACTTTCATTTACCAAAGATTATTTCCTATCATGTTAACTTGAAAGACTTTTGGGTTAGTTTCTATTACATTTAGAAATAATTTATGTAAGTACTTACTTTAAGCCAATTAAATAGAACTCTTTTAGAAATTATACCATCAGGAGGTAGAAAAACATCACATATATATTGTATATGTAGACACATACAAACACATGACAGCTGCAACAAAGATTTCATAGCCTCTGTTTTAAAAATTTTCCTTAGATTTTGGGCAAGACTGCTTTCATAGCAATCTGCATCTCCAAAAGCTTCTCCCCCCCACACGCCTTTGTTTTTTTAATCTTAAGAATCTAGGATGGTCTAGATAATAGCTCCCAGGGAGATCACAAGATTTTTTGGAGCTAAACAGGGGAAGTTAGTTACTTATCAAAGGACTGACACATCCATTCAATTACATTTTCCTTAATTTGCTTATTTCCTTCTAGGTACTTAGTTTTATCTTAATTTAGGGAAGAAGGCCTAAAAATAATTCCTATCAGGCTTTGAATATCAGCTTTCAATTCGGCCTTATTTCTGATCACAATTTACTAAATCCTTTCAAATGTCTGATTAGGTTTCCGCCAGGAAAATCCATATCTATACCTGGCAACATTCAACAACTCCATGAGGGTGGGTCACCCCCGTGCTCTGAGCCCCCCAGTAGTTTTAGACTGCCAGTGGGAGAAACCGAGATATGTAAGAGAGTGCACAGGACATTTTGTAGGGAGTGACACTCACAAGCAGCACACTTCTGTCCCACTACACTGTCCTTAGAAATTGATTAGACGTTATAGTAAAATGAAACTAAAAGAAAATGGGAAATTGAGCTTCTAAAAGCTGATCAGTTCCCAAATGTGCAGCCTCCCCTTGGAACTCTGGCTGCCTTTGTGTACAATACATGCCATGCAGTGGATATTTGCAAGTGCTTAACAAAATGGGGATAACTGTAAATGGTGGGATCCTTGGATCAAAATAACCTGAAATAAATTAAAATTACACTTTGGAGCTCCTTTGAGCCTCCAAAACTTGTACCTTGGCCATTAGAAGGAACATCCCAATTAGATAAGATCTTTTAAAAAGTACACTTATTAAGTCATGGCTTTACGAACACCTTCATAATCTACCTTCGAAGGAGCCTCTCCCAGAGTTAATGAGACTCTGAGAGATTTTTCTGGGAAACTGCTGCCCTTAAATAGTGAAGGGGAAACTAAACTTAAAAAATTAATGGAATTCCCTCTGGAACTGCTACACAAGGCTCAACCTCAGACACTCCCACTAGGCTCTCAGTCGCCTGAGAATGCCTTACAGCTGAGAGGAGCTGGTGTCCCTTCTCTTCATAGCTGAATGAATTTCAGTCTCTCATTTTGCTATTTAACAATTTATTCAGACTTTATAGGCACAATTCTTTTGAAATGTCAATGCAAATAATCCATAACCAATCCATAAATCAAAATTGAGGTGAATTTATCATGGGCCAGATCTAGGACCATATAGCCTGAGAGAGTCCTTTCACAAAGGAATGGAGCACTCCAAAGAAGTGGGGGCGACAGAGTGGTTATATACCATCAAAGAACATGTATCACCTATGATTGGAATGTCCATTTTACAATAGTCATGTGATTGCTTTGCTGGCAGAGCATTTCACAGAGCAATTGATGAACACAGCAGGTAGCAGGTCTGTGGTCTTGAGCTAGGTGGTCACAGGGTGAGTGCAGCAGGCCAGAAATCAAACCTTAGTTTAGGGAGAGATGCTAATCCTTAAGGAAATGCCTTTTGGGGGAAGTTATATCCTTATCTTTAAGGGCATTTTTCTTGTCTTTGGGACACAGTAAATACTTAAAGCAGATATACAATGCATGCTCAACAGTCACATCAGGCCGTTTTGGAAAAAAACAAGTTCAGGCTGAATTAGTTTTATACCAAATGGCTTCCTCATATACTCCAATATATCCTATTGCTTGTCATTTATTTATCACTTTCTCTCTTTTGATATATAATCTTTTGATAGAAAGCTTTGATGATCAAAACTTTGTCCCTCAATGTCAGGGTGGTTGTTGCCTGCCCTGGGTCCATCATGTCCCTTGGTGCCAGTCTTTTATTTCACTTATTTGCCTAGTTGTCCCTATTGGGGGGAAATAATCAGATATATTGGACAACGTAGAGGTATATATATTAACAGAATAAGCATTTCATAGGTTTTTGGATTAATTTTAGGTTGTTCCACAAACCTTGTATATGTGCTTTTCTATGACTCTTTATGTTTACATTGTTTACAATTATAGAACTTGTACAGTAACGATGATAATAATTCAACATATTTGAAAAGATTAGTTTAAAATGAGTTCTAAGGCATAGTCCTTATCAGGAAAGGACATTTCTCCAAGGTTATAAGATCTGTCAACCATCCCAAGTACCTGAGCAATCATTACTCTAGCTTGCATTCCAGGCTTGCAACATTGAGTAAAGAAAACAGCAATTAGTTTGAATATCATGACTAGTACAAGAATTCCAAGAAGTAATAGAAATAGGAAGTGCAATCTGGATCAAAAAAGGAAACTGATACTGGAAGGGAGCCAGCCAAACAAATCAAGATTGGGTGGAGGATCACTTAAGGCATTCACCTATTTTCTCATGCTCTTTAGCAGAGATGACATATTAGAAGACTCATCTGGTATAAAAACACAGCCTTCAGTTTGAATGATTGCACATATGCTACCTTGGGATGCTGTAAGAATATCTGAGGCCATTCTATTTTGAAGAGCAGCCTTTTTCATTAAAGACATTTTAGTATTTAATAAGGCTATTCCTGCTTGACTATCATTAAGGTCTTGTTGAGTAAATTTAGTCAGGGCTTCTGTGTGTGATATGACATCCACTAGCCCCAAGGAAGGAAAAAGCATAGCTGCTAGGTGGTCATACCAGTGGAACACTGAATGAGCCCACCTGGCCTTTAAGAGAGGAAGATTGGCAATGGGTGTTAGCTCAGTGTGAATCCTTCTCTGCATCCAAGGGAAGGTCTCATCCAATTCAGGGTGCAGTGTTTTAGCCATCCAGGCAGTAGCCAAGGCCAGAGGTTTGTTCCACATAACCATTGAGTTCCATTAGGAGCCACCTGATAAATGCCTGGCCTTCGAGATCAGTCTGTTCCAAATCAATCATTTTCTTTAAGTATGATAGTATTCTGAAAATCTTAAATGGAACAATTATAAAATAGGTATACAGTTTGAGCATAAGAAAGGTTTAAATGAGGAGATATAAGGTTGGGAATACAGGCTTGGTATGGAGTCTTGGGACAGCTGTCTATGACAGATGCCATCTTCTCATCCTGGTTTGGAGATGTTTGCATTGGTCAGTTGAAGTCAGGTATCAGAAATAGGAACTGAAATGCACTCAGGTGGAGGTACATTTTTTAAACTAGAAATGTGAATCCATGAGTCTATGCCTTTTGATTCTGCAGTGCATGAATTGGTTAAATGTACCTGGTATGGTCCCTTCCAACAGGGCTGCAAAATCTTTTATTTGATGCCTCTTCTGATAAATAAATTCTCCAGGTTATAGTCCATGATCCTTAAGGTCTGGGAGCTCTGTGCAAAAAGAATCAGCTACCAACCTCTCATTTTTTTCTGTCTCAATGAGACCTTGACAATAATTAAGATATTTCCTTTAAGCAAAGTTGGTTCATGCATTCCTTTGTGTAACTGCATAGCCTGTCTAGTTATTATCTCAGAAGGAGACAACCAATGTTTACCAAAGCGTGTAGATCTAAGACTAAGGAGCACCAACAGAAGAGCTTTTGGCCATGAGAGATTAAATGCTTCTGAAAGCTTCGCCAATTGAGTTTTGATTGTGCCATTAGTTCTTTCCACCAATCTTGAGGATTGGGGATGATAAGCACAGTGGAAATGCTGCGTTATTGGCCAAATGTTACAAATAGATTCAATTATGTGTTCAGTGAAATGAGTTCCCCAGTCACTATGTAACTCAGTAGGATTTCCCCAAACAGGATTATTCTCTCCAATAATAATTTACCTAATAGTCATTGCTCTTCTGGAAGGACAGGCCTCAAGGCAATGTGAGAACATACAGATCATTACAAGATATGTTTATATCCTCGAGACGGTGGCATTTGGACAAAGTCCAATTTCCATACCTCAAAGAGTCCCTTAGGAAGGGGAAAATTGCCTTGTGACTCATGAAGTGGTTTCCCTGGATTACACTTTGGGAATATAGCACAAGAAGTATGGGCTTTATGAGCCACTGTGGGAGAAAGTATCCAAAAGTATTGTTTTCCCCCTTTTGTTGTCACCTTTACTTCTCTTCTTCCGTGGTGATTTTTTTGAGCCTGTAGAAGGAAATCTTTTACTAGGTTAGCAGAGTTAGCAGAAAGTAGTGGGTATTCTCAAGGGCGGACAGCATATCCAGCTTGATAATGTCCTTGCTTATCGTTTAAGACCCATCTGTATACTGAATTAGATAATAGAATGCAGTCATGGTCTTTTCCTTTTGTGGTGTTGGAAACAAGGTAGCAGGGTTAAAATAGTGAATAACATTTACTTATGCAATTTAACCTAAGAAGGTTTATCATCATTTACTTGACAATTCTTCCCATGCAAATTACCCTACCAACCAAGCCTAATTAGTATCTCCCTCTTTATAGGAAGAGAGAAAAAATTTCTTTGAGAAGTCCCAGGGGCCCTCTGAAAATCGTCAAAGAATAAAAGTCAAAAAAAGATTTCATTTAGGATATGAATTTTAGGGAGCTTGTCAGAAATATGAAAAGTTCTTAAGACACTTGGTCAAACAAGATCAAGTGTCTGCTGATCTTGTTGCTGTGAAACAATGCTTGGTTATCCATTCAAAAAGAGTGACAAAAGAAACAGTCAAGGGTAAATAGAGCATTAAAACAGCCAAAAACCTTAATAGAGAGACCTCTTCTTTTTGAACATAGGAAATTATTTTAACAAAACAGATTTTCTGTCTTTTAAGTAGATTTACTCAAAGGTAAAGAAAAACTTTTTGTAACCTCTTTATCAAGAGCACACTAAGAGTTTAAGCAAATTATCCCTTTTAAGAGAAAGAGAAAACCAAATTCTAGTTTTTGTACCTGCTTACTTCTGATATTAAAATTTGTTTACTTAATTAAATGTATTTTAATCTTAGCCAACTTGACCATGCATAAAAGTCTTTCTTCAGGGTTTATCTTCAACAAACATTCTATAACTTTTTTTTACATTCACAATTTGTCCTATGCCTTCTTTCTTTTTTTTTTCCTCCTAGTACTTTGTGACAAATTTATCTTTCTTAAGAAAACGAACAAAAAATATTTCCATTATTTATACCTTCTTTACTGAAAACATATCTCTTACTTTCTCTGAATACAAACATTTTTTTCTTAGTTTTTAGTACCTTTAATCACTTATTAGAATTTTTAACCCTTATAAACCTTTAATTTCTAAGTAAAAACTAAGTAAGAAATTATCAACTTTCTTTTACATTAGTATTTTGTGGCTTGGCAAATTTATAAATACCTTTTATGATTTCTAAAAACTTGTTACTTCAAAGTACAATCTTTTAATAAAATACAAGACATGTTTACTAATAGACCTAAATGCCTTTTTGTTTTTCTGTGATAAGAAGCCAAGAGTATATAAATGTATATTTAATAATTAATGTCTGATATTTTATCTTATTTAGAGATGATATAGATATTTAATGAAATTTATCATTTAAATTACCCCATCAAAACTTCGAAGTTTCAAATCACCAAAGAGATTTTGGAAGATATTTTACATACATACACCGTAACACATAATTATTATTAAAAGTTCACCCAATGCTCATCTTTTTCACTTCTATTTAGTTACTTGTTCCCAATAATTATTTAGATTGCCTACAAGAATTCCTGAGACATTAGACAAAATTAGCCATCATTTTAAGTTATTATTATTGTTAACCAGTTTTGTAATAGAGATAACAACAGCTTATTTGACCAACAAATGTAGGATAAAGGCTGCAGGTCTGCATCATATTCAGTGCTGATAACTGAGGACATGCCTATTTTAATCAAACCAACAAAGCTTAAACAAATTTTTTCCCCCAGTAATTTTATTGAGATCATACTGGTTTATAACATTGTGTAATTTCAGGTGTACATTATGATTTATCAATTTCTGAATAGACTTCCTTGTGCTCACAACCAGCAGTCTAATTTTTGCCATCACCATACATATGTGCCCCTTCACTCCTTTCACCCAACCCCCAACCCCCTTCCCCTCTGGTAACCACTAATCTGTTCTCTTTATCTACGTATTTGTTATCTTCCACGTATGAGTGAAATCATACAGTATTTGTCTTTATCTGTCTGGCTTATTTTGCTTAACATCATATCCTCAAGGTCCATCCATGTTGTGGCAAATGGGACGATTTTTTCATTTTTTATGGCTAAGTAGTATTCCGTTGTGTATATATACCACATCTTCTTTATCCATTCATGCATAGAAGGGCACTTGGGTTGCTTCCACCTCTTGGCTATTGTGAATAATGCTTCAATTAACATAAGGGTACATAACTCTCCTTGGATCATTGATTTCATGTTCTTTGGATAAGTACCCAGTACTGGGATAGCTGGATCATATGGTAGACCTATTGTTAATTTTTTGAGGAAACTCCATACTATTTTCCATAGTGGCTGCATCAGTTTGCACCCCCACCGCCGTGTATGAGAGTTCCTTTTTCTCCACGTCCTCTCCAACACTTGTTAATTCTTGTCTTGTTAATTATAGCCATTCTGACGGGTGTAAGGTGATATCTCATGGTAGCTTTGATTTGCATTTCCCTAATAATTAGTGATGTTGAAGATCTTTACACGTTCCTGTTGGCCATCTATATATCTTCTTTTGAAAAATGTCTGTTCAGATCTTCTGCCCGTTATTTTTAATTGGGTTGCGAGTTTTTTTGTTGTTGACACGTATGAGTTCTTTGTAGATTTTGGATATTAACCCCTTATCAGATATACTGTTTGCAAATATTTTGTTCCAATTTTCAGGTTGTCTTTTCAGATTATTGATGGTTTCCTTTGCAATGCAGAAGATTTTTAGTTTGATGTAGTTCCAATTGTCTATTTTTTGTACTGTTTCTATTGTCTGGTCAGATGGTACTTGAAAATATGCTGCTAAGACTGATGTCAAAGAGCACACTGCCTATTTTTTCTTCCAGAATTTTTAGGTTTCAGGTCTTGCATTCAAGTCTTTAATACATTTTGAGTTAATTTTTGTGTACGGTGTAAGATAATGCTCTACTTTCATTCTTTTGCGTGTGGTTCTCCAGTTTTCCCAATACTATTTATTGAAGAGACTTTCCTTTTCCATTGTATATTTTTGGCTCCCTTGTTGAAAATTAGCCATCCACAGTTGAGTGGGTTTATTTCTGTGGTGTGGATTCTCTTCCATTGATCTGTGTGTCTGTTTTTGTGCCAGTACCATGCTGTTGTGATTACTATAGCTTTGTAGTATTTTTTTATATCAGGGAGTGTGATACTTCCAGCTTTGTTCTTTTTTCTCAGTATTCCTTTGGCTATTCAGGGTCTTTTGTTGTTCCCTATAATTTTTGGATTCTTTGTTCTATTTATGTTAAAAATGTCTTCGGAACTTTACTAAAGATTGCATTGAATCTGTAGATGGCTTTATGAAGTATGGACATTTTAGATATGTTAATTCTTCTAATCCAAGAGGATGGAATATCTTTCCATTTCTTTCATCTTTTTCCATTTTTTCAACAATGTTTTATAGTTTTCAATGTACAGGTCTTTCGTGTCTTTGGTGAAGTTTATTCCTAGTTATTTTATTCTTTTTGTTGCAATTGTAAATGGGATTGTATTCTTAATTTCTCTTTCTGCTACTTCGTTGTTAGTAAATAGAAATGCAACTGATTTTTGTATGTTGATTTTGTATCCTGCTACTTTATTGTATTCATTTATTATTTCTAAAAGTTTTTTGGTGGATTCTTGAGAGTTTTCTATATATAAAATCATGTCATCTGCAAATAGTGATAGTTTTACTACTTCCTTTCCAATTTGCATAACTTTTATTTCCTTTTCTTGCCTGTTTGCTCTGGCTAGGACTTTCAATACTGCTTTAAGAGTGATGAAAGTGGACACCCTTGTCTGGTACCTGATCTTGGAGGGGTAGCTTTCAGTTTTTCTCCGTTGAGAATGACGTTAGCTGTGGGTTTGTCATATATGGTCTTTATTACATTGGAGTACTTTCCATCTATACTCATTTTATTCAGGGTTTTTATCATAAATAGACGATATATCCTGTCAAATGGTTTCTCTGCATGTATTGAGATGATCATGTGATTTTTATTCTTCATTTTGTTAATGTGGTATAGCATGTTGATTGATTTGTTGATGTTGAACCATCCCTGCCACCCTGCATCACTGGAATAAATCACACTTGATCATAGTGTATGATCTTTTTAATGTATTGTATTCTATTTGCTAGAATTTTGTTGAGGATTTTTGCATCAATGTTCAACAGTGATATTGGCCTGTAATTTTCTTTGTTCATGTTGTCCTTGTGTGGTTTTGGTATCAGAGTAAAGTTGGCCTCATAGAATAAGTTAGGAACCTTCCCCTTCTCTTCAATCTTTTGGAAGACTATATAAGTCTTCTTTGAATGTTTGGTAGAATTCACCAGGGAAGCCATCTGGTCCTGGACTTTTATTTTTTTGGACATCTTTGATTACAGTTTTGATCTCCTTACTGGTGATTGGTCCATTCAAATTCTCTATTTCTTCTTGATTCAGTTTTGGAAGCTTGTATAATTCTAAGAATTTATCCATTTCTTCTAGATTATCCAATTTGTTGGCATATAGCTTTTCATAATATTCTCTTATAATCCTTTGTATTTCTGAGGAGTCACTTGTAATTTCTCCTCTTTCATTTCTGATTTTATTTATTTGAGCCTTAGCTCCTTTTTTTTTTGGTGAGTCTAGCTAAAGGCTTATCAATTTTGTTTATCTTTTCAAGGACCCGGCTCTTAGTTTCATTGATTTTTTTCTATTGTTTTGTTAGTCCCTATTTCATTTATTTCTGCTCTGATTTTTATTGTTTCCTTCTTTCTACTGATTTTGTGCTTTGTCTGTTCTTCTTTTTCTAGTTCCTGTAGGTGCACTGTTAGACTGTGTATTTGAGATTTTTCTTGTTTGTTGAGGTAGGTCTATATTGCTATAAACTTTTCTCTCAGAACCGCATTTGCTGTGTCCCATTAATTCTGTCATGTCGTATTTTCATTTGACTACAAATTTTTTTTATTTCTCTTTTGATTTCTTCGTTGACCCAATCATTGTTCAGTAGCATTTTGTATAATCTCCGCATATTTGTGGCTTTTCTGATTTTCTTCCGGTAGTTGATTTCTACTTTCATACCATTGTGGTCAGAAAGATGCTTGGTCTTATTTCCATCTTCTTAAATTTATGGAGACTTGTTTTGTGGGCTAATATGTGATTGATCCTGGAGAATGTGCCATATGCACTCAAAAAGAATGTGTATTCTTCGGTGGTTTTTGGATGGAATGTTCTGTGTATATCTACTAAGTCCATCTGGTCTAATGTGTCATTTAAGGCCAATGTTATCTTATTGATCTTCTGTTTGGATGATCTATCCACTGGTGTATGTGGAGTGTTAAAGTCCCCTACTATTATTGTGTTACTGTCTATTTCTCCTTTTATGTCT
>CM053523.1:29882259-29919875 GCA_028646465.1 Rhinoceros unicornis | reverse complement strand
TATTTAAGTGCTCCTATGTTGGGTGCATAGATATTTACAAGTGTTATATCCTCTGATTGGATTGTTCCCTTGATCATTATGTAGTGCCCTTCTTCGTCTCTTGTTACAGTTTTGTTTTAAAGTCTATTTTGTCTGATATAAGTTTTGTTACCCCAACTTTCTTTTCATTTCCATTTGCATGAAGTATCTTTTTCCATCCCTTCAATTTCAGTTTGTGAGTGTCTTTAGGTCTGAAGTGTGTCTCATGTATGCAGCATATATATGGGTCTTGTTTTTTTTTTATCCAATCAGCCACCCTATGTCTTTTGATTGAACTATTTAGTCCATTGTCATTTAAAGTGGCTATTGATAAGTATGTAGTTATTACCATTTTGTTACTTTTTTTCTGGTTGTTTTAGTAGTTCTTCTCTGTTTCTTTCTTCTTCTCTTTCTCTCTTACCTTGCAGTTTGATGGTTTCTTTAGTATCATGTTTGGGTTCCTTTCTCTTAGATTTTGTGTATTTATTATAGGTTTCTGGTTTGTGATTACCATGAGCTTCATATGTTATAACCTACGTATATAGCAGTCTATATTAAGTTGATGATCTCTTAAGTTTGACCTCTTTCTAAAAGCTCAACTCTTTTACTCCCCTCCTCCCACATTTTACGTTTTTGATATCATATTTAACCTCTTTATTATGCATGTGTATCTGTTACCCTGTTATCATGGAAATAGATGATTTTAGTACTTTTGTGTTTTGACCTTCGTATTAGCTTCATAGGTGGTTGATCTGCTACCTTTACTGTATATTTGCCTTTACCAGAAGTTTTAAGGTTTTTTTGTTTGTGTTTGTGATAATTTTCTTATTCTTATTTGTGATCTATTCTTTTCCACTTAAATAAGTCCCTTTAGCATTTCTTGTAAGGCTGGTTTCTTGCTGATAAACTCCTTTAGTTTTTTCTTGTCTGGAAAACTCTTTATCTCTCTTTCCATTATGAATGAGAACCTTGCTGGGTAGAGTATTCTTGGCTGTAAATTTTTCCTTTCAGCACTTCAAATGTGTCATTCCACTCCCTTCTAGCCTGCAGGGTTTCTGCTGAGAAACAGCTGAGAGCCTAGGGGTTTCCTTTGTAACTTGTTGCCTTTCTCTTGAAGCATTTTCACTTTATCTTTAACTCTTGACATTTTAATTATAATGTGTCTTGGTGTGGGACTTTTTAGATTTATCTTGTTTGGTGCTCTCTGTACTTCCTATACCTGGATGTCTGTTTCCTTCCTTAGGTTAGGAAATTTTTCAGCTATTATTTCTTCATATTGATTCTCTGCCCCTTTGTCTCTCTCTTCTTCTTCTGGAACACCTATAATATGGATGTTAGTGTGCTTGATGTTGCCCTAGAGCTCCCTTACACTGTCCTCATTCTTTTTAATTCTTTTTTCTTTTATCTGTTCAGCTTGGGTGATTTCCTCTAGTCTTCTGTTCAGCTCACTGATCCATTCTTCTGTATCATCTACTCTGCTATTGAGTCTGTCTAGTGAATTTTTCATTTCCAGTATTGTATTATTCATTTCTGTTTGGTTCTTTTTTTATATTTTCCAATTCTTTGTTGAAGTTCTCACTGAATTCATCCATTCTTCTCCCAAGATCAGTGAGCATCCTTATGACTATTAGTTTGTACTCTTTATCAGGTAGATTGTTTATCTCTGTTTCATTTAGTTCTTTTTCTGAGGATTTCCTGCTCCCTTATTTGGAACATATTCCTTTGTCTCCTCATTTTGCCTCTTTCTCTGTGCTTGTGTCTTTGTATTAGGTAGGTCAGCTACATCTTTTGAACTTGGAGAGCTGTCCTTACGTTAGAGATGCCTTATGAGCCTCAGCAGTGTGCTTTCCTCTCATCACCAGTTCCAAATGTTCCAAGAGTGTCTTTTGTGTGAGCTGCATGTGTCCTTCTGTCATGACATGTTGCTCTTGCTGCAGGTGCACTTGGAGACTAACCTGTCCCCCTAGCTGGCCGATTGTAGTGCTCAGCATTGTGCAGCTGCCCTTTGGTCACTTTATCAGAAGTGGGGATCCCTGGCATAGTTGGCTTCAAGGTTGAATATCACATTCCTGTTGAAGTTTTTCTGTAAGTGAGTAGGCTCCCAGTGTGGCTGGTTGCTAGGCTTAGGGGCTTAAAATTGCAGTAGGCCTCCGGCCTGCAAAGCTGTTGTCAGCTCTTTGAGGAGTGCAGGTGGGTGGGGCAGGCCCCTGGCATGGCAGCACACAATTGTTTCAGGTGTTGGAAGGTGGAGCTGATCCCCTATGTGGCTGTTTGAGAAGCACGAGTCTGCTGCAGCTGACAAACTCCACACCTGATGCAGGGCCACACGCCTCATCAACACAGTCCTGCCCCATTGCATGCCCCAACACACTGAAGTTAACCCACTTGCCCTGCTGCAGAGGCCCCATGCACTCCACCAACGCAGTCCACCCCTCACACATGCTCTGCCCCACAGAAGCAGACCTACTCATCCTGCTGCAGAGGTCCGACATACCCCACCTATGAGGGCCCACAAGTTGCCTGAGGGCTTGCCGTTGGATGGGGCTGACCTGGATTAATTTGGTGCTCTAGTGGGTGGGGCAGATCCCTGCACTAACAAGTCAGGGGAAGAACTCCAATGGTGTCTGCTAGTGTTTGTGTCACCACACCTGTACTAGGTCACAATAATGGCTGCCACCAATGTCTCAGTCCCTGGGAGGTGGTCCCAGCCTGGTGAGGTCTCACCTCTCGCCAAGATCTTCCCAGAGCCTATCAAGTAAGTCCTTTTTTACCAAAGGACTGTGCATCTTTCTTTCTGGTAATTTTAGGTTGCTTTCTGAAATGGGTAAATTTGTGTGTGGGCCATTTAAGTGCAGGCTTTTTTTCCCCTTATGTCCAATATCTTTTCTGGAGGTATTCCCTGTTGTTGTTAATAGCCAGCAAAGCCAGATATTATGACACTCATCTCAGCTGTGCTGAGTCCAAAAGCTGCTTATTGTGGCAAAGCTCTCCCACTCAGATCCCCCACTCCTCTAGGAAAAGCTTCGTACCTTAAGATTGCTCCCAGCCGAAGTGCTGAGGCTAAAATGTGGCTTTTTCCTCTCCAGAAAGGAATTTCTCCCTCTTCCACTTCAATCACCACTGTCCCTTGTGGTGGGGGTTCTTTTTATCCAGTTTTCAGTTCTCTCTCAAGGGTAATTTTTCCAAGAGTAGTTGCAAATTTGTTGTGTCTCTGGGAGGAGGTGAGATCAGAGTCCTCTTATGCCACCATCTTCCCAGCAATCCCACTAAATTATGTGATTCTTAAACAATTATTTGAGTTATCTGAATTATTTCAGATTGTATGCATAAAGTATGACTTTATTAATACTATCATACTGTTTAAAATTTACATAATTGAAAAATCACATAAAATATATCAGGTTTGTACTTACCACAAACAAACAATGATTTTGAAAGACTAAATGTTTTATTACAAATCAAGAACTTCACACACAGCCTGGCACATATCAAGCAGTACATAGATGTTAATAATTGGTGTTATTGTTATTTTTCTGGAGCCCAAACCACAAATCCCATAATAAATGACATCACAGGGATACAACCAAGAAGATCCAAAATATGGGAAGTTCTATTAAACAAATAACTCCATTTCTTCAGCAAATAATTTGCAAGGAAAAATAGACAACAGAGAAACTATACATTAAAAAAGAAGAATATAGCAACCAAATGCTAGGCTTTGCTTAGATTCATATTCAAACAAAACAACTGTTAAAAACATTCTTGTCAAACAATAAGAAAAACTGAACAGTGTATTAAGGAATAATTTATCTAATTTTAGGTGTGGTAATGACATTATTGTTATGTTGCTAAAAAGTCATTATATCTTAATAATATTTATATTTCATAATAATATTTATATTTATAATTATATGATGTATGAGATTATCTTCAAAATAAGCCACTGTGCATGTAAGATTAAGTAGATGGGTTTGCAAAATTTCCCATGAATTAATAACTGTTAAAGCTGGACTGTTGATACACGGCACTGCTTTCCCTACTACTGTATGTAGTTGAAATTTTCCATAATACAAAGTTTAAAGAAAAAAAGTATTCCAGAAAAGCCAAAAAAAGTAGGCAGAGAAGCATTCTACTTGAAGCTATATTGGTTTTTAAAGTTTTCCTCATTTTTATCACACTTAGAAAACCCTGAGTACCCAAATGCTACTGCAGACTATAGGAATCTCTCAGAAATGTAACCTTAAAGAATATGTATGCAACAGGTATAATACAAAAGGAAAGAAAAGTAATTCTCCCTTTATTATTGGTTGGACTAAGTCCCAAACCTTGTTAATATATCCAATAATTCAATCAACACTGAAAAAATGGTCATTGAGTACCAATGTTGTGATACATACCATACTACATTCTGAGTGCATTAAAATAATGTGAAAACAGATACATTCATTGTCT
Organism: Rhinoceros unicornis; assembly: GCA_028646465.1. Lineage (NCBI taxonomy): Eukaryota > Metazoa > Chordata > Mammalia > Perissodactyla > Rhinocerotidae > Rhinoceros > Rhinoceros unicornis. The sequence goes on along the minus strand of CM053523.1, from coordinate 29,915,405 downwards.
TCAAAGAATTTACACCCCAGTGGAAGGAAATATACACATATGAAATAATTCCACACACATACCAACTCTGAAGAATTTATAAATCTGAAGGATTTATAAATGAAAAAAACAAGGTAACATGAGAGAGTATTGCAACAAAACCAGGTATAATTTGGTAGAGTTTAGAGGAGACTTGAAGAAATGCATCTTTAGATGAAATAAGATGCTGTATGGCACGTGAAGGAGAAGGTTAAGGAGGGCAGAGCAAATGTTTGAGAAAATTTTGCAATGTGAAAGAGAAGATGAGAAAAAAATGAAAATTTTCAGACTTAGCAGAGAAAGTTCATGTAAGAGCGAACAAGTTATTTAGTCTTTCTAATTAGAATTCCTAGAAGTAAAAAGACATTGCATCCATAAAAGTAACAATAGGAGGGTAAAGAAATTGGAAAATTTAATAGAAATGCTGGAAAATTAAAACAAGAAAATCTCCCTGAAAATAAAAAAGAAGACAAAGAAATGTAATATATGATAGAAAAGATAAGACATAGAGAATAGATCCAGGAAGTCAAAATCAAGTAACAGAGCTAGAGAGAGAAACAGAGAAAATGAAGGGGGAAAATTATCAAAACAAATAATAAGTGAAAATTTTCCAGATATAAAGGACCTAGTTCTTTACATAGAATGGGACTGTTAGATAAAATTAGCAAAATTAGTGAAAAAAGACACATCCCTAAACATCACTTTAAAAATTTCAGAACCTCAAGGGTTAAAGGAAGATTGTAAAATATCCTATTGGGAAACAAAATAAAACAAACTGACAACAGAAAAAGTGTCAGACTGCCAGGTATTTCTATCATTAAGAGAGTGAGAAAGACCAGGAAATTCTAAAGGAAAATTATTTTCTATTAATAAATGTATACCTTTTCAAAATCACGATCAAGCATCAAGAAATAATAAAAAAAAATACTGTTAAACATGAAAGGATATAAAATTTACCTACAACATAGTTTTATTGGAAGTTGATTAAGAACATGACTTAATAAAGTGAGGGTGTTATACAGGAAATAGGAAGCCAAGGAATCCAGTAAATAGTGGATTCAACCCAGGACGCCACTGAAAAAAGATCCTACTACAGTAGCTTGATGGCAAGCCTTAAATGCTTGACTACATAAGTGATATTTATAAAGTGATAAACAACCTTTTTCCAACTTTTAGAATTAAGCTATGAGCAAAGCTCACAAACAGCCATTATTATAGTAGTATATCAATACTTTCAGTTTTGACAATATGAAAAGAAAAGTGCAGATAACTCAGTTTCACAAGTGGAAGGGTAAAGGAGAGAGGAAAGAAAAGGTAGTGAAACCAATACCTTTATCTTTCAAGAAGGAGGATAGGAGACACTGCTATACTTAATGGAAGAAGACACAAAAATAAATATTTTTAAATTACAAATAGGAGCTGAAAGAATTATTATGTAAGATGAGTCATGAATTAAAGCAGGATTTTATAAGTCAGGCTGTTATGCAGTCACAAAAAAATCCTTAGCCTAACACCCAGAGAGTTCTGAAGCTGAAAGAGCCCTTCAGAATTGGCCCAAGTTAGGGTGGGGCTCAGGACCTTTATAGTGCCACATCGAGCAGTGATTGGAAGTGAGTTGCCCTGGGAACTGGGGTGAAATTGAGTGAGACAGCTCTCCTCACCTAAGGTAACTCCAGAGGAGGGCTAAACAGCTGCGAATTGTCAGCCAGTAACATTCTCTGTGACTGAGGGAATAAATCCTTCAGTCCCAAAGGGAGGAAACTAGGTGGATCAGTACAACATCCCCTACAGAAGCGCTGTTCTAGTCACTAGGAATATATATTTCTTCAGGTAGAAGAAAACAAACGAATAACTGTTTTAAAAAAATGATCATCTCTTAACTTCCATTAACTCAACTGACTCATCCTTTTAAATTATGAACTCTCTTCCCTCAGTTAAACATTCCATAATAGTCAGGAAGGCCAAGGTTATGCTGCAGTGAGATCTTAACCTGCAGTAAAAATTAAATCTCAGTAGCTTAGCCCAATAAATGGGACTCAATTCCCCAGTCATTCAAGGGACTCAGGTTATGGAGTCTCCAACATCTTGTACATCACCACCTCAACAATGGCTTCCAGGCTTGCAGTAGCAGAGGAAGAAAAGCAGACTGAGCTTACACTCACTTTTAAGTTCCATTGGCTGTTACTAGTCACATGACTCCAACCTAACAGCAGAGGATGCTGGGAAATGTACAGAAGTTTATGGAATATTGGTGAGCTGATATGATTGAAGGTAAGACCACACACTCACAATTAGTAGGTTGTTCTCTAGTACATCTACATCCTTTTCTCCAAGCTATATGGCTACTAAGACTCAGTTCTTTTTGCTAGCAAACTTGTTTATAAAAGATGTACTTGTAATTTTAAATAAATTATTAATTAAAGATCACATTACCCAATGAAATCTGGGTGCAAAAAAACAGTTGTTTCTATGAAACCGTCACTGGAAGGAAGGGAAGAAGACTCTGATCCTCTCATTAAGAATAAATCTTCCAGCATGGGGCCAGTGTGACAATGTTAACTGTAAGAATGTCTCAGAATATAGTCTACCTCTCACCACTATAATAGGGCTTAAGTCTCAACTAGAAAAAAATCAGATCTCAATGTTTCCTTAAACTCTGAGTCTGGTTCAACCTCCAGGCCTGCCTGTTGTCTTTGCAGGGTCAAAAGCACAGAGCTACATATGGAGACCGAGGGCTCCCTGGACACCCAGCACAAGTCCTCCTCATTTCCCCAAGGGTGTCACTCCTTCTTGATTCTCATGGTGAATGACAATGCCCACCCTAAGAAAAATGGCAAAACCAGCACAGAATCTTGGACCACTCAGCATATTTTTCTGGGCAAATTCAGACTATGACCTTGGGGAGCAGAATCTCAAGTATCACTGTCTGTCACCACAGTCCACAGTGTCCTTGTCTGATGACCTTCAGTACAGCCTGGAGTGCAGGAGATGAAGGTCCCAGGGAAGCCTGGCTCTCCATTCCGACCGCATCCAGAAGAGGGAAGGCTCTGCCATTGGCTTCTCAGGCCCAATGGGTGGGTGAGGGAGCAGGGAGGAGGGGATGCCTGCTCCTCAGGGGCATGGCCCTCCATAACTTCAGAGATAAGCTCTCAGCCACCTGTCTTAATGACAAAACCCAGAGACTGAGATGGTGACCAGCTTTCAGGACTGGGCCTGTGTCTAAGGAGCCACAGTATATAGTGACCTCCTCAACACCTGGAAAGAGAATGTCATTAGGAATCAACAGGTCATTATGTTCACAGATAAGGGGAGCTCTGTCCTCTGAGAACTCCAGCTCAGCAGTGCCATCAGGTGACTGTATGGGAGACAAGTGATGGGATGAGTCTAAGCTGGCACGCCACAAGGAGGGACCGTAGAACCAGAGGGAGTTCTGCCATTTGTCTTCTGGGGTCCACAAGAAACAAACTGCCCCTGACACCCCTCCTGTGGTGTCACCACTCTGTGAAGGGGATCTGGAGGCGAGGATGCTCCATGTGGCAGATGTAGACATCTCCACTCTAGGAAGTCATTTCCAGCAACACAAGGATCTGGAAAATCCAGTCCCTATTCCTAGCAAGTGTGATGGGCACAATGCTGGCTGTCTGCATCCCGTGTACAGGATGATGTTTTTGAGAGGTGTGCCTGTTACCCAGGCTGGAGTCATCAGAGTCTTTCCTAAAATGGTTAAAACTCTGGTAGACCCTCCAGAAACACACAACACACACAAATACAGAAACAGAAATGAGATAAAGTGTGAAGTGATAAGAAAGAGTGAGGCAGAAAACAGAGAGACATGCAAAAAGAAACACAGAGAGATTAAGAGAAGCAGATAAATAGTAACAAAGGTTGAGACAGAGAAAAATGAGAGAGAAAGAAAGAGAGAGGGGCAGCAATGCTGTGAAAGATACCCAACAAGGGAGACAGAAACAAAGATGCAGAGAGACACAATGAAAGAAATATACAGGGACAAAGAGAGACACAGAGAGAGAAAGGTGCACAGAGATACAACAGAAAGAGAAGAAAGAGATGAAGATCTCATTGAATATCTGGATCTAGTCACTTCTGAAATCAATTTGAACACAGGCTTCCTTGTAACATGAACAAAATAAATTTGTGTTGGATTTCTATCATTTAAAACCAAAAATAGTACTTTTATTGCTGGTTATACTTTCTCAAAAATAAAAATTGACCTGGATCAATGTGACTTTCCAGTATACATTTGGAACATCAGTGACCATGGTTCACTATATCGGTCCACAAACAATCTCAGCATGCTTACTTACACAATACTTACCAAACTGGAAGAAATCCCAGCACATCCGAAGGCCACTGCACTAACATCAATACTAAAGAACCATGAAGAATGTGGCAATTGAATTGATTCTCTATCTCCTCTGCCCACCCTTACATGGCACCCCAAGATGCTTCTAGTCTACTTTCAAGGAACACCCTTCCTTCTGGTCCCAGGTTGGCTGGGTCACCTCAAAATATGTTCCTTCATTCTAGAGTGGTTTCCTACCTCTGCTCATTTAAGAAAGTTCAGAATACAGTAACTCATACTCATGTGTAATTATGATAAAATCTCTATAGTCAGGTAAATGGTTTCAGTGTGCTTCTCTTCAACAGTCTGTAGGGGGAGATGGAAACAGAAGAACCCCTTGGGGTCTGAGGAGATTCAGCTGGCAGCACACAGGCAGTGCAGGAAGCAGCGTCGCAATAAGATCCTCGGGGTGGAGGTCACGGAAGTGACCTGGTGACTTTGTCAGCATCACTGTAGGACTCTAATCTCAGAGGGGGACTGGCTGACAGGCAGCTGGGAATGCTGAGCAAGGATAAGCAGGTATTACAGAAGAATGAAGACTAATCCCAGTCAAAGTATCCTCAGGCATCAGTGCAGGAGCCCTATAGAAGAGAAAGAGTGATCAGCACAGAGCACCCTGAGGGACACAGCCCCTCCCCTCCCCTCAAGGCCCCTGCAGCATCAGACAGAGAAAGCTGAGGTCCAGGGCATATGGTCATCACCTCCCCCAATATCTGTGTAAAGATGAAATCAGCTACAGAGGACACGACACTTCAGCTCCACACAGATGTGTGGGAGGCGGAGGAGCAGCTGTTATCTCTCTAGGGAATATGAAGATCTCACTGTTTTTAGTAAATTAGATGATAACTCACCTTCCTTCCATCACTAGTAGCCTCTTCCAGTCACTTATAAATGCACACAGGTAGTAATCTCCAACATGTGGCACAAAGTGGGCCTCATCCTGGTGTCTTACACCCAAGATGTGGCTCTGGCTCCAAGTTTCACAGAAAAATGCCACCAAAGTTATGGCCTGATTCTGGGGAATAACCTCGGGAACTTCCTATAGAAACTGGGCAAACTTCTCCCCTAACCTTGATCCCGTAGCCAGGAATAGGCCATGAACCGAGACCATTGTGCCCAGGTACACTCACCTCAGCCCTTCCCTGTTTTATCTGTCCCCATACCCCCACTGAATCCAAGCAGAAGTAGTACCTGCTGGCGGAGGCCCACGAGGTCCTACAAAAGGAAGTTATACAGAGAAAGGTCTCATTATACAAACAGCCAGTCCCTCACTCACCTCAAAGGGAAATGAGATATGCAACTTCACTGGAAATTTATCTCTTCCCTACCCATGGACCACATGACCTTAACCACCCTAAGCTAATATCCCCCAAAATGAATGAAACTCTCACTAGAAGGAAGCAAACACCATGCTCTGACCCTCTTAAAGGAGGAAGCTTTAAGAAAAGAGCCAGTGAGACATGATGAACTGGAAGGAAGTCCTAGAATAAACTCCACCTGTTACCAGACTCCAAATCAGATTCCAATGTCTCCTCCTAGGTTGTCCCATCTCCTCCCACCACCAGCCCAGCCTCCTTCCTTTCAGGGTCATGAGAAAAGAGCTACAGCCTCAGACAGAGGCCCCCCTGGTCTCAGTTACAGCTCATCTTCCCCATTTCCCCACAGTGCCTTACCCTTCTGGCTCCTGTGACGGATGATGAGGCCCAGCCCGAGGAAGATCAGCCCCAGCACGAAGCCCCCGATGCCACTCAGCATCTTGCTCTGGGCAGATTCAGACTGTGTCCCTGGGGAGCAGAACCTGACTGTCAGCGTTTGTCCCCCCACCCCACAGGGTCCCTTTGGGAAGCCTGAAGTCCACTCTGAGGTACAGGAGTTGGAGGTGCCAGGGGAACCTAGTTCTCCAATATGACCACTCCTGGGGGAGGGACCAGCCACTAGATCCATGGACATAGTGGGTGGGTGAGACAAAGCAGGGAAGCAGATCCCTGCTCCTCAGGATACATCTTTAACCCTAGACCATATGACCCCAGTCACCAGTCACAACAGTCAACCCTTCAGAGCTATCAGGGCTGGGTTCCGTGGGCATGATGTGTTAAATGACATTCTAGTATCTGGAAAGGCAATGAGATCAGGTTTCTTCTGATGCCCTTCCTATGGGGCAAGAGGCACTCTAGTCTTCTGTGATTTCCAGCCTCAGAGGTGATGTGGTGGATAAGGGATGAGATGGGATAGGCCAGAGGAAGTTCTGCCTGCCCTCTGTCTTGTGGGTCCCGTGGTGAAAGGAAACAAACTGCCCCTTACGCCACTCCACTGTGATGGGGCTCTGGAGGCTGGGGTGTTCCACATGGCAGGTGTAGACATCTCCTCGCTGGGGAGTCATTTCCAGCATCACAAGGATCTGGAAGGTCCAGTCTCCGTTCCTAATAAGCGGGGTGGACACAATGCCAGCTGTCTCCTCCTGGTCATTCCGGAACCACCGAACTTTGATCTGGCCAGGATAGAAATCTGTCACCGAACAGACCAGCAGGTTGTGGTGGTTTAGAGCCTCCGTTCTGGATGGAGAGACGGTCACTGTAGGCTCCACTGAGGGAGGAAAAGACAGTGAGATGCGAGACCACACAACAAGTCTCCCCATGGGGAAGAGTCCTTCCTTGTTACCAGAGTGGAAAGATCTCTGGTCTTGGATTAGAATTTCAGTTTGGCCACTTTATTAGCTTGAATAGACATATCAGTCAGTTTACTTTTCAGTCTCAAGAGATAATGGTAATCATTCTACGGGAGTTATTCTGTTGGTACTAATTGATAAAAATGAAGCACTTTAAAAATATAAATAGCTATATTATACAGGCTATTATTCATAAATTTTAAAAATAAAAATAATAAACCTGGACTTCTTTTCCCCCATACCTACTGAAATTGATCATCAGGATTAGCTCTAGTGACTCATGCTAGGACACTGACACTGTTTTCTGTTAGCCCCAGTGCTCCCGCAGTAGAGAAAATACAGCTGTCAGTTACATGGACTTATAAAATCTGTTCATCTTAAACAGATTGAGAGTAAAAACAGAGGGCATATATTCAAGAGCAAAATAGTAGAATAATTTTTATGAAAAAGAACTAAAATAGCAAAAATATAAGTACTTGGTGGCATTTGGAAGTAGGTCAGGAGGCAAGAGAGTGTCAAGTCAGCTAAAAGTTATGTGAACATGCATAGATAACACTGCAGTCAGACTAGGGATTAATCAGTGAGTTTTCAATCCCCTGAAAGTATCATTTTGTCCCACCAACATTGAAAATAGGCAAGAACAGACTCATATTGCTTCTTCTGATCATAACAGGCTAGAATGAGGCTTTGCTTCCATTAGACTCTACGTGCATGTAGTAAAGAACATAACGACTGTTGTGTATTTTGGGGAAGGCTTCAGGACCTGGTGAGTAACTGAGGCTGATTACTTAAAGCATTTATTATGTACCAATATTAGCATACTAAAGTGGTGATGCTAATCCCTAACACACAAGGTGGTTGTGAAATTAAATGGCAAAATATAGATGGTGTTTGTAAGGTAATTGTCTAGAAATAGGTGCTCATTAAATGGGTACGATTAACTTTCAAAATGTCTACACCTGAAGTGGATGGTGATGCTGGGGAGAGGGGTGCAGGGAGAGGGAGGATAGTCAGGGTTTAGGCCAAAAGAAACGTGAAACAATTTTTATTCAGTAATTTAACAGCATTAATTTACTCCAAAACTTCAGCTCTTTCTATTGCGCCATTTGTTGAGTTTTTCTAAGAAATGAAAATTCTGCCTTACAACACCATTCAGTGTTTTTATTTTTAGCAAACACTTTTTTCCTCAGACTTTGCATTCACAAGTTCTAAATTATTAATATCCAAATCAATAAGAGCTTACTTTAAAGCATTGAGCAAAATAGTAAAGAATAATCAATAAAGTCAGTTTTTAAGGCTCTACTAACCCTTCTGTTTTCTTTTGAGCCAAAGTGGATGAGCAGCTGAGTACATGTGTTCATTAATTTCACAAAGGTTTATTGAGCTCACACTGAGCCAGTCAATGTGTCAGGTACTAGACATACAAGGATAATTAAGCCAGTCCCTTGCCTCAAAGAGGCCCAGGACTAGTGACAGCCATTTAAGAAAATATGGTTAAGATGAATAATAATTTGAAACCAATAAGGCAAAATACAATATGTGACGATTCTAATGTATTACCACGTGTGCAAGGTCCCCTGGCGAAGCTGTGGAGCAGCCCTATCTCCACCAGGCCGAGCCCCTTAAGCTTCGCAGCCACAGGAGCTCTGAACTAGGGCCTTGCTGGGGCAGCTCACAGCAGGAGCCCGCGCGGGGACCAGGGAGGGCACTCTGGGCACAGAGGACTGCTTAGGCAAAGGTGAGGAACGGGGACGTAAATACACCTCAGGCACAAGGTGCGGATGTGCAGAATTAGTGGAAAGAAGAGCAGAGGGAGCGGGGCCCCACTGGGCAGGTCAGGCCCGTCTCTGCGGGGAACGTTCCAGGGCTGCGGACATCCGTCCCCCCTCGGTCCCGCCCCTCCGCCGCGGGACGCGCCCCTTTCTCCTCGTCCCCTCCGTGGGCCCCGGGATCCACCCCCCCAGAGGACGCCTCTCCCCCGACTCCTCCCCGCGCGGAGACTCGGCCGGGCCGGGGGTGGGCCCCGCGGAGGGCGGCGGCCGGCGCTCACCTCGGCGCTGCAAGGACGTGAGGACCTCCAGCTCGTAGTTGTGTCTGCACACCCTGTCCACCTCGGCCCGCGTCTCCTCCAGGATGTCCTTCTGCCCGTTCCAGTACTCGGCGTCCGGCCGCCCCAGCTCGGTCACCGCCCGGTACTCCCCCACGTCGCTGTCGAAGCGCACGTGCTCCTCTCGGTTATAGATGAATCTGGTCACGAGCCGCACCCGCTCCGTCCCGTTGGTGAAGTAGCACTGGCCCTTAAACTGGTACACGAAATCCTCTGCGGGGAATCACCGCGGTCAGTCAGGCCTCAGCCCCACAGCCCAACGCAGCAGCCGCTGTGCCGGGCCGGGGTTCTGGGTCGCGGTCGGTTGGGCGGGATAAACCTAACACCCGGCTGCGACCTCGGGTTCTCGCCCAACCCGGCCCTGCGCCTCTGCCTCTGAACCCTGCATCCTCCCCCAGCTTTTCTCCAGGCCTCCCCGCCCCGCTCTGAGGGCTTCCAGAGTTGCCTTCATATGAGGAAAGGAGAGCCATGGCTCTAAGGACAAGTCCTGCGACCTGTGATCCCTACCTGAGCCTGAGAACTGAGTAAAGAGGGCAGATGGGGCGATTTTACACTGATCCCTGTACTTAGAGGAATCGGGACTTTCTCACATGAAATTTTCCATAGAACTCCTGGGAGCCTCAGAGACAGATAAGTATACACATAAGCACAAGAGTTCAAGGGAATGAGGGGAAAGGTCGAGAATTAAGCTTGTCCTGGTCCTGACAAGCATATTTTCTTGGGCCCTGGACAAATGCCTTCCTTCCCATGCCTGGGTTGACTCTGAGTTTTCTGCCACCCCTACCCCACCGCAGCGCAGTGTGAGGCTGTCTCACTCCTATGTGGTTAGAAGGGATTGACACCTCCTGTGTTCTAGAAAGGAACATTTTCTTCATGGCTTTCAAATTAGGTAAATTAGTTTCCAATTAAACTATGCCAATTACCAGCTTGGGCAGGTTACTTAACAGAGTATCTATATCATAAGTATAATTGTGTAAAAGTCATAATTCCTGTACATGGGGGTGTTAAAAGACTGAGAAAGAATTTATATAAAGATACTAATCCTGTGTCTGAAATGAATGGTTTCTCAATATGTATTATTTCCCTTTACATTCTCCTATCTCCTAAATTTAGCCCACTGTCAGCTCAAGTCTCTGAATCCCACTCAAGTTACTATTTGACCACAAATCAGTGATACTTGAAAACTCCCTCTCTGTGGTCACCCAGTCAGCTTCACTCAAACACCAAGAGTTTGCCTCCATGAGCCCTCCACTCAGAGTCAGGAATGTAGAATCCTTTTATTCAAATATGGGACTACAGAGACCATTGCTGCCCTACATTTCCCCAAGCCAGAATCACAGAGTATTTAGCCCAGGCAAGGTCTTGGGAGACCCTGAAATGACAAATCCTGCTATGTCTTCTTTGGAGAAATTCGTATCTTCAAAAATAACGCCATGCTCATTTTGCCCTGGCACTGGTAGTAGATGTTCACTTAGTCTCCTCCCCCCACTTAGAACATCCCCAGGCTTGAGCCCATGGGATGGGGATTGTCCTCACCCTGTCATTAGAAGGTAGAAATGAGACTCTATTCTGAGATCATAGAATCCCCCACACCCCAGCCCAAGGGTCCCTCAGAGCCTGTTCCCCAGAGTGGTGGATCTGGGGAGAAGCTGCCCTGCTCTTACCTGGAAAGTGTCTGCCCTTGGCCACTGGGGTGCTCAGCACCAGCAGTATCACCATCACAGCTGCTGTCCAAAGGCCTCTGGGGATCCACAGAGCCATCTCCCCAGACTTAATTGAGAACAAAGGAAGAAGTGACACAGCTTGCACCTGGTGGCTCTAATGTACCCACTTCAGAGAATAAAAACCTGTGAAAGATTCCATGAACAATAGGATTGGAGAGTCCCTAGGAAACAAACCAATCAGCACTGGAGCTGAAGTACCTCATCTGTCTCTGGGCAGATATTTTTTATGAAGGTTCTCAGTCCAATGCCTGGCACTGTGTCTTCATCAAATTGCACTGGATGAACATTTGAGGTGAATATTTTCTCTCAGTTGTAGAAGATCTGACAATCGAATGCCTTAGGGGTTTAAAGAACAAAAAAAACAAAAAAATTTAAGAGTCGACATCTTTGTGATATTTATTTAAAACCTGTCGTACTTGGGATTTTTTTTGTAGGCGAAAGTAAATGGGGATCCTATTTCAGGGGAGAGAAAATTATTCTCACAGAGCTGTTCACTTCTATTATCTTAGACATTCTGAGGAGTCTTAAGTTGCAGTGGGAGGAGCAGAGTTCTTAGAAGAGAACGGTTTTGAGCTACAGTTCTACCACTAAGGTGCTTTACTAGAGTCAATGAATGACTGAACCTCTGTTTCCCTCAGGCTTCTCTTTCTAAAATGTGGATCATGTTTTGTGCATTTCACATCTATATCTTCATATATATACAAACTTAAGAGTATTATGACTTCCTTAATATTGCAAAATGTTCGTCAGCTGCCATGTGTAACTGTTGGGAATATCAGGTTAATACGTGAAGCAAGAACACAAGAAAAAAAAATCCACACCCAGCCCTAGTGGCAAGTGAGTCTTCATTATGCAAGAATCTATTGCATTTGTGCTCTCTGAAGGAAAAACTATTTGAAAAGCTAAGTTGACTTTTCTCTTGTAAGCTCTTCAGCTGCTTAAATTCCCCCCTGAACCATGAAACAGTTTCATCAGATGTCATCAAAGGCACAATCCACAAACATTCACAGCATTTGGACACAGTCACCTTTAGTTTCAAGGACAGAGAGCAAAGGATGTGGAGATGCATTTCCTGGGGCCTGAATAGTGTTAATGAGGGAGCAGATGTTTAGAGTTACAGATTCTACTGTGCCAGCTCTAAGCATCAAACCCCCAATAGCAGAAGTATCGATGTGATTTTTTTTAATAAGTGTATTAATTATCAGACTTCTCTTGCCCGTGACTAGGGGCAATACTAAATGGTTATAAGGCAATTTGAACAGTGCCTGGCAAACATTAATAAACAAGACAATAAGTATCTCCCTCTCTCTCCTCTCCCTCCCTCTCTCTTTCTCTCTCTCCGCCCCTGTATTTTGTGTTCTTTTAAAATAGAGAAGAGGATCTAAAAGCAGAATATAAGGAGTTTTCCAGGTAAAAAGAAATAGGGAAGAGGCAACAGCAAGAAGTTTCCATCAGTGGCACATTGAGGCAGTTAGTTATTCCAATATTCTGTATGAGGTGCATAGTTCCAGAGCACCTGAGACTGGAAAATTTGTCACTGGGCTTCTACCAGCAGTGGTGTATCAGGATCAGGGTAACTCCAGAATAAGGAGGTTTCCACGGTAGGATGGAAGCATAAAGGAGGAACGTTAACCTCAGACCTAGAATGGGGTTGGGGACAAGGAAGAATGGTCAGTGAGGGACCTGGAAGGTGCTTCAGTTCCCTCAGTCTCACCTCAGGGTCCCTCAGAATAAGTAGAGGCCTCTGGCCCATCACCTCCCTCCTGTCCTAAGGGGGGAATTCCTTCAGTTCTGTTCCCGGGCTGTACAATGGAGGCTGTCAGACCTGGGGATTTCCCAGCCTCACAGGCCTCTTCACACAGACTTTTCAACTAGCAACAAAAGTGTCACCTTAGAATCCTTTTTCTCATTGGCTGAAAATTTATCTGAAGGGCTCTGGTTAGGATTTCTGCCAGCTGCTTCCCCGGACCCAGTCAGCATCCGCTACATTTTCTAGAGTTCTCTGCACTGCCCATATCCCTGCTGCATTACTCAGGGCAGCCACTGCTGGGCTGGCCCGAGAGGAAGGCAACAGGGACAAATATCCTGATTCCACGTGGCTCACCTGAATCACCTGGCCCAGCCTCTGTGGATGGGGGCAGTGTGTGCCCAAGTGGGTAGACAATGGTATAAAAAACAGTCATTGATAGGGGTCTGGGTTAAGTAGGGAGACTCTCCACAGGGGCCATCCTCTCTTCCCTCAGGGTGGAAGATAAAAGTTGTGGACTTCTTCCTTGTGGAAATTCAGGGAGAAAGCATCTTCCCTGGTCAGCATCCTTTAGGATCTGTGCTTGGCCAGTGGGATTAACTCTGAACATAATAATCATCTTGTCACCAGAAGGGCCATCCAGGAACTTATTCTGCATTCGTTTCAGGAAACAAGAAGCATTGTATATACTGAGGGGTTCTTTGGCTTCCTTAATGACAGTAGTGATAAAATTAGAAATGCCCCCAAAATATTATTTCCCTTTAATAAAAATTTATCAAGCAATTATCCATAAATTTTTCTAATTCTTTGTGAAGTTACTCACATATATCCCCTATATCAACCCTTAGGTAATCAATTATATGAATTTTCCATGACACATATAAAGTAGGTCCTTTCTCTTTGCACAAAGTTATCTCTTTAAAATCACATTTTAGAGAATCTGAAGAAAGAGTCAAACTAGTAGCAGAGTGACCATGGATAAGTCAGTTCAGCTCTGAAAGACTTAGCTTTGCCTCATCTATAGAAAGAATATACACCTTACAGGACCACTGTCATGAACGCAGGTATAATTTGTAAAAGTCCTCTGCAATCTATGGTGAGCTACATGTTCATTAGTTTTTAATATAATAGTGAGTTCGCTTTCTTTTTAATGTCATTAACAAAGACAGAAAAGTCTTCTTGTTATTTCTCATCTCTAAACAGATGATGGAATCATTATAATTTCAAATCCCTACCTCTTATCTCATCATTATGGAGAGAAAGAGGGGAGAGCACACTGGATGTATTTGATCATGAATCCACTGCATTTTCCCTCTCTGAAGTGACATGACTACCCCTGCACAGAGCTGTCATTTTAACTATAATTTCAGATCTCAGAATGTGGTCCTCCTCCCATTGAGTTCACAAATGTGGAAATTTGAGCGCAAAACACAGAGTCTTAATACCAAGTGATGAAAGAAGAAGAAAGTGAATGCAGCTTTGTGAGCTACATGGACTATTCTGGCAGAGAGTCCAGGATCATATTTCACCGATCTTGATTCAATTTAGAGTAAGAGGGACTGACTACTCCTCATTGTAGCTTCTGACAAATGTCTGAAAGCTGTCCTGTGCTACATGCCCAAGTGTCCTGCATTCCTTGCCCTCATGATTAGAGGGCCCCCTGTGTTGAGTTCTGACACACCAATGTGGTTTTGTTTTCAGTAGTTTGGTCGCCCTTCCCCAAAATCCAACAGATCTCAGACAGTGGGTATTTAACAGTATTTTTACACACCTACAGAATCAAGGTCCTGCGTTTCAAAGATGAAAATACATGGATCCTGCCTTTTAGGAGATCACACATTGGAAGGGAGACATATATGAGGAAAAAATTAAGGAAACAAAAGTTTGCAACAGCCGCTGAGGGGAATGTCAAATATTGCTGAATAAAGACATGACTGAATAGTGTTGAAGCTTCAGGGGACACTTAAAACTCTAAATTGATAGCGGTGCCCATTGGTTCAGTTATTTTCTTTTCTCTTGGAATGGGTTGGCAACATAGGACAAGAAGATGGTTATTATTTGTGTATTAATTCATGAATAATAATTTTGCAAGATGAGGAGGATGGGGAGTTGATGCAACATGACAGAGTTGAAAGACAGGCTTTCCAGGTGCACTTCTCAGAGGAGATGAGGGCTCAGCAGATAAAAGCCTATGTTCATTCCAGGCAAAGACACTTACCTGAGTGCAGACAGGGAGGATTAGCAAGACTGGGTTGGAGGGTCACTCACAGCATGTAGCTTAGTGTGATTAGAGGGTGGGATTTAGGTATCCTAGTCTTTGTGAGGTTTGATGACAGCATCATTGAAAGTTGCCTGGGTTTTCTTCACAATAGGACAAGAAAAAATAGAGGGAATTTAAGGAGAGGAGTGCCGTGACATGGTTTTTGGTTCATAAAGTCTCCTTGGAAGCAGTGTGGAGGGGACTTTTCAGAGAGTCTGCAGATTACTTTATGTGATCAAAAAGGATCCAGCTTAATTTGATGAAACCAATCCACCAAAAGCCAGTTTACTGGGGAACCAATTTGCCAAAGTTATTAATGTACCACAAACTCATTTCTTTTTTTCTGTTTCTAAAATTTGTATCAATTCATATTTGATGGTTTGGAAGTATATTAGAGGGCTGTGGATCATAGAACTCCAAGTTTTGGGGGCCTTCTTGCTCTCCCATGGCCGCCATTCTCTTGCTCTCTGGGATTCCACTCTATCTTTTTGCCAACAAACAGCCCTCAGTTTCCATGAAGCTTTCTAACAAATGCATTTATAAAGACAAAATAAAAACTGGTGAATTACACTTCACAGACAATTTCAGAAGTTGTTCAAAATACTTTTACTATAAATTGGAATATGTTTTGCTTTAATTTGCTAGATTTTATGAATTGATCCTTCAGAGAAATTAGCAAAAGAGGCTTGAAAATGCTAAAATTTATAAAATAAAATGTAACTTTTAAAACGATTTGATACTGATATAAATATAAACTGAAAATTTTCCATCTGAGGGGCCGACCCAGTGGCATAGCAGTTAAGTGTGCACACTCTGCTGCAGCGACCTGGGGTTCAGATCCCCGGCACGCACCAACACACCACTTGTCAAGCCATGCTGTGGCGGTGTCCTATATAAAGTGGAAGAAGATGGGCACGGATGTTAGCCCAGGGCCAGTCTTCTTCAGCATAAAGAGGAGGATTGGCAACAGATGTTAGCTCAGGGCTGATCTTCCTCACACACACACAAAAAAAATTTCCATCTGAAATGCTGACATTTTTTTAATGTTCACTAGACAAGTAATGAGTAAATTCAATAAAACTATTCCTCAAGGAAAGTTTTGGTAACTTACTAAATTTGCTAAATCTGGTCAGTATATCATTCAGCAAACTGATGCGTGGGATAGTTGCTGTGAGTTGGCCATTCATTCATGAATTGCTGATTGACCCATAAGGCACATCCTTGAGAGTGAGCCGGAACCTCCACCCACAAGCTACTTTTATCCAGTTCTTGCTTCTGGACCAGACTTATCAAATATAAGATCCTCCAAAAAAAAACCCCGGACACCTGGGAAACCTAAGAGAAAGAGAAAGGAAATTGGGATTTTTGTACCCAGGGTCTTTCAACCATGGGTTCCATTCTGATCAGTGTGCATGCACATTGTTAGATCCACCCTCGTTTATTCTATCCATCCTCTACTCTTTCCATGCTCTGCCATCTTTGGTCAGTAACTAACCGCATGGCACTATGGCACACTCTTTATGCCAGTTGCCCTACAATTTTGATTCAGATGAGCAGTTGTATATGGAACCTGGAAAAGAAGACCAGGTAGGAGCAACCTGAGATTGACAGGTTGATAGAATTCGACCTCTTTGGAGTGCTGAGGAACACTGCTTACTCAAAGACCAGTTTGGACATCATGACTGCATGTTCCAACTCTGCCCACACCCTCACCCCTGCTCCTCTGATTAATGGATCCTTTCTGCATTGCAGCTACCCACTGGACACTGTGCCTTTCTAATCCCATCATCTTTTCTTTTCCCAGAGTTCCTGTTGCCAACCCATTTTCAGAGAAGAGAAAGACACTTGTCCATGGAGGTTGACTTGGACATTGTGGAGGACTCCTTCCTCACCAGCCAGGGGCTGTGCTTGAACAGTGCTTCCTCCAAGCAAGGGGTCATGAGAGAAACTCCATAGGAGGTGTCAAGTAAGGACTTGGAGGATGTTGGAGGATGAAACGACCAAGACTATGGGAAAAAGTTTAGAAGGAAGATAGGAAATCAAGTGGCACAAGATATTTGGAAAATTTGGAGGTTAATGGGAAAAGTAGTAGATTCTGGCAGAGGAGCCCAGAACTCACCAGTTGCCTTGTTCCTCCAAGCTTCAGGGAAATGGCCAGTAATGAGAGGCCCTAATATTCAGCTATACAGTCATGTTCCACACATTTTGGTCAACGAAAAACTGCATGTAGGATGTTGGTCCCATAAGTTAGTACCATATAGCCTACGTGTGTAGTAGGCTACACCATTTAGGTTTGTGTAAGTACGCTCTCTGATGTTTGCACAATGACGAAATTACCTAATGACACATTTCTCAGAACGTATCCCCTTCATTAAGTGACACATGACTATATAAAAGATATTTCGACCTACTTAAACTCATACCCAAAGTCATGGTTTACCCACAATAGCAACATCAGCAATTATATTTTGGGGAGAATGATCTTATATCCTCAAATAGGAAAACTTAAGCTATTCTGAGGGACCAGGGACTGAGGTCGTGTTATACTACATCCACCATTATACTCAGCTCCTCTGATAATGGAGGGATATGAAGCCAGGAGGAGATTTTACAATTTCCAATATGTGGCCAAGCTGCACCCATGAGAGTGATATTATCTGGCTTGGAGATAGATGATTAAAGTCTCTCTGCCTTCTCTCAGACACCTCTCCTCATCGAATATTCAGCAACTACATTGAACCTGGAATGGTGCTCTGAACCATTGAGGATTCACAAACGCTGACACAATCCTTGTCCACTGCATATTCGTTCAGTGAATTAGGCTCTGTTCAGAGAAAATAAGCAAAGAAAATATTTAAAGAAAAAGATACACCTTACAGTGTATGCTTTGGTGTCACATAATGGTTAAACAAAAGCTTCATCAAACATCTCAAACCTCACTTTCTTCACTACAATGCAGTAAAACAAAAAATTTTTGCGTAGTTATGGTAAGAATTTGAAATAATTCTCACTATGTAAGACTATCTTGCATATAATGTGTGTTTGGGGTAGTGAAAATATTAGTTACTATTACAATTACCTTCTAAGAAAAGTGAATATTGTTCATAGGTGCCCCTGTGTTCATCTGTGTCCTATCAGGAGTATGATGCATATTCTCTAGATAAAAATATAGGACTTATTTTTCAATCTAGTGATGGAAGATGAAATAAAAAGGGCACGGAGGGAGAGAGAGACAGAAGGAGCGGGGGGACTGAGAGACAGAGAAAGTAATGAATTGGAAAAAGGCAAGGTATTCTAAGGAGTGGAGAAGTCAGTGAGAAACATAAAATTATTTTAGACAAAAACATCTAATGTGCAATTTCAATTTTTATTTTTTGCATTTCATTGTGACATGTGAACCCTCTACATAAGCCTGAAGACTTCAGTAAAAGATGCTTCATGCAACAGACTTGTATTTGTGGTTGATCAGGGTGGAGGGAAGAAAATCAAGATGAAGAGAATGTGTTCCACAATCACGTACCCCAAGCAATAGATAAATTATTCTATGAGACAATATGCTTTGCCTTCATGTAATAAAAACACCAATTGAGACTGGCTCATACAGTAAGAACATTTATTATATTTCATAACAGAAAATCTAGAAATAGGGTCAATTGATTTTATCTTTATCCATGTCACCACCTATCCAATTATTTCCAACTCTTGGCTCTTCTATCTACGGAATTGGCTTCATCCTATAGTTCATTCCCCATGTTGTCATAAAGGGTGTACTGGTTAGTTTTAGTTTGCCTGACCAGGCCCATTCTCTGTCTTTATTGGCCCTGCTCTGTGCCCCAAAGGCTGAGCTAAGGATAGCATCACTTGGTCAGACTTTCCAGCTGGTTTCTAGTTGGGTTCAACCAGCGGATGGTCCCATGAGGAGATTGAAATATTGGAAGAGAGAAAGGTCATGGTGTTCCTTCTCCACTTCTGCTCTGCTTTGGTACACAGTTGTTATGGCAGTAGCTGGTCTCACCACAGCTATAACTTCTGCCAGCTCCCCTTGCCTCTTCAAGGCTTCTCACTCTTTCTAGTCTCCAGAAACCACAAAATCCTTTGACCTGCTCACATACAGCACTGTTTATACCTCCATAAATGGTCCCATAATTAAAGTATATTCATTTTAAATTATCCAAGTGGAAATCTGTTTCCTACTGTGATCCTGATCCATGCAAGCAGTATCCATCAGTATCTGCAGTAACATACTCCCTTATTCATATAACTGTGTAGAGAGAGACTGGTTTTACTCTCTGATAAGTCTTGAGCAAGACTCTCTACACATATCATTGTCCAGAATTAAATCTTGTCCAACCCTGAACCAGTCCATGACGCGAGATGAGGTTACCATGATTAACTTAGACAAATCATATGACATGGAAAAGATATTAGAGATTTTACAGCATTTTATTCTACAGTTATCAAGACACAGAATGTACATGTATTTGTTAGAATTAAAAATTTGGGTCCCACGTTGATCATGGAAATAAAAATGTCTTGGGATTTTACAACATTCTTGAGTAAGAGTTTTGGACTTCCATAGGGTATGAAATGGTGCTTAAATAATCTTTTCTGGAGCTCAAGGGGTTTGGGTCTCCAGGTGATATCTGGGCAAGATTTATAGGTAGATAGAAAGAAGAATATTGCTAGATACCAGATACATAAATGTATTTGTGCCTATTTATTTAAACCTATTTATTAAACCTATTTAATAGGTTTGCAAATATTTTGAGATTTATTCATTTACTTTTTTCAATTAATATTTTTGAGATCATACTCCCAGTCATTGCCTTCATGTAACTTATAATCCAGTGGAGAGAGAAAGAAGTGCAATGAACCCCAAGTAGAGGAAACATAAACAAAACTACACTAAAGCACATCATAAGCAAATTGTTGGGGGGTTAAAACAGTGATAAAGAGGAAATGTTAAAAGTAAACATATTAAAAAAAGAAAAATTACATTTTGCCAGAAGAATGCAAGCCAAAAGACAAGAGAGCAATATCTTTATGTACTGAATGTAAAAACTTATCAACCTAGAATTCTATATTCAGCAAAATATCTTTTGAAAATAATAGTGATGTGAGTTCTGATTCCAAAAAGATGAAGTGGATTTACTTCCCTATTCCTCCCACTAGGTATACTAGAGTTTTTAATATATATATATTTATATATATTTAGTATATATCTAATAATATACCTTAGAGAGAGAGAGAGAATATGTCTATATATATATAAGATATATATATATCTTACACATAACAAGATTCTGAAAGGTAGAGAGATAAGGCAGACTGGTTACAGATCTCAGGAGACAAGAAACAACAAAGCAGTGAGTTTTATAGGTTTTATTTTTCCTTATATGTCCCAGACTGAGTGCTGGAAAGGCTGGCAAACAAGAAATGTCAATGGATGCAGATTTTAAAAGTCCCAGGGAAAGCCTGATCTCTCTAGCTAAAGAACCAGAAAAGGGGAAGCCTAGAAAAGCAGAAAACTGTTACAGAATAACTGTTTTACCCCATCCAATGCCACAAAAAAATACTGAGGCCTAGCCCACTCCAGCCAGGAAAAGCTGAATGGGAGCCTAGATTTCCGCTCTTGCCATGCTGTAATGAGGCACCCCATCTTCAGTACTGCAGTGGTGAAGAGAAGGCTGAGTGGGAAGCCAGGACTTTCATTCCTATCAGTTGGTGATGAGATCCTTCCACAAATCACAGTATCAGTGGAGACCACGTGGAGAGCCTTGACTTCCAACATCATCTGGTGGGCACTAGACACCCCTCCCCTTCTCTCTGCTGGGGTGGTATCAGTGGAGACTCCGTGGGGAGCCTGAACTCCCAGCCCCATCCAGCAGTGAGAGGGAGTTGGTACCTCCTGTGTATCAACAGAGGTCAAGTGGGAAACATGAATATACACCACCACCTGGCAGTAATGAGGAAGCATCTTCTGTCCCTCACCAGAATGGTGTTAGAGGAGGCCTGTTAAAACAGAAGATTTAAATGATATCTAGAGTCTCATAACATATTAGATAAAATGTCCAGGTTTCAATTAAAAATAGCTCATCATGCCAAGAACCCTGAAAATCTCAATTTTAAATGCAAAAAAGACAATGAACAGATGCTGAGCTGGCACAGATGTTAGAATTATCTGAAAAGGATTTAAATTAGCCATCATAAAATTTCTTCTACAAGAAATTACAAACATTCTTGAAACAAATGAAAAAAAAGAAAATCTCAGCATAGAAATAGAAATTACAAAGAAGAACCAAATGGAAATTTTAGAACTCAAAAATAAAATCAGAAAAATTTTTTTAAAAATAGATAGACTTACCAGCAGAATGGAGAGGACAAAGTAAAGAATTAATGAATGACTTCTGGTTTCCAGTTCAGTGGGTAAGAAGCTGTAAGGTGCCATTCCATCCTAAAAACAAGTAAAAAACTGAAAAATCAACAACTTTTCTTAGATTCTTAAGAGAAGTAAAGTCACAGGGCAAACCACTGCCTCCAACATTGGAGAGACCAGTAGGCAAATACAGAGAATCACAACTTTTCAGAGCAGAAACTCACAAGCACAGAGCAGAAACCTCCACGGGAACAAATGCTGAGGTAGAGAAACATGAACTGTAATTGACAAATGGCTGAGGCTCAGCATGAACAAGTCTGAGAGTTAAAAACTCCGGGAGGATCCAATCATTGGAGCTTCCATACTTTTGTGACCGTTACCCCCAAGAGCCTGACCTGGTTCTCATAGTGAATGTTGGAGAAAAATCTCTTTGTGCTTCCAGAGGGGAAAACAAACCATTTTGAAATACACCAGAGCATTCTTTTCTTCTTAACAAGGCCTGCCCAATAGCTTAGAGAAGATATTTAACTAAAGCCTAACCTTCTAGAGTTTTATCAGAACTTAACTTACCAGAGGAAGGGAAATACCCAACTTTAACCCACTCTGTACATTGTGTCCCATCTAAGGGGGTGGAAAACTGAGAAGTACATATGAAGTTCACAGTTAGAGGGTGAACTCACTAAAAGACTAAGACCTAATCATGAGACTATAAAACACTTCCCCTTCCCCCATATCTTATCACCACATTGTTAAAGGTCTAATTACAGGAGTTCCTTTTTTTTTTTTTTTATTTTATTTATTTTTCCCCCAAAGCCCCCGTAGATAGTTGTCTGTCATAGCTGCACATCTTTCTAGTTGCTGTATGTGGGACTCGGCCTCAGCATGGCTGGAGAAGCGGTGTGTCGGTGCAAGCCCGGGATCGAACCCGGGCTGCCAGCGGCGGAGCGCGTGCACTTAACTGCTAAGCCACGGGGCCGGCCCTACAGGAGTTCCTCTTACCCAGAACATTATGTCCAGCTATCAAGAAAAAATGACATGCTAAAAGCCAAAAAACATAGTTTTAAGAGACAGAGCAAGCATAACACCTAGACTCAGATATGGCAGGGATATTAGAGTTATAAAACTATGAATTTAAAACAACTATGATTAAGACCTTAAAGGACCTAATAGATAAAGTAGACAGCATGCAAGAACAGATGGGCAATGTAAACAGAGAGATGGAAATTCTAATACAGGACCAAAAGGATATGCTAGAGATCAAAAACATTGTAACAGAAGTGAAGAACGCCTTTGATGGGCTTATTAGTAGACTGGATAAGAATCAATGAACAAGAAGAAAGAAAGATAGAAAATATCCAACCTGAAAAACAGAGAAAAAATTAAATAAGCCTCAATGACTTGTGGAACTATAACAATAATCTAGCATTTGTGTCATTTGAGTTCCAGAAAGAGGGGAGAAAGAGGATGAGGCTGAAAAAGTATGCACAGAAATGATTACTGAAAATGCCCCAATTTAGCAAAAGACATAAACTTACAGATTCCCTAAGCTGAGCAAACCCCAACTAGGATAACTACAAAGAAATCCATGCCAAATATATCATACTCAAATTTCTGAAACCTAAAGACAAACAAAAAATATTGAAAACAGTAAGACAAAAAACAAAAGACAAAAAACCCCACTTTACCTATCAGGAATAACAATTCAAACAACAGTGAATTTTTCATTAGAAAACATGAAAGCCAGAATGTAGTGGCACAACATTTCTCAAGTGATAAAAGAAAAAAAAAAATCAACCCAGAAATGTATGTTGAGTGAAAATATTCTTCAGGAATGAAGGGGAAATCAAGACATTCTCAGATGAAAGAAAACTAAGAGAATTTATCACCACCAGATCTACCACAAAAGAAGGGCTAAAGGAAGTTATCTAAACATATATAAAATGATTAAAGATGGAATCTTGGGATATTAAAAGGAAGAAAGAACAAGGAAAAGAGTAAAAAATGGGTAAATACTAAAAATTTTCCTTCTCATCTTGAGTTTTCTAAATTATGTTTAATGGTTCAAGAAAAATTATAATATTTTCTGATGTAGTTCTCAATGTATGTAGAAGAAATATTTGACAATTATTGTAAATAGGTAAGGGTAAAGAGATGCAAAGTGAAGTAAAGTTTTACATGTTGCTCAAATCAGCAAAATGTGGACATCAGCAAATTGTAATAAGTTAAATACATAAATGTAATACCTAGAGCAACCACTTAAAAAATCTATACAAAGAGATACAGCCAAAACACTACAGATGAATCAAAATGGAATTCTAAAAAATGTTGAAGTAATCCACAAGCAGTCAGGAAAAGGAAAACAGAGAAACAAAAAACAAAAACAAAAACAAAAAAGAGAGAGAGAAAGAAACAACAGAAGAAAATATAAAATGCAGATATAAGCCCTAACATGTCAATAACTACATGAAGTGTGAATGGCCTAAATACACCAATTAAAAGACAGAAATTAGCAGAATGGATAAAAAACGATGACCTACTTATATGATATCTAAAAGAAACTCACTTCAAATATAATGATATAATTAGATTTAAAGCAAAAAATGGAAAAAACATACCATGCAAAATTTACTCGAAAGGAATCAGGAGCCAACCCTGATGGCCTAGCAGTTAAAGTTCAATGTGCTCTGCTTCGGCGGCCCAGGTTCAGTTTCCAGGCATGGAACCACACCACTCGTCTGTTAGTAGCCATGCTGTGGCAGTGGCTCACATAGAAGAACTAGAAGGACTTACAACTAAAATATACAGCTGTGTACTGGGAGAGGAATATGGGCATGGATGTTAGCCCACGGCCAACCTTCCTCAGCTAAAAGAGGAAGATCAGCAACAGATGTTAGCTTAGAGCTAATCTTCCTCACCAAAAACAATGTGGATACATACAACTATGTACTGGGGCTTTGAGGAGAAAAAACAAGAGAGAAAGATTGGCAACAGAAGTTAGCTCAGAGTGAATCTTTCCCAGCAAAGAAAAAAAAAAGAAGAAATGAAGAGCAGCTATATAAACTAGACATCAAAGGAAAGAAAATTAGCAGGGACAGAGAAGGACATTACATAATGATCAAAGGGTAAATCCACCAAGAAGACATAGCAAAACCGAATGCATATTGCCCAAGCAACAGAGCTACAAAATATGTGAAATAAAACTGATTGAAGTAACAGAAGAAATAGATAAATCCACAATTCTAGCCGGAGACTTCAACACCCTCTCTCAACAATTAATAGAACAACTAGATGGAAAATCAGCAAAATATGAAAGAACTTTATGTCCAACTAACAAGATCTAATCAACACTTATAACACTCTACCCAAGAGCAGCAGCAGACAAATTCTTTACAAGTGCTCTTGGAACTAAACTAAGATAGACCATATCCTGAGCTATAAAACAAACCTAAAAACATTTCAAAGAATTGAAATCACTACAATGAAATCAAACAAGAAATCAATAGCAAGAAAATCTCTAAACACTTAGAAACTAAACAATACATCTCTATATAATCCATGAATCAAATAGGAAATCTCAAGAGAAATCAAAAAACAAATTGAACTGATTGAAAAGGTAACACTATATATCAAAATTTGTGGAATGCAGCTAAAGCAGGAAAATTTGTAGCACTAAGTGTTTGTTAGACCAAAAAAAGTATCAAATCTATAATCTAAACTGCTTCCTCAAGAAATAGACAGTCATGTCTAGACAAAAGAAGAGAATAAATCCAAAGCAAGCAAAAGGAAGGAAATAATAAAGATAATAGCAGAAATCAATGCAATTGGAAACAAAAAAAAAACCAACAAAGAAAATCAATAAAATAAAAACTGGCTCTTTGAAAATATTAATAAAATCAATGAACTTCTAGCAAGACTGACAAAGAAAAAAAGAGAGAAGAGAAAAATTACATCTATTAGGAATGAAACAGATGATATCACTGTAGACCCTGCAGACATCAAAAGGATAATGAAGGCATACTGTGAACAATTCTAAACACATAAATTTGACACCTTAGACAAAATAGACCAATTCCTCAAAAAGCATAAATTACCATAACTCACCCAATATAAAATAAGTGTAATTTGAATCACCCTATAACTATTAACAAAATTAAATTCATAACTAAAAAAGAAATCCCCAGGCCCAGATGGTTTAATTGAAGAATTCTATCCAATGTTTAAAAAAGAATTAACACCAGTTTTACAGTCTCTCCATAAAATAGAAGAGGAAGAAACACTTTCCAATTCATGTTATGAAGCCTGTATTACCAAAACCAAAGAAAACTACAGACCAGTATCACTCAAGAATATAAATGCAAAAATCCTTAACAAAATATTAGCAAATAGAATTTAGCAATCTATAGAAATAATTATATATACTCCATGACTAAGTGAAATTTATTCCAGAATGGTTCAATATTCACCTATCAATCATTTAAATCCACCATATAACAGGCTAAAGAACAAAAAAATCACATGATGATTATCAGTTGATACAGAAAAAACATTTCACAAAATTCAATACACATGCGTGACAAATACTCTCAGAAAATATAGGGAACTCCTTGACTAGATGAAGAACATCTACAAAAAACCTATAGCTAACATCATGCTCAATGGGAAAAACTTGAATGTTTTTCCCAGTAACTTACAGAACAAAGAAAGAATGTCTTCTCTCTCCACTGCTATTTAACGTAGTGCTGGAAGTTCTAGACACCTTAATAAGGTAAGAAAATGAAGTTTAGGCATAAAGATAGGAAAAGAAGAAATAAAATTGCCCCTATTTACAAATGACATGATTATCTATGAGGAAACTCCCAAGGAATCGTAAAAAACGACTTAAGATTGCAGGTTATAAGATCAACTTACAAAAATCAAATTTATTTCTATATACCAGTAAGAAACACATGAAAACTGGAATTAACAATACAATATCATTTATAGTCATTCAAAAAAATGAAATACGTGTCAATCTAACAAAACTTGTGTGCCTTAATTTTCATTAATATTTTTATTTCCTTTGAATTAGTGGTTCCCAGGGGTTAGGAATGTTGGGAGAAACATGGGGGTTACTATAGAGGAACAGCATGAGGGAGATCTTTGTGGTGATGGAATAGTTCTGTATCTTGATTGCAGTGGTGACTACACAAATCTACACGTGATAAAATGACATACTCACACACATTGTACCAGTGTCAATTTCTTGGTTTAGTATTGTACTATAGTTATGTAAGATATAACAATTGGGGAAAACTGGGTGAAGGCTATAACAGACCCTTCTGTGATATATTTGCAACTCCCTGTGAATCTATAATTATTTCAAAATATAAAGATTTTTAAAAACTAATCACAATAGAAAGTTTATTTTTAAAAATTTAATTCAATATGATGCCTAATAGAAATTGTCCAAAATGAAACACAAAGAGAAAAGAAAGAGTGGGGGGGGGGGGGAACAGAATAGAGTATCCAAGAGCTGCAGTCCATATTGAATGGATTAACATATGTTTGCCCAAAATAGTCTTACATTGCCTTCACTTTAAAAGTTTTTTTTTTCTTGACTCTTTTCTCTCTTCGTGATTCTCTCTGGGTTATTTCTATTGACCTGTTTCAAATTCATTGGTTCTTTCCTTGGCTGTGTCAAGCTTGCTGAGGAGCTTGTTGAATTCTTAATATTTGTTAATGTTTTTTATTTCTAGCATTGCCGTTTGATTCTTTCTTATAGTTTCCATTTCTTTGCTGAAATTACCTATTGTACCTTTCATGTTGTCTACCTTTTTCATTAGAGACTTTAACATGTTAATCATAGTTATTTTAAATTAACTGATTGTTCCAACATCTACATCATATCTGAGTCTGGTCCTGATGATTTCTTTGTCTCTTCTGATTGTGTTTTGTTTCCTGACTTATGGTATGCCTAATAATTTTTTGATAAAAAGCCGGAGGTGTTTTGTATAAGACAAAAGGTACTGGGGTAATTTTTTATGCTAGGAGATGAGCTCACTTTTCCTTCTGCCAAGTCTTTATTGTGGGGATTTTTGTTAATCTAGTCATTAATTGAACTGGATTTGAAGTTTGTTGTTATTATGGTCATCCTCAGTACATCAGTGGCTTCAGATTCCTCTGCTGTACCTTGTGTTCATCTCCTCACCTAGCTTTGTGTCTTCCCTTTGTGCCACTTCCCAGAGAGTGTCTGTCTCTTGAAGTTCTCCCAGCTATATCCCATGTTTATTCATTATTTTTACTCAACAGCTTTTAGTATGATGGTGGGATGTGTGTTGGGTCATTCTCTGATGTTATTATTATGTGTCAGCCTTAGGCAGGCACTGTGGACTTGGGTCTCATCAAGGTGGCCTTCACAAGTATTTTTACCCTTCGCCATGGGTAGGGCTTCTTCCCTTGTTCTCCACCCTAGATACAGTTGGTTTCCACCAGTATCCTCAGGCTGTGATTTTGATGCCCTTCCCCTTGCAGATTAAGGCTTTTGTTAATAAAGTGAGAGAGGGAAGATCCATCCAAAGAATTTTTTTTCAGATATTGTGTTTTCATTTGTAGATGTCTTTTTTAATTTTATATCTTCCATTTCTCTACTCATCATGCTTTTTTTTCTATAAACCCTTGAGCATGTTTATCATAGGTGTTTTAACATCCTTGTCTGCTAATTTTGTCTTCTTTCTCATTTCTGCTTCTTTTTCTATTGACTTCTTTTTCTCCTCATTATAGATCATTATTTTTCTCTTTCTTGGTGTGTGTGGTAATTTTCATCATTGTGTGATTTTATTTTAAGTGCTTGATTTTGTTGTCTTTCTTTAAAGAATATTGTTATTTATTATAACAGGCAGTTAATTTACTTGCAGAACTGCTTAATCCTTTTGAGGTTTCTTTTTAAGCTTTATTATGGGTTAGAGTAGGACTAGTCTAGGGCTGTTTTTGCTCCACTATTAAGGCATGATCTTCCTTGTCACCACTGAATGCCAGATATTCAAAGGGTCTCTACAATCTGGCTGATTAAAACTTGAATTCCTCTAGTGTGTATCTTCTAGGAACTCTTCTGATTACAATTACTGGATCACTCTTTTTGAGGCCATTTTTTCACTCTATGCATTTCAGCTTCGTATTAAGAAATAGACTCAAAGGAACACTATGTAGATTTCTGGAGCTCTTTCTTCAGCCTTGCTTCCTCTTGAAACTCTGCCTTTCAGATTCCATCTGCCTTACTCTTCCCAAACTCAAATAATTTTCTCTTCAACTCAGCAAGTTCACCTTGCCCTGGTTGTGACCTCCTCCTGTCTACCATGTTTTGAAGAGGTCCTTCATGCAGAAATTCAAACCAGTCATAGGTTTCCTCTTGCTTATGTCCCTCTCTCACGAATCATAGTCTTTTAGCGGCTATTGTTCAATGCCTGAAAACAATCACTCTATATATTTTTCCTGTTTTCTAGTTGTTTATGTTAGTAGGCTCTGTCCATTACCAATTACCCTATCATGGCCTAAAGTGGAAGTCACAGCTTAAACTCTTTTGAGCACTTCTATCACACCACATATTCCAAAATATGACCACAGGAAAACTTCTCCTACAGTAACTTTACATGAACTCATGTGTTCTAAAGATGAGACCAAGTGTGCATTTTCTTCCTGACAGGCATTTAGTAGACTAAGTGACTATGTGACTTGTTGCTAGATGTTATAGGATTCACAGAGTCATAGTTTGGGCATGCACAACCACAATCCATTGTGCAATTAGAGTGGTACATTTGGAACCAGACTTGAACAGATTTAAAATATGTTAGTAAATTATAAAGTAATTTAATAGCAAGTCTAAACTCCCATGTCTTACCTACTTCTCCTGTACCATCACCTTTCCCTGAACATATATATATATATATATATATATATATATATATATATATATGTGTATATATCATCATTAGAATTTTGTTTAAGTAACTAATGAAGGAAAAAAGAATTCTGGCTCAGTTCCCAAAAGGGTTGGATTACATCAAGGTATTATTTGGAAGTAGACTGCTGCTATATTACAGCCTTAGTTGGTGATGGCTCTCAGTGACTTGATTACCCCCTTTGAATGTAGGGAGGCATGGCCTAAGGTATAGGTATTTACTCTTGGATAGCGATGAATAGCTCTTCTGGGTAATCAAGCTCCTAAAAAGAACAAGCCTAGTAGATCTGGAACAGGAGGAATGTGAAAGAGGTATGTAGGTGGACCTCTAGGAATGTACTCAAAGTGTGTGGGTCTTTGTGTTTCACATTAATCCTCACCAGAAAGGATCTTAAAAGTTATGAGGACAAAGTTATGGATACCCTCCTGCTTCTCTCCTTGGCCATTGCAGTGATGTGTAGTGAGCTCATGAACAGCATGGCCATTATAATAAGGAAGAGAGATTTACATGGGCTCAGCAACAAGGAATTGCATTCAACATAGGTGATCTAATTAATGCATAGCTGAGTCCCAACATACCCACAGAAGAGAATGACACTGAGCTCTCAATATGGTACCATTCCTTGAGGAGACCATCCAAACCAATTGGTAGCAGGTTGACTATGTTAAAACCTTCCACTTGGAGGGTAAGTGATTTATCCCTCTTGAAATTGGTATATATGTATTTTTGATATGGATTTGCCATTTTTGACCACAGTGCCTCCAGAAACTACACCATCCAAGGACTCATGGAATGCAGTATTCATTGACATAATACCCTGCACATTACTGCATCAGGCCACAGAACCCATTTAATAACAAAGAAGATGTGGCAACAGGCTCATCATATATACCCCATTACTAAGAAGTATCCAGTCCAATAGAAAGATTGAATGGTGTTAGCTGGAGGACACTGCCCTCTAAGATTTGGTCCGAGCCTTGAACCAATGAAGTAAACCAAGATGGAGTGGCTCTTCTCACTATTAAACCTACTTGTGGACTTTATGCAAACCGTCCCTATAAACTTGGGCTCTCTCAATTTAGATATTCTGTTTCCTGGAAGAGAAATGCATCTGCAAAATGACACAGTAAGATTTCAGTGAAATTGGACTGTGTCTGCCATCTCATGCCAGTGGACCACCAGGAAAACAAGGGAGATTATGTACTGAATGCAAAAATTGATCTTACTTACCATGGGTAACTAAGGTTGCACATGTACATTAAGAGCAAGGAAGAATATCTTGGAACCAGTGGAATTTACTGGACAGTCTTTTGGTACTTTTTTATTTTAATTTTTAAAAATCATATATGTGTATATATACATATACATATGTGTATGTGTCTGTGTGTGTATATATATGCTTTCTATATAAACATAAATACATTTATTTATTTGTTTTTAAAAATTATTTTATTGAGGTCTCATTGGCTTATAACATTGTGTAAATTTCAGGCATACAGTTTCTGTGTAGACTGCATTGTGTTCACCACCAGTAGTCTAGTTTTCTTTGATCACCATACATATGTGCCCCTTTACCCCTTTCACCTTCCCCTTACCCCCGTCTCCTCTGGTAACAAACGATCTTTTCTCCTTATCTATGCATTTGTTTGTTTGTTTATCCACATATGGGTTAAATCATACGGTATTTGTCTTTGTCTAACTTATTTTGCTTAGCATAATACCCTCAATGTCCATCCATGTTGTTGCAAACGGCACCAGTTTGTCTTTTTATGGCTGCATAGTATTCCATTGTATATATGTATACCACATCTTCTTTATCCCTTCATCCATTGATGGGCACTTGGATTACTTCCACTTCTTGGCTATTGTGAATAATGCTGCAATGAACATAAGGGTGCGTATATTTTTTTGAATTAATGATTTCATGTTCTTTGGATAAATATCCAGTGGTGGAATAGCTGGATTGTATGGTATTTGAATTTCTAATTTTTTGAGAACTCTCCATACTGTTTTCCATAGTGGCTGCACCAGTTTGCATTCCCACCAACAGTGTATGACAGTTCCCTTTTCTCCATATCCTCTCCAACACTTGTTATTTCTTGTCTTGTTAATTACAGCTGTGCTGACAGGTGTGAGGTGATATCTCATTGTAGTTTTGATTTGTGTTTCCCTAATAATTAGTGATGTTGAACATCTTTTCATGTGCCTGTTGGCCGTCTGTATGTCTTCTTTGGAAAAATGTTTGTTCATGTCCTCTGCCCATTTTTTGATTGAGTTGTTCATTTTTTTTGTTGTTAAGTTGTACAAGTTCTTTGTATACTTTGGAAATTAACCCTTGTTGGATATACAATTTGTAAATATTTTCTTCCAGTTGGTGGATTGTCTTTTCATTTTGTTGATGATTTCCTTTGCTGTGCAGAAGCTTTTTAGTCTGATATAATCCCATTTGTTTATTTTTTCTTTTGTTTCCTTGCCTGAGGAGAAATGGTATTCAAAAAGATACCGCTAAGACCAGTGTCAAAGAGCGTACTGCCTATGTTTTCTTCTTGCAGTTTTATGGTCTCAGGTCTTACACTCAAGTATTTAATCCATTTTGAGTTAATTTTTGTGGAGGGTTTAAGATAATGGTCTCTTCTCATTCTTTTGCATGTGGCTGTCCAGTTTTCCCAATACCATGTATTCAAGAAACTTTCCTTTTTCCATTGTATGTTTTCAGCTCCTTTGTCAAAGATTAGCTGTCCGTAGATGTGTGGTTTTATTTCTGGGCTCTCAATTGTCTTCCATTGATCTGTGTCTCTGTTTTTCTGCCAGTATCTTGCTGTTTTGAGAACTATAGCTTTGTACTATATTTTGAATTTAAGAAGTTTGATACCTCCAACTTTATTATTTTTTTTTTCAGGATTGTTTTGGCTATTTGGAGTCATTTGTTGTTCCATATAAATTTTAGGATTCTTTTTTCTATTTCTGTGAAGAATGTGATTGGGATTCTGCTTAGGATTGCATTGAATGTGTAGATTTCTTTAGGTAATATGGACATTTTATTTATTTATTTTTATTTATTCTTCCAATCCATGAGCATGGAATATCTTTCCATTTCTTTATGTCTTCTTCATTTTCTTTCAATAATGTCTTATAGTTTTCAGTGTGTACATCTTTCACCTCTTTGGTTAAATTTATTCCTAGGTATTTCCTTCTTTTTGTTGCAATTATAAATGGGATTATATTCTTGATTTCTCTTCCTGCTAGTTTATTAATCTTTTAGTACTTTTATGCATGATAATGATTGTCAATTGACACTAAAACAAACATAATCCAACAAAGGAAGGGTAAATAAGAGCATACACACTTCTGGAATGGTAGTTTCTGTCACCAAACCAGAAAATATTCTAGACTAAATTCAAAGTGTGAGGAGCATGGAGTATGGTTTGCATGGGAGAAACATGATGAGCATGACTTACAGTCACAAGGCTAACTACAGAAGTGGACACTGTAGCAAATTTCACTAACCTTCTTGCCTTAGTCTTCTAAAATATCACAATTGGCCACCCTTCTTTACCTCTCTTCTTGAGGAAAAATTGAGGTTGGTTAATTTTCACAGGAAAAAAAATAGTAGGCACCATATTAAAGTGCGGGGCCTGGGTCCCTGAATTATCACCTGGAGGAGAGTTAACCACTAATCATCAACACCTGTCTGTTGTTAGATTAGTGAGATATAAACTTCTACTGTATTTAAGCCATCATACACTTTTGGGTCTATTTGTTACAGCAGTTTGGCCTACCCTAATTAACATAAGAAGAATGAAAAAGTGTTGGGACATATCATTTTTCACCTATAAAGTGGACAGAGCTCAAGTAGTTTGATAATACACTCTCATACATTGATAGTGAGTTGTATATTGATAAAACTTTTATGGAGGGAAATTTGGCACTATCAGTCAAAACTACATATGTGCTG
>CM053523.1:29849294-29881759 GCA_028646465.1 Rhinoceros unicornis | reverse complement strand
CATATCATTTTTCACCTATAAAGTGGACAGAGCTCAAGTAGTTTGATAATACACTCTCATACATTGATAGTGAGTTGTATATTGATAAAACTTTTATGGAGGGAAATTTGGCACTATCAGTCAAAACTACATATGTGCTGTCATTGACCTAGCAATTCCATCCCTAACAATTTATCCTTCATATACCTTGAATATGTATAAAGTAATGTGTGTATAAGGTTATCCATTGCACCATTGTTATAAGAACAAAGATAGAAAACTACTTGAATATCTACCGCTATCAGACTACTAAGTAGCTATTTTCAAAATGAGGCAGATATGAAAATGCCTCTAAGATATATAGTTAATTGGAAAAAGCACAGTGTATAGCATACTATGATTTGTGTTAACAATTGAGAACTATTCAGATGATAGATGGAGATAGATGGTTTTTGCTTGTATATGTTTAGAATATTTCTGGAGAGATAACCAAAAAGTACTAACAGTAGCTGCCTCCTCAGAGGCACACTTGATAGCTGTAAGTTTTGGTTGGGAGAAAAAGAAACTTTTTACTGTAATGCACCTTTATATATTTTGAAGTTTTTGTCATGAACATGTATTAACTATTCAAAGTAAATTGAATTAAAAAAAAAATAAACCAAAAAAATGTGGGAAAAAATAAATGGGAATATAACCATTTTAAGGATTTCTCGTGGACCAGGCTCACATAAAATGATCCTCATTTTCTTGTGTTAGGATTGCTGGAGATGTAAGACAGGATCTCATGAAAACATTCAAGTTGATGATGATGCCAAATCAGCAGTTAGAGTATGCATCTAGAATTCAGACCAAATCAATCCGCCCTTCCCACACCTCACCCAATCCTTCAGAGCAGGATCTTTTTTCACTGGCCTCTCTGCCTCTCATATGCTGAATCAGAACATGGGGCTTGCCTCTCATTGACATATTGCCTCCTGTGTCTAGTTCACTCAAATCAATTTTGATTATTTTGCAAGTACCTTATAGAAAGACTACTTTGTTGAATGTTATGTTAGAATCTGAGCACTCTGTCCGATGCTCTGGTACTGATATTACTCCAAAATTACATACACTTATACTCTTCACACTTGTGGGAAATTATATTGTAGATCAGACTAAAATACTTGGTGAATCAAAACTTACCATAAGAAATTGAGAATAAAGCCTTCAGTTGGAAGTGAATACATAAAACTAGCAGCCCAGACACTCAGGACAAGAGGAGCAATGACTATGTGACCACAGAGGACATTTTCTATCACATGTCTGGCTCTTGGAGGAGGGGAGGGTTGCCTTGGCTGAAGGAAGTGTTTGGTAGACCAGGGAATAACCAAACATGGAACGTTGCTTAAAAAAAAAAAGATTCACGGAAGTTGTGGTTAAGTTAAGCCATTAAATACTTTCCTCTCCACTCAATGAGCAGATGTGAGGCAGAGTCACTTGTCTCTGGCAGACGAAACCACTAAGTCTGTTCTAGAAAACAATTTATTTATAAAAGCAAAAAATTTACAAAATACCAAAACAATACTCTACCAGCCATGTGTGCAATCCACAGAAAAGAACAGAAGTTTAGTTAAGGACAGAAAGTTTAATGAATAGAGAAATATACCATGTTCCTGACAGGACACTTTGTGTCAATTTCCTAAACAAAATACATGGATTTGGTGATGCTTTAATCTAAATATCAATAATATAGTTTTATTAATGAAATGTTTCTAATTTTTTCAAAAATAATAAATGTACAAAAATAGTTATTAATAAGAAAAATGGGGGAGTTGCTCTAATAGGTGTTTACAAATTATTATAAAGCTAAGCACGTTCATAATGTTACCAAAAAAGATAACTGTAGAATAAAATTGACTGCACAGAAGCAGAACCTAATTTATGTTAAGATCAATGAGATTGAGAAATTTACTATATTTCTAGGAATATGCTAACCCTTTAAATTTTGGATGGGAGACAGAAACATATTTCAAAGAAGCTTTTGTGTTATAGGTCATATTCTTCACTTCTCCATGGCAGTGGAGAGCCTACTCCACTCTTCTAGAGTCAGTCCTGGTTTGTGGGTAGAAGGGCAGTAGCTAATGGGGTTTGGAAGTCAATTGGGCATGAGGGGTCAGGAGACATGTCTTTTGGGAGTCTTTTGAGACATGCTTGACAGTCATGGCACCTATAAAGTGAAACAGAAGGAAAAGCAGCATGGTTGTGAGGAAACTGGTGAATGAAGAAATTCTAGTGTGAGATTTTTAGGGAAGTATATATGTTAAAAGAATTTTAAATCATTTTCCTTGGTGTTAGAAACATAATCCAACTTTGATATTTCTCAAGACATTGCAATAAAGGTTCGAATTGTTTTTAATTATGTACTGGGCAATTTCCTCTTGCTTCTTTAAAAGAATGGCATACTGGGACTAGTTCAAGGACAGAACAAGTTATCCTGCCTTCATGTTGGATAAATTAAGAATGTAGTGGGTAATAAAAGTAAATTTTTAATTTGGTGGAATGAGGGAAACTTACTTAAAATAGCATTGAGTCAATTGGTTAATTACTTGGAAAGTAAAAAGAGCCCAGACATAAACACACACAGATGATATTGAGATGGATTAAAAGTTCAAATGTAAGAAGAAACTCATAACATAGAAAAAAATAAGAGAATATTTATTTCATTAAAGAGTGATGGGATGACTTAAAATAACAAAACAAAGGAAGAAACTATAGAGCAAAAATTGTTAGATTATATTAAAAAATTGTATTTAAAAATCATCATACATACAAGTTATATGAAAAATCAAGAATCAATATGTGAAATGTATATCAATTGTTAAGCATTCCAGTTATGTAAAAAAGTGTTTAAGAGGCAGTGTATAAAACTTAAATGAGCAAAAATATTGTATCAGTTTTCCACCACTGACGTAACATATTAGTACAAATTTAGCAGCTTAAAACAGCACCCATTTATTATCTCAGTTTTCTAGGTCAGAGTGTAGGCCGGGCTCAGCTAGGCTCTCTGCTCAAGGTCTCACAAGACTGAAGTCACAAATTGGGGTTGCAGTTCTTATCTGAGGAATGGAGTCCTCTTCCAAACTTGCTGGCTGTTGGCTGAATTCATTTCCTTGTCTGAATTAAGTCCTGTTTTCAGGCTACCTGTCAGCCAAGCATCACTCTCACCTCCTAGAGGCCCCTGTCAGATCCTTGCCATGTGGCCCTCCTCATATTCAAAGTCAGTAGCATAATCTCCCTCACATTGAATCTCCCTCTTCAGGAAGGGTTCAGTCTCTTTTAAGAGCTCATGACCTTATTAGAAGATGCTCACTAAGAATAATCTTCCTTAATGTCAACTGTGGTCAGCGCATAAGACAATCAGAGGAGTGATTATCCATCATACTTACAGGTTTTACCCACACTCAAGGGAAGAAAATTTTATAAGGCACGTACACCAGGGAGTGATATTCCTGGGGGCCATTTTAGAATTCAACTTGCCATATTCCACCCTCTGGCCCCCAATAATTCACGTCCCTCCCAAGTGGAAAATACATTAACCCCATTCCTAAGATCTCCCAAAGTTTCATCCCATTACAGCCTCAGCCTAAGTCTAATATCTTATCAAAATCTCATTAGCTTTAAGTCCAAATTCTCATCACTTTCATACCAAATTACAGAACCAGAAGACAGAAGAATCAGTAACTTGACATAATTTCCAATTTATAACAGCTGAAGGAGCCATGAGATAGGTTTATTAACTAATATCCAGGGAAACAAGTTTGTAAATGTCATCAGATCCCTGGAATTAGAATAGGGAAGCACATACATCTTGTGACATTTACAGTCATTTAACTAGACGGACTGGGTGCTGTTTTTTCAACCCATGAACTTCTGGCAAGACATTGAGAGGCATACCTAAGAGGATAACTAACAATGCCTGCAGGACCCCCTCTTCACCACACAGAAATAAAAAGTCATGAATATTTGTGTCATCTGCACTCTTTTTTTTTTATATTTTATATACTTACATAATGTGTACCAGATTACTTTATAAAATTAATTTCATCTCCAATGAATTTATATTCTAGATGTTGGTTTTTCTGTCACTCCATTTTACTCTCTCTCCTTCCCCCTCTTTCCTTCTGTACTCTACTCTCTCTATCTAGCGTTTTTAGCCACCTCCACACCAGCCCTTCAGGCTCCCAATCAAAACCCCAGTCTTTAATGATCATTCAAGTTTATTGCCTTGTGGTGATATCTGGGACAAAAACAATCATCTAAGGGTGGTTATGTGTGGCTTGCTTCAGCTCCTGGTGGGTAAGCTACTCTATATCCTCTCATCTCTCTATATCTATAGTACACTAGTGTTTGGAAACATTTTCCTCAACCTCCCTTAAAATCAAGGAAAGCCCAAGCACAGCCCCTAGCTAGAAGCAGGAAGTCTTCTAGCTCTCCTTTGGCTCTCTTCCTGCATGGAGCACTTCTAGTTTCTTTCCCACTTAGTAGTTAAATTCCCAGCCAATGATGCCTGCTTCCAGACATGGAAGTCAAGACCTCAGACTCACTCACCATATGTCTTTCTGTTTTGTTTTAAATGCTCAAGGAGAACTTTTTTTTATGAGCGCAATATATTTTTTTTTTTTTAGTATGTTGCTTTGTATAGCTTTTTCAGTTGTTTCTATAGGAGTTAAACATACCCATGTAACTTATCACAGTCTACTGGTGTTGATGTTTTGCCACTCTGAGTGAAGTGTAGAATCCTTACCCTTTGTGCCATTAGTACCCTTTACCCTCTCCACTTTTTAAATATAATTATATTAAGTATTTCTTCTGTGTACTTTGAGTATCACTTCAAATGGTGCTATAATTTTTACTTCAACCATCAAATATGAGTTAAGAAACTCATGAGGAGAAGGATAGTCTATTACATTTACAACTACATTTACAACTACGATAATAAAAATGTTAGATTTTTGTTATTTTCCTATAAGTCCAGAGTCTCTGTTCATATTTTTCAGTCTATTTTCTCTCTGTCATTCAAATTGAGTAAATTCTCTTGATCTGTCCTCAAGTTCACTGATCGTATCCTCTGTAATCTGCACTCTACTATTGAGCCCATCTGGTAATTATTTTATTTTTCAGGTCTACAATCTCCATTTGGTTTTTTTTTTATAACTTCTATTTCCTTACTTAGATTTTCTATTATTTTTATTTGTTTTGAGATAATTCATAATTGCTTGTCAAAGCATTTTGTGATAGATGCTTTAAATTTCTTGTCAGAAACTTCTAACATCTGAGTATTGGTATCAACTGAGAGTATTCATCTTAGTATTGGTATCAGTTGATTGTCTTTTCTCTTTCTAGTTGTTCTTTTCCTGATTCTTGGTATGACAAGGGCAATGTTTTATTGTATCCTGGACTTTTTGGCTATTATGTTAGGAGACTCTGGATCTTATTCAAATCTTTTATTTTAGCAAGGATTCACCCTTTGGGGCTTAGCACAGGTGCTCTGGCCTACTTTCTGGGGCTGTGGTTCTAAAGACAATTTTGTTTTCAGAGCCCTTGAGGCACTATTCTGGTCTGTTTCATTCACTTTGTACCACTGGCACTCCTATTTTGTCCCAGGTGATGTTATCCGTGTGCGTGGAAGGCACTTCCCTGGACCAACTGGTGCTGCTATGTGGGTGATGGGGTCAATCAGCCTCGGGGAAGAAAGAAATTTACCTTTGGTCTCTTCTCCAGGCTCTCCAATGCTGAAAGGCTTCTCGCTTCTACCTGGGCTGTCTCCTGTTGCTGTGGAGAGGTGAGGAAATGTTTGGCCTGGGTCTCTCTCTGCCTCTAAGTGACTAAGAGACACTGGGCTTGCTAGTGCAGCTGACTGGGGTTCGAAAATGGGGTTCCACACCTAGCCTCTATTAGCTCTAGCATGGGCAGCATGTGCCCACCTGCAACCCCTTTTCTGTTTCTTCCTCCTTTTTCATTTATCTATCAGTGCTTCATCTGTGGAGTAGGTGGATTTATTAAAATTTGAAGTCTCACCACCACTTTAACTAGAAGTCCTCTTCATTCATCTCCTTGTGATTCATGTTTTGAGTTTGTACTTTTTATTGTGATCTCATTTTTCTTAGGGCTTTTGTTTCTCTTATGGGAGACCTGTATATCCCTGGTTACACCAATACCTCCAGCAAGTGGCTCTATTTCTTCTGTTACAGTCCCCAGAAATTTCATGATCCTGGACCAGCTTTTAAGCCAATTTCTTACTTTGGTGTTTTTGCAGTAGTAGGAGATCAAATTGTTATAGTCTTATTGTTGTCGACAGGACAGATGTTTTCATTTACATTAATGAGTAAGGCAAAATAAAATCACAAAGACATGTAAAAACTTCACTTGTTTGTCGATGATGTGAACAACCTCTTTGCTGAACCAGGTATTAATTTTCAAATATTGGAAGGATATTTTCTCATGTTTTTGTGCTATTCACAATGTAGTGGTCACAAACATGATACACTTTTAAGTTAAATCTGCATCCATAACTTTCTTAAGTCTAAACCAGGGTCTGCAAACTATAGACAGTGGGCCTGCCACCTGTTCTTTTGTAAATAAGACTTTATTGGAACACAGCCCTGCTCAGTTATTTATGTTGTCTATGGCAGCATTAGCACTACGATAGCAGAATTTAGTAGTTGTGACAGAAACCATATGGCCTGCAAGCCTAAAATGCTTTCTATCTGGCCTTGAAGAAAAAAAATGTTGACCTCTGATGTAGACAATCAACAAAACAGTAAGTCAAGTCTTGATTTATAGCATTAGCTGATTTCCATAGTATAAATACTCCCACCATAGCTGACTTCAAGTTTCCAACTTAACGTGACTGAATGCAGAGTTGGGAGGAGATGCACAGTAGCACACCCATATACAGCATTTCCAATATTTATCTATAATACAGCTGTAAATAACCTCAAGAACATGTATAATAGCAGCATGTAATATAATAATTAGGAAGTGATGAGTTTTTAGTATTTATTTCTTTGGGTTTTAATACATTATAAATTTACATAATTTAATTTCTAATAATGGCTGTGCTTAACAACTAACTGGCAAAATTCAGGAAACTGTTTGCTCTTGTAAGCTTCTATGAGTTAGCTCCAGCACAACACTGCAGATATGCATAAAATTATTCTGGCTTCTTTGGTGTGGTGTACCCTCTTCCAATACCTCCCTGAAATATTTCAGCTTCCACTGAGCTGTAGCTAGGATTTCCCTCTTTGATTTTGATATTTATAGAGCTCACTTCTTGAATTTTTAAATTTTTTTGTGTATTTCCATTCTGATAAACTTCTGGCATTTTTTTATGTTTAGTGTAGGCTGAGGTACATCCCAAGAGATCTCATGTTGCAATGTTGATAGGTTGCCTGATTTCTTGCATTCTTACTACTTATTCTCCACTCTGAAAATTAAATTAGCGTTTTATCCTTCATCCTAGAACTTCATTTGCTGACACTATAGATAGAAATTATCAGTGTTTCCTGACCCGGCCTCATGACTGGTGGTAGACATTAGGATTTCATACTTCTATCAAAGGACAGCTACTCAAGTTTCAACATTGAATAGAAAGTGAGACATTCTGGGAGGAGAGAAGCAGTTGGAAGTTGGATTTAAATGTGTATCAGTCAGGTTCCTGGCAGGAAAAAGATGGCAAACTCAAATTGGTTAATTTGAGTAGAGTG
Organism: Rhinoceros unicornis; assembly: GCA_028646465.1. Lineage (NCBI taxonomy): Eukaryota > Metazoa > Chordata > Mammalia > Perissodactyla > Rhinocerotidae > Rhinoceros > Rhinoceros unicornis. Next base: position 29,874,035 of record CM053523.1, on the reverse strand, counting down.
TAATAAAGGATCTATTTACAAAGCTATGACCATCAGAGTGTAAGCAAACCATAGGGACAGAGAGATATCCTGGGCTAGGGGGAGCAGGGGCACTATTACCACCCTCAAGCCTGGAGGGATGAGGGAAGAGAATGATAAAAGGTGCTGAAGGCAGAGAGTACTGTGTAGAGAGGGCCACTTGATACCATATGTGATCATTTGGTTGAATAAAACTATCAGCCTTTCATGACCTGCCCAGAGATGGAGTGTGGAGAAAACAGGCTAGCCCACTTTCCTCCTTTCCTCCAATCCCCTGATTATTCTCTTCATTGCCCACATCAAACCAGAGCCAGGAGGTTATTCCATATGGATCAGCTGCTGGGAGCACAGAGCAAGACAGAAAAGAGTGGAGAAGAAATATGGAGGGGTAAATGGAAGAACTGTGGTGAGTGAACCATGGAAACTGGGAGAAAGAGGGACGCAGATTGGAGGGGGAGAACAAGGTGATGAAAATTCAAATCAGTCAGTTAAGTGGTTTATTTTTAGATGTTCAAAAACAAGGGTGATTTGGGAAGGAAGCTTTTCATGCACTGGCTGGATTTCAGGACTATTTTTTTTATTAAAATGAAAGTCATGGCTTTTTGTATAGAGTCAAATGTATCCCAGTCTCCCCCACCCCCCCCCCGCTCTGCATACACATATCAAGTGCAAAGATCTTGAATGATTATAATCCTTGGTTCATAACTCACTCTCATTATTCGTCCAAGAATTTTTTTAAATTTGTTTTTTGTTTGTTCTCAATAATATAATAAGCACTGATGAATCCAACATGCAGCATGTGTATGAGAACCTTGACAGTAACTTTACAATATATCTAAGTCCATTAGGTCAAGCTTACCGATTGTGTTGTTTATACCTTCTATAGCCTTTCTTTTGCCTGCATGACCTATGAAGAATTTGGAAGGGTATATTAAAATATCCTACTACAATTGTAGATTTACTAATATCTACCTGTGTATTATATTAATTTTGATTCTTATCTTTGAGGTAATAGTATTAGATGCAAATATGTTTATAGTTGTTATGTTTTCTTGATAAGGTAAATGTTTATCATTACACAATGAGTCTTTCTGTCCTACAGTGCTTTTTTCCTTAAAATTTATTTTTTGACCCTAATATATCCATACCATTCTTTATTTAGTCAGTACTTGCATTGTATATCCTTTCCATCTTTTACACTCAATCGCTGAAATGGTCTTTATGTTTTAGGCAGATGTCTTATAAATAATATCACCTGAATTTATATTTTTGTGTTCAATCTGTCAATCTCTGTCTTTTGATCCCAGGTTTTGTCCATTTGCATTTACTGGAATTAATGAGATATGTAGACTTTTTATACTATCTCCTTTTTCTTTTCAATCTCTCCTATGATTTCAATGGCTTTTTTTCACTATTAGCTCACTTCTGGAACCCATCCTAGCATGCGCAGCAGGGCTCAGGCTGCTGCCTGGCAGGTGGCTAGCTTTTGGCCTCTCTCCTGAGACATATTTTCAGACTCTGTTTAATGTTAGGTTGCTCATTTCTAGCATCTACCTTCACATAGGAATTATTATTCCTGACCCAGCCTTTTGCAGTTACTGAGACACTGTCCTGACTCTTTGTATATAGCCTGTCTCTGGACCCCAAACCCGTTGCCTTCATGCAGACTACATATCTTTGGAGACTGTCTATTGACATGGATTCCCTGACTGCTTGTATTTTTTCAGGGAAACTTCTAAAAAGCAATTATCAATGTTCTTGAAACATTAGCTTGATAAGTTCTTCTCAAATCAAGTAAGCTATTGAAAACTATATGGGTGCTCCCAACTACACCCCCTTGATAATCCTACCTGTTTGAACAGATACCCTTCATAGATAGAATAAAGATAATAGTTACTATTGGAAGACTAATCTATAGGTAGATCATTTCAAAATTTACTCTGAGAACTTAAGGGAAAATATATTTCGTAGGGCAAGAAAGTATTTTTTTCCTAACTCCAATTAGCAGTGAAAGCATCCTAATAGTAGCCAGAATCCTAACATATGAAGAAAAGTAAATCAGGTTATAAGAGAGAGGACCTACACAAATATTTCTTGCAAGAGGAAAGGAACTGACTGGGCATTAGAAAAGGTTGCTAAACAAGTTTTATGTTTGAAAAGATAGGATGGTGATAAAGAACATTCTCAGAAGCTGTGCTTAGACAAAGCCATTAATATCACTGAATATATATTTCTCCAGCCAGTGAGGAGCATATGAGGAGGCAGCATCACTTGTCTCAGGCAGTTCAAGCTACTAATAAACACAAATAAAATATATATAGCAGTGTGAGAGAAGGTGGGGTAAATTTTCATTCAAAATAGGGACAGTTATATAAAATTATAAAGAATAAATTCCACAAAAAACTATATAGATTTAATATTTATAATTACAAAAATTTACCATGGAGCATAAAACTATGAATAATTGAAGAGACATACCATGTACACAGAAGGTAATATAATTTTGGACTTAATGTATTTTCAAACAAAATCCATATGAGAATGAGAATACAAACAGTAGATTACATAAAATCATTATATTTAATGAAGTTGATAGATATATTTTCTTTATGTAAAAGAATGTCCTTTTCTTAGGAGATACACACTGAAGTATTTAAGGCTAAGGGTCACGATGTGTCCAATTTCAGAAAAAATATTATAAAATAATATTTTACTTTATAAAATAAATATAAATATATGGAAGTACTATTTTATAGCTACATGTGGACTTTTTCTGCTTTATTTATAAAAATGTAAAACTTAGAGAAAAGTTGCAAAAATAAGAATACTATTTATTTTATATAATAAAAACAAAATTCAGTGAAAAAGGGACAGAGAACTAAATGATTCTAAAAGTCATTAAAAATGATGAATGGCCAAGACTAACCAAGTACATGCATTTCCTCCTGTTACTGCGACGTTTCTTTTTAATTATCTTTGTTTGCTCTACACTTGTACATTTTCTAAAGAAATTTCTTGTTCTCTGTTTCTTTTTCTATAGCTTTTCAAATTTCTGAGAATAATAATTATTTGTTTAAGTTGTTTTTGTTCCCTTTCTTTTTGTTAATTTAATCCCTCTTTATCACATTATCTCTTTTCCAAAAATATCTGTTCTTTTTTGGTTATTGTTTATAAATAAGGCACTAGGAGCAGTTTAAGAGACTTTAGCACTAAGGAGCTTACCAAAAGATGGGCTTTGGGATTATTTGGCTAACTCACCAGAAATATCATCATGTGAAGTTTCTCTCTTTAGGTAACTCATACATCCAAAAAGGACACTTTCAAACTTTCACTTGGGGGTGGAGTGAGGGTATGGTAAACTGATGGCAGCTCGTGTTCTACAATAGGGGTGGAAGCAGAGTTGAGGACCAACCATTCAGTAAAGATGCTTTTGATTAATTCCTATAGGTATCCAAAATCTTAAAGGACTAAGCAAATGAATTATGGCACAATTATATGTATTCAGTCTTTCAAAACAATATTTTAGAAGGACATTTAATAACAAAATAAAATTGTTTACCATATGTTAAATTAAAAAGTAGTTACAAATTGGCCTATTCACTATGATCTCAAACCTCTAAACATTTTTCTATTTATATCTATATCTACACTTATATCTTTGAAGCCAGAAGGAATAAAATATCACTCAAAGATCTAGAATACAATAAAGGTGATCTTGTTTTCTCCTCTTCTGGCTTCTAATATGGACAGACATGTCTATTGTGATTGGCTTTAAAAACACAGCAGTTAAATGAAATCTGTATGTGAAGCTATTAGCCACAACAATATATGGAACTCTTGAAGTTGAGTGACCAACTGTCTCTTCTGTCCCTTTGTTCATCTCCACCAGGCTTATGGTGCCCCCTACCATAAAGGCAACACATTTACAGTTTTCAATCTGATTTGAACTGCTAAGCCTATTCTTAATCTTTTTTACATGGGCTTTGTCATCAACCTTTCTCATTTCCCTCATACATAATTCAATACTTTAAGAAAAAAAGATTCACCTCAAAGAATTAAAACAATGACTTCACATCATACCTCACAAGAAAAAATGAGAAAAAGAGAGACAAAGCTCTCACATTTTCCACATGATCTAAATTTGAAGCCATAAAGACTGGGGGTATCCAGGTATTGAGATGGAAAAGCTGACTAGGATAGGGCATCCTCTTACATGGGGGAAGGTGGTTGTTGGAAGTGCTCACCACACGCTGGTGCATGTACAAGTCCCGCCTCTCTCAGCCTAAATTGACCATGGTTAACTACCTTGGTGTGAGAAGACAAGATTTATTAGCCACAAAGGGTGTCAGTTCATAAAATGTCCACATACGATAAAGATAGTTTCTGGTTTCTAACCTATGCAGATTCTGTACTGGATACATTCATATAATCATGCCTGCATGTGTATGTTTATTATAAAGTATTTGTTTTAATTTATTAGGCATCTACTTAATAGATACCAAGCATTGCAATAAGTACTGAGAACACAGATGTCCACCCTGACCTTGTCACTTAGGGAGCTGGCAGAAAAGAGCTTAGTCAGCAACAACAGTACAAATTTCTATCTCCTGAGACAGACTGCTCCTGGATATGGGATGAGGTGAAAGAAGATCTAGGCAGACTCATATTCATTTATCTCGTGTGAATAATGGAAATGAGGAATCCTAAAAACTGGCCCAGTGGCTATAAAGGACAGTGTTGCATGATGGTTAAGCATGCCCCTCTGTAACCACACTGCTTGTGTTTTAATTGTGATTTTATCATTTACCAGTGTTGTAACAGCACACAAGTTAACTCCTCTGCACCAGATTCCTCATCTGTAAATGTGAATGATGATTATCCTACCTCCTTGAAGGATTATTGTAAGAACTCAGTAAGCCAATATTCACAAAGCACATAGAAAGGTACTTAGCGTGTACAACTCTCAATGATAAAAATAGAATAATATAATGGTATTATATTATTATGGCTGGAGGGCAACCTGATAATCTCTCTGCACCTCTTCACTGGCCTGAATGAAAAGGTAACCCATGGATTGGAAAGAGGATCCTAGTTCCAAAAGCATACGACAGAAAAAAGCCAAGCATTTTTTTTTAAATGTTGGGTAAGGTGAAGGAAGGGAGGGAGGATTTGACCAGCAGTCATTTTGTACCAGAATTTGACCATTCCCTTAGGCTCTTTGGAAGATGAATTAGCTCCCAGACAACTGGGGAGGCATTTGGGCATATTTCCGCTACCCCAGTCCTATTTCCTTCTTACCCACTATTATAGCCTGGAATCTTTAGTTTGACCTAGAAGCTGTGACAATGAGCTACTCACCAATAGGTCAGGAGTCATGATTCATTTTCATTGTTAAAGACAGGACCAGGGACACAGCTGCGTTATAAATAATGTTCATTTGACCCCTTCACATGAGACTTCTCTCATCGATTTCCCAACAGGGAAACACATTAAGCTGGTGACATTTATAATCACTTATTTCTTGCAATATCTGTTAATGCTGAGCCATCTCTAGTTTAATCCGTGACCTGATTGTGACTTAGAGATCTGAAGTGGTGTCTGTCCCCTCATCCTATTGCTGATCCAATCACCTCCCTTTGAGATTAGAGTAATCTTGCAGAGGCAAGGGCAGGGCACCCTGGAAGGGGCTTCTTACAACTGCATCCCTTCCCCAAAACTCTGACATTTAAAGCTAACTCTCAACTCTAATACTCAAATAAAGACATTAATGACAAAGAGATTTTACAGAGCTGTTTTCAAGGATATAATGATTTCCTCTCTAGGCAATGAGGAGTAGAAGTGAGGCAGCAGCACTTGTCTCTAGCAGACTAGGTCACTAAGAAGGACAACAAGAAGCATAGAGCTGCAACTAGGAGGAAATACAGCATAAAATAAACATATCAAGAAATGAGTAGTGTCATTAGGAATGATAAACATCTGTGAGGTAATATAGTAAAAGAGTTAATGGAAAGAGGTCCCATATTCTAAGATGAAAATAACAATCAAAATCATGTGAGTTTAAAGGACTTGCCTATCAGCAAGGATAGGTGGGCAAGAATAAACACTACACTTACCTTTTCTGTCACCACACTTATCTATTTATTTTAAAATTAACTTTCTAATATACTTTACTTTTTATTTTTTTTCTGATTATTCCTTTTATCATAGAATATTTTCTTGTCATGTGGAAGCAATTGTTACACAAATACTTCAGAAGTTTCTAAATACATAATTTGGGAAAATAACAGAGCTATTTTCTAGCAACAAGATCAGGGCAACAATGGAAAAAAGGTCATTCAAGTACAATGGCATGTCCTAGCCCACACTTCTGACCTCTTTGATATGCATAGAATCTCAGTAGCCACAACATTAATGACAAAGAGCTCTTCTACAGATGGGAAGCAGCATCACATGCATCTGGAAGATTAAACCACTAAGAAAGCATAGAAGAAAAACACATTTGCAGAAAATTTTCTATTCATAATAGAAATAAAAAGTAAAATATCAAGAACTGAAATTAAATGTATATGTAGAATCATGAAAAGATTGGGAAATCTAATAGAGGTCCGTACAAAAATATAGATAGAATGATATACCCTGTTCCTAGATGGGTTTCTAGACACACTTTCTCTTTAGTGACATATAATTGACATACAATAAACTGCTCATATTTAAAGTGTATAATTTCATGAGCTTTGACATATGTATACACCCATAAGGCCATCAACATAATCAAGATAATGAACATAATAGTATCATTCCTAAAACTTCTTTGTGACCCTTTGTAAGCCATCCTCTCCCTAATCCTCAAGCAATCACTAAACTGCTTTCTGTCAATTAGTATTTTCTAAAATTTTATATAAAATTACTTTGTATTTTCTATAAAGGGGATCATACAAGAACTTTTTTCTGTCTTCTTTCATTCAGCATAATTATTTTTAGATTCAATCACGTTGTTGCACATATCAATGATTTCTTCCTTTTTATTGTTGAGTGGTATTTCATTGTATATACATACACCACAGTTTATCCACTCATCTGTTGATGGACACTTTGGGCTGTTTCCAGTTTTTGCCTATTACAAATAAATCTTCTATGAACATTCTGTGCAAGTGTGTACATATATTTCTTTTTCTCTTGGGCAATTACCTAGGAATGGAATGCTTTAAAAATATATGTTTCGTTTACCTTTTTAAAAGTTGCCATATGATTTTCCAAAGTGACTTTGGTATCATTTTACATTCCCACCAACAGTGTAAGAGAGTTCTGTTTGTTTCACATCTTTGCTAACACTTGGTATGGTCAATCATTTTAATTTTAGCCATTCCAATGAGAATATAGTGATATCTCATTGTGAATTTAATTTGCATTTCTATAACGGCTTATGACTTTGAGCATCTTTTTTTGTGTTTATTTGCCATCTGTATATCTTCCTTGGTGGAACTGTCCAAATTGTTTGACCATTTTTAATTGGATTGTTTTTCCTCTCATTACTGAATTGTAAGCATTATTATATATTAAAGATAAAAGTTATTTGTCAGATATTTGTAAATATTTTCCCACCCTGTGGCTTATCTTTTTATTTTTATAATATTATCTTTGAAAATAAAAATATTTAATTTTGATATAGTCCAACTTATTGACTTTTTATTTTACAGTTTATGCTTTTTGTTAGTTCATTATGAAATCTTTGCCAAACCTGAAGGCACTTAGATTTTCTCCTACATTTTCTTATTGAATTTTTATAGTTTTCAACTATCGTGTTTAGGGCTATGATCCACTTTGAGTTAATTTTTGTATAGAAACAAATTTGCACCATTGTTGCTGATTAAGGTCTTTTCTGTCAGCTTCCTAAGGGCAAAGTCTGGGTGGATATCTCTGTGTTCTCAGAACTTACAATGCCTGGTATCTATTAAGTGTGAGGTAAGGCTCTAGGTTCAATTATTTATATATAGATATCCAACTGTCACAGCACCATTTGGTAAAATGATTTTCATTTCTCCATTGAATTACCTAGGCAGCTTTGTCAAAAATTGATTATATACCTAGAGTTCTATTTCTGGAATCTCTACCCTGTCCCATTTGTCTATATATCTATCTTGACACTAATATCACACTGTCTTGATGTAGCTGTATAAAAACATCTTAAAATCAGGTAGTATAAACTCTCCAACTTTATCCTTCTTTTTCAAAATTGTTTTTGCTGTTCTGTGTCCCTTTCATTTCCTTATAAACTTAAGAGTAAGCTTATCGGGGGCTGGCCGGGTGGCACAGCTGTTAGGTGCGCGCGTTCAGCTGCGGTGGCCCGGGGTCCACAGGTTCGGATCCCAGGTGTGCACCAATGCACCGCTTGGTAAGCCATGCTGTGGTGGTGTCCCACATAAAGTAGAGGAAGACGGGCACAGAAGTTAGCCCAAGGCCAATCCTCCTCAGCAAAAAAAGAGGAGGATTGGCATTGGATGTTAGCTCAGGGCTAGTCTTCCTCACAAAAAAAAAAGCAGCAGCAGCAGCAGCTTATCAATTTTTCAACAAAGCCTATACGGATTTCAATTGCAATTGTGTCAAAGCTATACATCAATTATGGAAGAATTGCTGTATTAACGATATTGATTCTTCCAGTCTTTGAACATGGTCTATGTCACCATTTATTTAGATATTCTTTAATTTCTCTCAGCAATGTTTCGTTGTTTTCAATATACAAGTTGTGCACCTCTTTTGTCAGGTTTATCCCTAAGTGTTGTATATTTTTGATACTATTGTGAATGAAAATTACAAATTTCAATTTTTAATTGTTCATTGCTAGTAAATACAAATAAAATTGATCATGTTTATTGAATTTGTATCCTGTAACATGACTAGACTCACTTTTTCCTTATATTGAACTTTTTGTAGAGTTCTAAAATGTTCTATTACAGAGACTGACTAACTACAGCCAGGGGCCAAATCCAACCAACCACTGTCTCTTTACAATCTATGGGCTAGGAAGGGTTTTTACATTTTAAAATGGTTACATTTGGGATGGTTATGTAAGTATCTACATAATACCCATGATTTTGTCTCTTAGACCACAGAGCCTAAAATGTTTACTATCTGGCTCTTTACAGAAAAAGTTAGCCAATCCTTGTTTTAGAGTCAATCATGTCTGTGATAAAGACAGTTTTATTTTGTCCTTTCAAATTCGCATGTCTCTCATTTCTTTTTCTTGCTTTTGCACGGGATAGAACCTTCAGTATTATGTCGACTACAAGTGGTGAGAGCAGAAATTTTTGCCTTGGTCTCAATCTTAGACGGAAAGCTTTCATTCTTTCACCAGTGAGTTTGATGTTAGCAGTAGGTTTTTCCTAGGTGCGCTTTGTCAGGTTGGGAAAGTTTCCTTCTATTCTTAGCTTACTGAGAATGCCTATCACAAATAGGAGTTAGATTTTGTTAAATATAATTTTTGCACTAATTGAGTGGATAATTTGTGTGTGTGTGTTTGTCTGATACGATGAATTACATTGATTGATTTTTGAATGCTAAAGCAATCTTGCATTCCTTATAGACACTCCACGTGGTCCTGCTTCATTATTCTTTTTCTATATATTTGGATTTGATTTGCTAAAATTTTGTTAAGAATTTTTGCATCTATGCTCATGAGGAATATTGATCTGTAGTTATCTCTTCTTGTAATGTCTTTGATTTGGGGATAAGGATAATGATGGTATCATAGAATGAGTTCGGATATATTTCTTCCTCTTCTACTTGCTGCAACAATTTATGTAATGGTGTTATGTCTTTCTTAAATGCTTGGAAGAATTTGCCAGTGGAAACACCTGGGCCTGGAGTTTACTTTGTAGGAATGTTTTAAGCTAGAAATTCAATTTCTTTATTAGAAATAGGGCTGTTTTAGGTTATTCCATTTTCTTGAGTGACTTTTCATAATATGTGTTTTTCAAGGAGTTTTCGCTTTTCATCTAAGTGGCCCAATTTATAAAGTTTTTCGTATATTCTTTTATTATAATTTTAATTTCTACACAATCTGTAGTGATAGCCTTTCTCTCATTCTTGATATTGGCAAATTGTATTTTCTCTCTTTCTTTCCTTATCAGTCTCACTAGATGTTTATCAATTTTAGCGATCTGCTCAAAGAATTACATTTTTGTTTCATTGATTTTCTCAAATGCTTCTCTGATTTCCATGACATTGATTCCTACTTTGATATTTAATATTTCTGTTCTCCTGCTTAATTGGGCTTAAGTTGCTATTCATTTTTCCAGTTTCTTAAGGTAGAATTTTACTCCATTTGAGATCTTTCCTCATTTCTAATATGAGCATTTAACACTGTGATTGTCCATTGAGACATTGCTTTAGATGTATTGCATAAAATGTGATATATTATGTTTTATTTCATTCATCTCCAAATGCTTTCTAAATCCTCCTTTGATTTCTCCTCTGATCCATGTTTTATTCAAGAGGTGTGTTTTTTAGTTTATAGATATTTGGTAATATATTTTTACAATGATTTCTAATTTAATTTCATTTTGGTCAGTGAACAAACTTTGTATGATTCTAATCCTTATAAATTCACTGATCCTTAGATTCTTCCCTCCCCCCCTCAAAAAAAACACATTTGACATAATTTCACATCCGTTCATGCTAAAATCACTGAATAAATAGGAACGTATGGATACTTTCTTTGTGTGTATGTTTCATTGGAGTAAAGGGAAGGCATGAAGGGCTCCTATTTTACTAAAATATATCTCTATTTTTAAATTTTTAAACTGTATACATGTATACTTCTGATAATTTTTAATATGTATTATAAAATAAAATATCACTCTTGCTGAAGTATCAAGAATGCATTAGATAATAGCAGACGATAATAAAAGCTCAGCGTGGAAAAGAAGAGTGGCTTGTACTAGAGTGATGGCAGTGATTTCTGTTAAGCATGCAATTTTATAGTAGCAATCTCTTACCTGTTGGAACATGTAAAAGACTGAACTCTTCAGTCTTCAGGCAAAAGCAGGTTTTAAGTCCCGCTCCATTTCATGCTTTTTTGCTTCTCAAACATTCAAAACCATGTCTCAGATTGCATCATATTTTGGAAACATGGAAGGAATAGTCAGGAAAATAAAAGTTAGCGAGGTTGCCACACTCTAGGAAGGAATGTTGGCCTCTCCCTGTCCAGATCTGTGAAAGTGAGAGGAAGGAGGGGAAGCCCCAGCTTGCCTTGGATTTCTAAAGTGCAATGTCTCCACCTGCTGGCATAGGCAACTCGGTGAATATCCTTACAGCTGTCAATATCCTAAGACAGTAAGAGAGATCTTGAACTTCCAGTAGAATCAATGGGCTTTAGTAGTTTTACATCAAAAGAAAAACAAAATATAACTCTAAAATGTTTGAAATGTAATTTAGGTCTTTGAGGCTGTGGCAATGAGAATTTTGCCACACAGGGCAGGTTTTAAGATAACACACTTATTAGCAATCCCTTTCCAAAGTATCTACTCCTCATGGCTTCTGTTCAGATTTTCTTCCCTTTCCTTGTCTCTCTTCCATCTCTCCACCCAAAATCTCCTCTCTTACTCTGCCTTTCCGGCAACACTGAGCTTCTTGCATCAAGTTAGTCTCCTTGGTTTCCTATTGTTTTTGGCTTTGATAGTTCAGATAAGAAAACTGTTTCCTTTCTGGTCCTTGTCCTTCCATGTATAAGTTATTTGTCAGTTAGCTTATTTCCTTTCTTGGAGCTTTGAGAGCAATTTTTATTGCCATTGTTTGTTTTTCTGTTGTTTCTGATCTTGTAGTCAAAAAACTTCATCACTACATATGTGACTATTCACACAATTTCATTATTCCTGCTTGATGTCTTTAAATTGCATGAATCTTATCCATCCGAATACTAAAGTCATCCCTTAGCTCAGGAAAAGGTCTTATATTATTTCTTTCGTTATATTCTCTTCTATACCTACTATGCAGCAATTGGAGGTTGCTATACAGAACTTCCTCAATACCTTTTTTTCAATTTTATGTGATTCAAGGTAGCTAGAACAAAGGTCCAGATTTTCTTTGTTCTCTCTCTCTCTCCCATCCACCTATACTTTTATGACTATAGGACCATTACCTGAGCAGTCTAATTGAAAACTCTTACTTAGTACTTCTTCAACTGCCTTCAAGAGTGCCCCCTCATTACCTCCAATGATTAAAGCAGTTTAAAATAAAACCATTTAAGTTTATCTTACTCTTTCTTCTCTTCTTTGAGGATTTCAATATACATATTTTGCCTCCAATAAATCATGCCCTTGTATAATCCTTCCATTGAAAGTTAATGTGAACTGTGACTTGCTTCTAACCAGTATAATATGGCAAAGGTGATGGGATGTCATGTCCTTGATTAGATTATGTTATTTAACAAATATGATAGGATGACATTCCCTTGATTAGGATGCTATAGGGCAAAGATGATGGGATGTCAATCCCTAATTATGTTTTGTTGTGTAAGACTTCATTTTAGCATGCTGGAGAGAAAGACTCTTCTTTGCTGGCTTTGAGGTAAACTCCATATTGTCAGAGGGCCTGTGAGAGGGCAATGTAGCAGGAACTACAGATAACCTCTAGGAGCTGAATGTGGCCCCTGGCCAGCAGCCAGCACGAAACAGGGACCTGAGTGCTTCCATCTTGAGTAGATGAATTCTGCCAACAACCTGAATGAGCTTGGAAATGGATTTGTCCCTAGCCAAGCCTTCAGTTACGAACAAAGCTTGCCACAACTTGATTGCAGCCTATGAGACTCCAAGCACAAGAACCAGTTAAGTTATGACTGAACTTCTGACCCACAGAAACTATGGGAAAGTAAATGCATGTTATTTTTAACTTGCTATTTGTGCTAATCTGTTATGCAGTAGTAGAAAACCAATAGATATTTACCTATTTTATTTCATTGTCATTCTCTTGACTCTTTTTATGCCATTTTGCAATGTCTCTTGTTGTGTTTTAATTTGAATATGTTACCCATTTGTAATTTAGTCTTCACTTCTAATGTGAATTTGTCTTTTTTTAATTATTATTTTCTGAGTTCAGTTAACTCTAATTTCATGACTTCATCTTTACCTTCCATTTAATTCCTGGGTTTTTATTTCTAATTTGAATTTTTTTTCAATTTGTGAATCCCTGATTCAGTTTGAGGCGTAGTGTTACAGTTCTCTTCTCCTTTACTGGTGTTACTGATATTCTTGTTCTCATTCTCTTTCTTGTTTTGAAGAAAATATGCATCATCTGATGGTAGCTGTAGGGGATCACATCTCCAGTTTTGTATTCATTATGAAATGTCTATTTTCATGGACCAGCAAAAACAGTTATATGCAGGTCGGGGAAAGAATGTTTGTGGCTTACTAGGTTCTTAATTCAAGATCATCCTCTACTGTTAGTACAGTGAAGTGCAGTTTCATTAATAACAGGAATCTTTGGGGAGGAGAAGAGGTTGATAGATCTTCTGATTTTGTGATTCTCTTTTGTTTCTGAAAGTAATTTAATTCCCCTTACTTGCTTCCTTTTTCCCTTTACTACCATACTTCTTAGGGAGCCTCCAAGATTTAAGTCACCACTTCACTCCCCATAAGAACACCTTCCCAAAGTATCCCCTCTGATTCTCTCCATGTTCAAGTTCCTTTATCTGGATTCCACAACCAGTACACTTGTATACTAAGTCCTAGACTTGCTCTCCTAATTTCCCCACTCAGAACAAAATGCTTTTATTGCAGAATGATTTTCTCTCTACCCATCCCCACTAGTCCCCACTCCACTCTTTTCTTTTCCAGTCATTCTGGCCATTCTCACATGGTCTCCAAATTTGGCTTTGCTAGATTTGAGCATTTGTTTCCCTGCTAATGTGTTAATTCAAATTTCATAGTATTTTCTGTCTTCTAATTACACATAACTGGAGTTTACACATGATTTTCTTGTCTGCCTTAGAGCATAAATCATAAGAGTACAGTTGGATGATTGCTAACAAAGTGAACACATTAATTGGACCAAAATTCATGTCAAGAAATGGAATATTTACCTCAAATTCAGAAGTCGCCTCATGCCACCTTCTAGTGACTTCCACTTAAAGAGTAGCAATATTCTGACTTTTAGCATATGGATTAATATTGCCTGTTTTGAACTTTATATAAATGAAATCATACACTATGTAGTCACTTGTATTTGGCATCTTTAACCTAAAAATATGTTTGTGAGATTCATCCATGTTGTTCCTACAAGAATAGTGCATTTATTCTCACAACATAAATATCTATTGTATACATATTACTAAATTTGTTTATATATTTTACTCTTGATGTATATTTTCTAGTCTCCAGTTTGTATTTATCATGACTAGTTCCATTATGATTATTCTTTTATATGCTTTTTGGAGAGCATATAAACACAATTTGGGAAGGGTATGTACCTACTAGTGAAATCACTAGATCTTAGGATATGCACATGTTCAGCTTTAGTAGATTCTGCCAAGGAGAATTTTTTAAAAATCTTTGTACCAATTTACACTCCCACCAGTAATATATAAGAATTCTAGGAGTGATGTCAGCATCATGGTGAAGGATGTTATTCCTTTTGTCTCTCCCTTCTAAGTTACAGACAATTGGACATCTGTTGACCAACAGAGGATTCCCTACATACCACAACAAGATGTCTAAGACATCCATGCATCTATACATCTGAAGATGGGTGGACTGGACCCCCAGGAAGCAGTGGAACTTGAGGAGCAGTGCCCTCCCCCTCCCCCACTAGCAGTGATCCAGGGCTTGGATCCTCACAACGGCCCACATACTTGCAACCAGTCATGGCAGGGGCAGAGAAGGTAGACATGGTTTTCTCCATGCCCATCTCCCAGCAGATCCAGTCCATGCAACTATGAGTGGTCATGGCAGGGGCAGAAAAAACAGGTGTGGCTTGCTCCCTACCCATCTCCCAGCAGATCCAGCCTGCTCATATACAAGCAGTCATGGCAGGGGCAGAGAAGTTGGGTGCAGCTTGCTCTCTGTCCATCTCCCATTAGTTACAGCCTGCATGCCTGCAAGCAGCCATGGTGAAGGCAGAGAAAACAGGCACAGCTTGCTCCCTGAACGTCTCCCAGCAGATCCAGCATGCATACCCCCTCCCCCTTACCTGGCAATGGCCAGGTCTTTCCAACAGTAGAGAAAGTACGCAAAACTTGGATTTTCCCACCTGGGGTACAGTGCCCTAACCCGAGTTCTCAAAACACATGTGCTAGCACCAGACCAGAGGCTGCACAGCAAGCAGCAACAAAAACTCCTCCCTTCTTAGCCCTTGCTCACCTCTAGCAGTGGCAGATGGACTCTGCGATAGGAGACTTCAGAAACCACAGCAGAACCAGTGACACAAGCCCCAGTGGTGGCACCCCCAACACTGTCTCCACCAGCAGCAGGGGCTGCATATGAGTCCTCATGTCCCCAGGCCGCCAATAGGAACACCCATGAACCCAGCACCCCTGGCATCAGTGCACCCAGCACCCCCAGACCACCCAGGAGTAGCAGCACAGGCGATACATGGGGCAGCAGCATCCAAGCCCATGGAGAGCCCAGGGAAAGCCAGTGGAGGAACACAAGACCAATGCAAACTTGGAAGTAGCAGAAGAGCTCCTAGCCTGGTGACCCCAGTGGCACCACCTGAGATTGCAGGAACAATATAAGCAGCAAGGCACCAACAACCTCAGAGGCAAAAGCAGCACAAGAAAGGCACAGACAACACCTCTGGCAGAGGCAGTGGAGAGTGGAAAGTACAGGCTCTCAAATAAAATGAGAAGTAGCTCAGAACCAAAGCTGTACCCAAATAATAAAGATAGTTACTACCACAAATGCACCAGCAGAGGACAATTCGTGAAACATCATGAAGAACTACAGTTTCTCAGCAGAACAGAAAAAGAATGACAATTCTCAAGAAACCAAACTTGAAGTCAGAGAAGATTACAATCAAACTGACACAGAATTCAAAATAGTTATCATAAAGAAGCTCAGCAAGTTACAAGAAAACTCAGAAAGACAGTTAAATGAGCTCTGGAATAAAATGAATGAACAGAAAGAGTACTTCACCAAAGAGATTGAAACTCTAAAGAAAAACCAAACAGAAATTCAGGAGATGAGGAACACAATTAATGAGATGAAAAATAAATGTAGAAAGCATTAAAAATAGAGCAGACCTTATGTAGGAGAGAATTAGTGAGCTTGAAGATAGAAACTTAGAAATAATTCAGGTGGAAGAGGGAGAGAACTAAGATTTTTAAAAAATCAAGAAATTTTTTGGGAAATATCTGACTCAATTAGGAAAGGTAACATGAGAATTATAGGTATCCCAGAAGGAGAAGAGAGGGAGAAAGGAGCAGAGAGCTTGTTCAAAGAAATAATAGCTGAGAACTTCACAAACCTGGGGAAGGAACTAGACATGCAAGTACAAGAAGCTAATAAAACTCCTAATTACCTCAATGCAAAAAGACCTTCTCCAAGACATACGATATTAAAACTGTCAAAGTTAACAACAAAGAAAAAATATTAAGGGTAGCCAGAGAGAAGAAAATAACCTACAAAGGAAGCACCATCAGGCTTAAAGCAGATTTCTCAGCAGAAACCCTACAGGCTAAGAGAGAGTGAAATGATATATTCAAAATAATGAAAGATGAAACCCATCAGCCAAGAATACTCTATCCAGTGAAGTTATCCTCCAGACATGATGGAGAAATAAAAGCTTTCGCAGACAAACAAAAGCTAAGGGAGTTCATTGCCAACAGACACGCCTTACAAAAAATGTTGAAAGGAGCCCTACTACATGAAATAAAAAGGCAAAGATATACAAAACTTTGAGCAAAGTGATAATCAGATAGACAGAATGAGAAAAATACAATTCTGTATCGGAATAGGTTGGTAAACAATTATAACATAAAGGTTAAAGGGAAAGGAAATATTAAAAATAACTATAACCACTTCAATTTTGTAATAAACTCACAACATAAAAAGGGATAGTTTGCAACAACAAAACATAGAAGGGGAGGAGGAAAAGGATGGAACTTGCATAGAAGAAAGAAGATAAGATGCTATCAGCAGATAAAGGACTACCTTATCAATGATATCTTTTATGCAAACCTCATGGTAATGACAAAACAAAAATTCAGCACAGGGACATGAAACACACAAAAAAGAGAAAACTGAGAACACATCACAGAAAATGAACAAACTGAAATGGCAGACAGAAACACAAGGAAAAAGAAAGAATGGAAATATAGAGCAACGAGAAAACAAAAGACAAAATGACAGTGTTAAACCCTCACATATCAATAATCACCCTAAAGGTAAATGGATTGAATGCACAGATCAAAAGACACAGAGTGGTTGGATGGATTAAAAAACAAGACTCAGGAGTAACATCAGCAGCATGGCAGAGTCAGCTGGTCCCCTAGGCTCTCCTCTGTAAGATACAATAAAAAGGACATTCATAAACCAGCAGAGGACATTCATACAATACAATAGACATCTGAGAGATCCACACAGCCATACATATAAAGGTGGGGGTGTGGGAACCCCCGGGAGGCAGTGGAAGGAGATAAGCAGATCTCATCCCCTACCCAGTGGCAGTGATCTAGGGCACAGGACCTTGTGCAGCAGCCAGCACATGACTCTTAGAGGAGAAGGGGGCCGTGGCATCCCTCTGCTGAAATGCTTTCACTCTCAGAGTTGCTTCCCAGCCTGCAGGAATGCTCCACACTGAGGTGGTTCAGCCACCACAGGGAGATCCCCACCAAGCCGAGCAGCCCAGGTGAACAGCCAGTGAATGCAGAGTGGGAGTATGGGTGGGAAAGAAGGCACCACCTCCCCCTCATCCTGCCTGGCACATCAGCTAGCCTGGTCGGCCAGGGCAGGGCATCCCTGTCAGATGCAGACAGCCCTAGCAGCACAACTTCCAATGGATGGGCACAACTGCCAGCATACGCAGTGAGCTGAGAAAACACAGCTCCTGTGCCCCCTAATGGTGGCAGGTAGAATCTGTGACCAAATACTACCACTATGTGATGGCAAAGGTCCACTCCATCAAACAACTTGAAGGAATATATTAATAATCCAAACCAGAAGGAAAATGACAAAAATCCAGAAACCAATCCTGAAGTCACAGAAATTTACAATCTAAATGACAGAGAATTCAAATAGTTATCATAAAGAAACTCAACGAGTTATAAGAAAACTCAAAAAGACAGTTTAATGAACTCAGGAACAAAATTAATGAGCAGAGGGAATTCTTCACAAAAGAGATTGAAACTGTAAAAAAAATCAGAAATGTTGGAGATGAAGAACACATCTTCACAAAGGGATAAAAAAAATCTGGAATCCTTAAAAAACAGAGCTGGTATTATAGAGGACAGAATTAGCAATTTAGAGGACAGACATATAGAAGTGCTTCAGGTGGAGAAGGAGAGAGAACTAAGACTGAAAAGAAATGAAGAAATTCTCTGAGAAGTATCCTACTCAATTAGGAAATGCAACATGAGGATTATAGGTATTCCAGAGCGAGAACACAGGGAGAAAGGAGCAGAGAGCTTGTTCAAAGAAATAATACCTGAGAACTTCCCAAACCTGAGGAAGGAACTGAAATTACATGTAAATGAAGCTATTAGAACTACTACTTATATCAACATAAAAAGACCTTCTTCCAGGCATATATTAGTAAAATTGGCAAAAGTCAATGACAAAGAAAAAATATTAAGGGCAGCAAGGCAGAAGAAAATAACCTACAAAGGAATGCCTATCTGGCTTCAGCGGATTTCTCAGCAGAAACCTTACAGGCTAGGAGAGAGTGGAATGATATATTCAAAATACTGAAAGACAAAAACTTTCAGCCGTGAATACTCTATCCAGCAAAACTATCCTTCAGATATGATGGAGAAATAAAAACTTTCCTAGATAAATAAAAGCTGAGGGAGTTCATTGTCACAAGACCCCTCCTACAAGAAATTATCAAGAAGGCCCTCATATCTGAAAAAGAAAGAAAGGGTTTACAGAACCTTGAGCAAGGAGATAAATAGACAAAATCAGAAAATCGCAGCTCTCTATCAGAACAGGTTAGCAAACAATTATAGCATTAAATATAAAGAGAAGGAAAGCATCAAAAATAACTATAATCACTTCATTGTAATCACAAACTCACAACACAAAATGGAATAAGGTGTGACAACAATAACTTAGATGGGGAAGAGGGAAGGGATGGAACCTGCTTAGACAAAGGAGATAAGAGGCTATCAGAAAATGTACTATCTCATCTATGAGATCTTTTATACAAACCTCATGGTAATAACTAAACAAAACATTACAACAGAGACACAAATGAGAAATACAGACAAACTGAGAAAACCATCATAGAGAATCACCAAACCAAAAAGGCAGTCAGAAATACACAGGATGAGAAGTGAGGGAAATACAGAACAACCAGAAAACAAGTGATAAAATGGCAGTATAAAGCCCTCATATATCAATAATAACTCTAAATGTAAATGGATTGAATTCTCCAATCAAAAGACAGAGAATGGCTAGATGGATTAAAAAATAAGACTCAACAAGATGCTGCCTCCAGGAAACACACCTCAGCTCTAAAGACAAATATAGGCTCAGAGTGAAGGGAGAGAAGACAATACTCCAAGTGAATGGCTAACAAAAGAAAGCAGGTGTTACCAAACTTATATCAGACAAAGTAGACTTCAAAATAAAAAAGGCAATGAGAGACAAAGAGGGGCAGTATATAATGATAAAAGGGACACTCCACCAAGACGACATAACACTTATAAATATATATGCACCTAACACAGAAGCACACAAGTACAAAAAATAACTATTAACAGACCTAAAAGGAGAAATTAACAGCAACACAATAATAGTAGGGACCTCAACACCCTACTTACACCAGTGCATAGATCATTGAGGCAGAAAGTCAACAAGGAATAGTGGAATTAAACAAAAAACTAGACCAGATGGACTTTATAGATATATATAGAACACTCCATCCAAAAACAGCAGAATACACGTTCTTCTCAAGTGCACATGGAAAATTCTCAAAGATAGACCATATGTTGGGAAACAAGGCAAGCCTCAATAAATTTAAGAATATTGAAATTATATCAAGCATCTTTTCTGACCATAATGCTATGAAACTAGAAATCAACTATAAGAAAAAAGCTGGGAAATTGACAAATATGTGGAGACTAAACACATGCTACTGAACAAACAATGGATCAATGAAGAAATTAAAAAAGAAATAAAAAAATATCCAGAGACAAATGAAAATGAAAATACTTCATACCAACTCTTATGGGATGCAGCAAAAGCAATCCTAAGAGGGGAAATCAGAACAATACAGGCCCAGCTTAACAAATAAGAAAAATCTCAAATAAGTAATCTTAAACTATACCTAAAACAACAAGAAAAAGAAGAACAAAGCCCAAAATCAGCATAAGGAAGTAAATAATAAAAATTAGAGCAGAAATAAATGAAATTGAAACCAAAACAACAACAACAATAGAAAGAATCAATGAAACTAAGAGCTGGTTCTTTGAGACGATTAACAAAATTGGCAAACCCTTAGTCAGACTTACTAAGAAAAAAAGAGAGAAGGCTCCAATACATAAAATTAGAAATGAAAGAGGAGAAATTACAAAGGTTACCACAGAAATACAAAGGATTATAGGAGAATACTATGAAAAACTATATACCAACAAATTGGACAATCTAGAAGAAATGGATAAATTCTTACACTCATACAATCTCCCAAAACTGAATCAAGAAGAAATAGAGAACATGAATAGACCAATCACAAGTAAAGAGATTGAAACAGTAATCAAAAACCTCTCCAAAAATAAAAGTCCAGGGCCAGATGGATTCTCTGGAGAGTTCTACCAAATATTCAAAGAAAATTTAATACCTACACTTCTCAAACTATTCCAAAAAAATTGAAGGAGACAGAACACTTCCTAACTCATTCTATGAGAGGAATATCACCCTGATCCCAAAGCCCGAGGACAACATAAGGAAGGAAAATTACAGGCCAATACAGCTGATGAAGGTAGATGTAAAAATCCCAACAAAATATTTGCAAATCAAGTATAGCAATACATTAAAAGGATCACACACCATGATCAAGTGAGATTTATACCAGGGACGAAGGGATGGTTCAACATCCACACATCAATCAGAGTGATACACCACATTAAAAAATGAGGAATAAAAACCACATGATCATCTCAATAGATGCAAAGAAAGCATTTGACAAGATCCAGCATCCACTTGTGATAAAAACTCTCAATAAAATGGGTATAGAATGAAAATCC
This sequence comes from Rhinoceros unicornis, assembly GCA_028646465.1. Classification (NCBI taxonomy): domain Eukaryota; kingdom Metazoa; phylum Chordata; class Mammalia; order Perissodactyla; family Rhinocerotidae; genus Rhinoceros; species Rhinoceros unicornis. Next base: position 29,852,626 of record CM053523.1, on the reverse strand, counting down.
TTCAACATAATAAGGCCATAAATGACAAACCCACAGCCAACATCATACTCAGTGGTGAAACCTGAAAGCCATCCCTCTTTCATCTCAGCCATGCTGAGAACAGGAACAAGACAAGGGTTCCCACTTTCACCACTCTTATTCAACATGGTACTGGAGGTTTTAGCCAGAGCAATTATGCAAGAAAAAGAAATAACAGGTATCTAAATTGGCAAGGAAGTAGTGAAACTCTCACTGTTTGCAGACAAGATTCTATATATAGAAAACCCTAAAGAATCTGTCAGAAAACTATTAGAAATAATCAACATCTACAGTAAAGTTGCAGGGTACAAAATCAACTTACAAAAATCAGTTGCATGTCTATACTCTAATAATGAACTAACAGAAAGAGAACTCAAGAGTAAACTCCCATTTACAATTGTAACAATAACAATAAAATATCTAGGAATAATTTTAACCAAGGAACTGAAAGACCTGTACACTGAAAACTATAAGACATTGTTGAAAGAAATCAAAGAAGATACGAAGAAATGGATAGATAGTCCATGAGCATGGAATGGAAGAATTAACATAGTTAAAATGTCCACATTACCTAAAGCAATCTACAAATTCAACCCAATCCCTATCATTTTTCACAGAAATAGAACCAAGAATTCTAATATTTATGTGGAACAACAAAAGACTTCGAATAGCCAAAGCAATCCTGAGGAAAAAAAACAAAGCTGAAGGTATCACACTCCTTGATTTCAAAGTATACTACAAAGCTATAGTAATCAAAACAGCATGGTATTGGCAGAAAAACAGACACATAGATCAATGGAACAGCATTGAGAGCACCGAAATAAATCCACATATCTAGGGACAGCTAATTTTCAACAAAGGAGCCAAGGATATACACTGGAGAAAGGAACGTCTCTTCAAAAAATGGTGCTGGGAAAATTGGACAGCCACACGCAAAAAGACGAAAGTAGACCACTGTCTTACACCATACACAAAAATTAACTCAAAATGGATTAAAGACTTGAATGTAAGACCTGAAACCATAGAACTCCTAGAAGAAAACATAGGCAGGACACTCTTCTACATCAGTCTTAACAGTGTCTTTTTGAATGCTATGTCTCCTGAGGCAAGGGAAACAAAAGCAAAAATAAACAAATGGGACTACATCAAACTAAAAAGCTTCTGCATGGCAAAGGAAGCCATCAACAAAATGAAATGACAACCTACTGATTGGGAAGAGATATTTGCAAATCATACATCTGAAAAGTGGTTAATATCCCGTATATATAAACAACTCAAGCAACTCAACAACAAAAAAAAACAAATAACACAATTAAAAAATGTGCAGAGGATCTGAACAGACATTTTTCCTAAAAAGATATAGAGATGACCAAGGGGCACATGAAAAGATGTTCAACATCACTAATTATTAAGTAAATTCAAATCAAAACCACAATGAGATATCATCTCACACCCATCAGAAAGGCTATTATTAAAAAGTTAAGAAATAACGATGTTGGAGTGGATGTGGAGAAAAAGGAACCCTTGTACACTGCTGATGGGCATGTAAATTGGTGCAACCACTATGGAAATCAGTATGGAGTTTACTCAGAGAATGAAGAATAGAACTACTACTTGATCTAGCTATTCCACTTCTAGGTATTTATCCAAAAACTATGAAAACACTAATTTAAAAAGATATATGCACCCCTGTGTTCATTGTGGCATTATTTACAATAACCATGACAGAAGCAACCTAAGTGTTCATCAATGGATGAACAGATAAGGGAAATGTATATTTCCTTTATACATGAGTATAAAGGATGAGTATGACCCAGTGCAGTCAATACTAACTATTCTTCATTCAGAGATTAGTATATGGCCCAATTACAAGACTTCTTGAAGGAAAGTAATAAAATTTTATGAGATACATTAAAAGATTCTTAAATAAATAAAATGATACATCTTGTGCATGGATTGAAAGACTCTATATTATAAAGATGACAATTCTCCTAAGTGAATTTTTGGATTCTATACATATCAACTAAAATTCCTATAGATTTTTTACTATTTAAATCTTTACAAGCTGATTCTAAAATTTAATAGATGTACAAGGAGCAAAGATTAGCCCAACCATTCTTGAAGAAGTAAACATGATGAAAATATTTGCTCTACTAAATGTCAAGGTATTAATAAAACTACAGGACTTACACACTGTGTTATGGGCAGAAACATAAAAAAAATAGACAGATGGCATAGTATAACCCAAAATAAGCTCCATGCATACATTTACCTGAAATTTCTAACCAAGGTGGCACTGCAGAATAGTAGGGAAACAATGCTTTTGTTAATAAATGGTGTTCTGATAAATGGGTATCCATGGTGGGGAGGAGAGGAAGTTGGACATATTTCTCACGCCATAAACAAACTACACCTAGATGAATTAAAGATATAAGTATGAAATGCAAGAGTGACATCAGCATCATGGTGGAGTGAGCTTTCCTGTGAACTCTTCCCCTGATAAGATACAACAAAAGGAACAGTCACAAACCAACAACAGAATCCCAGACAGTGAAAAGCTAGACTGGAAAGATCCACACTGCCGCACATCCGAGAGTGGAACGTGCTGGGCCCCTGGAGGAAGTGAGGAGAGGTAAGAAGAACTCCTCTCCCTCCCCATCAGATCAGCGATCCCGGTCTGCGCGGCTCCCAGAGAGGGGGGGAGGGGCGGCCCTCGGAGGGGAAACTGTAGCTCTTTGGGCTCTCTCAGCCAGTGGAAACTCCCGCACAGAGGACTCAGAAGAGCCACAGGGCTACCATCAACATCTGAGCACCCCAGAGAGCAGATAACGAGGGGCAAACGAGAAGCCCCCCATGCCAGGGACCCAGAGGGCAAAAGAGAGAGCTGCTCCCTCCCCGCAAACCAGACCCTGCAGTTCAACCGACCAGACTAGACCAAGCGATCCCCGGCAGACCAGATTAAGCGACCCAACCCGCGGATCCCAGCGGAAAAAAAAAAAACCAAAAAACTGCGAATCGCAGCAGAAAAACCATGGCAGAGCACAGGGGGCTTCGACTACACAGCCCTTTACCACCACACAGTGGCGGAAGGTGGAAATTGCAACCAGAGATTTCCAGGATGAGGAAAAACAAAGCCAACACAGGAACCACAATGCAAAGATATATGAAATCACCAGACCAGAAGCAAAATGACAAGCACCCAGAAACAAACCTCGAAGAGACAGAAATCCATAATCTAAACTACAGAGATTTCAAAATAGCTATCATAAAAACACTCAACGAAATACGAGACAACACAGACAAACAATTCAATG